>CM016615.1:14873788-15038635 GCA_005393395.2 Gossypium australe | reverse complement strand
CTCGTAGGCTCGTATTAGGGACAAAATGAATGTTGTGAATGATAATTATATTCATTTTGAAAATGTATGTGAAATATGTGTAATTGTATAATTAGTTCAGTAATGCTCTGAAACCCTATTCCGGCGTTGAATACGAGTGAGGGTGTTACAAATTCTTTTATCAAATAAAGCTTAGTTTAACAATCTCCCTTTTGATATAACAAAAATTTGGCAAATTTGTTTTAATAATTGCTCTCCTTTAATAAAGACGTTTTACATTTGAGGCCAAAATAAAATTTGTCATTCATTATCACAAAAAAAAAAAAAAATTGGTCACAAAAATTTGCATTTAGTTATCAATAAAGACTCAATCAATTTACCTTTTCTTCTCCCCTTTTGTTATATCAAAAGACAAATAAAGCTTAAAGAGAAAAGAAGTTATCTCATCAAAAGATAGAAAGTGTGAAATGAGCATCTAAAAAAAATTGTAAGATACAAATAAAGCAATAAAGTGCAAAACAAGTTATAGGCATAAGCATAAAAATAAATGTGCAGATGTTTTGAAATGAAATGTATGGTCTAGAGCTAATCTAATCATCATGATGAGGAGAGAAAGGAGGCGTCAAAGGGAAAGGAGCTAATAGAGATACCATTTGTGTCTCGAAGGTCGAGAGACGAGAATTAACATCTTCCCTATGACCTCGAATGTCGTTGCTCAAGGAATGTATAGCATCAAGGATAACACTATTAACCTCAGATAAGGGTTGATCAACATACGACGAAGAGGCAGTGGATCAACGGGCTCGGTTCCAAAATATCATCAAAAGTAGTATCGACATCATCATTTTCATTATCCCCGATTGGTCATGTTTCATCCAAGTGTTGGAGGCAGCATCGAAATGATATCCTGCATAATGTAGGGCCCCATAACTAGTAGGTTGATTAGAAGAAACGGTGGTGTCTCCATGGGTGCTAATGCCTAATTGCCTAAAGATGTATGACAAGTACGTACCATGAGGAAGAGTGATATTTTTATTCATCCCCTCCCAATAGCCTTCGTAATGTCATTAAACAAGATAAGTGCAAGGTCAGGGCGCCTATCAAATTTAAAACAATCGAGCCACCAATAATCAGTGTTTCGGAGTTTGGCATGATTTTTTATAAGTCTAAATTCCAAGTAGGAATTAATGGAAGACACAATCATGGTGATTTAGTTTAGATGCCGATTTGGACTGGATAAAAAGGGAGGGATCAAAATGCCCTTTTTCATCGAAGGAAACTTTGGAAGGTAAATGAAGATAATCGCCAACTCTTCGAGAGTAAGGCGAATAGGAGTTCCTATTAAAAAGAGGTGATGGCAGTAACGGGGTCACCAGACTCATCATGTTCGCGTTTGGCATTGGAAAAGAAAGCTCAAACAAGATTTAAATAAGTTGGCAAAGAAATATAAAAATCCATCCGCCCCCAATTTTGTAAAATAGGGAAATAAACAAAGATAATGGCTTGTAACATGGCTATATCAATTTTCCTAGCCTCCCATACACGTTCTTAAGAAAAATAAGAGTTAAAAATATATAGAGAATGTGAGTCTTGAAAACAAGTGCTAAATAATGACTCTAACTCACTAGATGGATTAGAAGAAGATGTACTAGTCCTAGAACGCTTCTTTGGGCCATAATAGCTATTAACAACTTAGAGAAACACTAAAAAAAAAAAATCACTTGAGGAATTTTGTCTAACAGTTGGTGGGTTAGGGTTTGAAAAAGAGTTGAACAAATATCTTTAGGAATCGGTGACGTCCTACAATAAAACATGATATATAATGTTCAAAATATCCTAAGTTGAAAATTTGTCATTCAACATACATTTGTCAGAATCAATAAGTTGAAAATTTTAGAAATTTACCTCAAAGTTGTTGAAAAGGAATAATCTTCATGCAAGGAGGAGAAAATCTTGAAAAGGAAGTTTGAAGATGAAAAGAACAAAGATTTTCAAAAAAATTGAAAAAATTTGAAAAAAAGTTTTAGAGGAGATGAGAGAATTTTCAATAGAGGGAAAACAACTTAGGGTTTTTGTGTTTAAAACAACTGCAGGCACCTTTAAAAGCCCCGTGCTATCAATATTTTTACACGAGTATCGATATTTTTATAAAAGTATCGATATTTTTAGTTAGTATCGACACCAAATTAGTATTAGTTTTCCAAGTGCAGTAAAACAGCAAAAATGAGATTTTTAGGTTGTATTGTTTCCTAAGTGTCCTAGAATGACTCCAAAATAGTTCCTAAACATTTCATATGCATAAAGATGGTAGTGTGGTAAAATGCATGAAATGAAAAATATGTTTAAAAAATGACAAGTTAATACCACTATTCTAATGTGAAAGAATGGAGAAATAGATCAGTTTTTCACAAGAAACTCCCCCTACCTTTTTGCGTATAAAGCCATGAAATCCATGCTCAACAAGCTTGTCAAATAAAATAATCCAAATTGGTAAAAGAAGATTGTAACACAAAGTTAAGGAAAGGTTGTTGATAAACCATAATTTACACATATTTAACCCCATGCTTGGCTTAATTTTGGATGAATATTCATTAGATTTAATGAATTCGATGCTCCTAATCTCTTAATTTCATGTTTTATACTCAGGAGAGCTTAGGAAGTCGAAGAGAACGAGAAACGGACCAAAAAGGAGCAAAATGGGCCTACCTAGGAAATCAACATGGCCTAGACCATTGGACACGGTCGTGTGTTACGAGCAGGATCAACCATGGCCTGGACTATCGTCCACGGGCAGACCACACGGCCGTATGTGGCGAGCAAATTCGAGCACGGCTGAAGGAGTCCACCATGGGCGTGTCCCTACCAAAACTAGGATGAATTATATTCAGAATAGGATATTGTGGGCCAAGGAAGGCATCTCAAAGCCTATATAAACACCCTAGGGGGCAACCTAAAAGGGGGAGGTCGACAGGACGTCGAATAGACACCGAGTAGGAGGAGAAAATACTCCCAAGACAACCGTTGGAATCAGCTTAGGAGAAGGATCTCCCATCAAGTTCTTTAGAGAAGTTTTAGGGTTTTCTTATGTTTTGTTGTTTTCCCCATTCTAATATGTTTTCATTCACCAGTATGAACTAAACTCCTTAAATATCTAAAGGGATGAAACCTAAGACGAATCTTATTATTATTTGATTTATGAGATACTTGTGCTTATTCTTAATTGTGAGTTATTATTCTTGTTTGATAATTCAGGTTATTGATTCAAAATCGAATGTGCTTATTCAATGGAGCAAACGTCCCTGTTTAAGAGTAGATCAACACAATTAAGCGGAGTTGATTGCAACCCTAGAAATAGGGCGACGAAATCTACCGAATTAGGGTCAAACCTAATAAGGGAATCCATAGATCGAGTTAATGCGACAATAGGGGTTTTAATTAGAAAGATATTTCAATAACCTAGAGTCAGTTGTTTTTAGTCTTGAAAGAGATATTAACATAAATCTGGGATTTCTACGGAAGTCAAGTGAATAAATCGCATGAATCAAAAGTAATAAGTGAAGTCTAGGTGGATTCTTCTTAGGTATTGCCTATCTTATATAAGTTGTCCAAGTATTTCCCAATTTACTCTCAGTTGCTTTCATAGCTAGTTAAATTAGTTAATTTTAGATTAAAAATAAATCCCCTTAATTATTAGGCTAGATAATAAAAAGATAGTTAATACTACTACTCTTGGTCCTTGAGGATACGATATTCTGGACTCACCACAGCTATCCTACTGTTCGATAGGTGCGCTTGCCTTTGTCGAAATAATAGTTAGTTTCGAGCTCCATCAGTTTTAACCTAGTTCTCCCCTAAGTGTCTAAAATCTTTCTTTTTCTAATGGTTTTATGAAAATGTCAGCTAATTAGTTTTTAAGGGTCTATATACTCTAGAACTATTTCACCCTTTTGGACATGATCTCTAATGAAATGATGTCTAATTTCAATGTGTTTAGTTCTAAAATGTTGGATTGGATTTTTAGTGAGACAAATAGCACTAGTATTGTCACACTTGATAGGAACGGTATCTATATCAATTCCATAGTCCTTAAGTTGTTGTCTCATCCATAAATTTGAGCACAACAACTACCAGCAAAAATATATTCCACTTCGGTGGTGGACAATGCAACACACTATTTTGTTTCTTTGAAAACCATGAAAATTAACATGTTGCCTAAAAATTGACAAGTACCAGAGGTGCTTTTCCTATCTAATTTGCACCTCCAAAATCCACATCCGAGTAATCATGCAAGCTAAAGGATGAGTCTTTAGAGTACCAAAGACCTAAATTTTGAATATCTCTAAGGTATCTAAAGATTCTCTGAATGGCTTGTAAATGTGATTCCTTAGGACAAGTTTGATATCTAGCACACAGCATACACTAAACATAATGTCGGTCTACTTGCGGTAAGATAAAGCTAAGAACCAATAATTTACCTATATAATTTTAAATCAACAGATTTACCTTCCTCATCTTTGTCAAGCTTTGTAGAAGAGCTCATTGGAGTAACTTGTGGTTTGAGAGTGTCCATCCCAAACTTTTTGAGCATGTCCTTTGTGTACTTAGCTTGATTGATGAAAATACCATCCTTTCTTTGCTTGATTTGGAGACCCAAGAAAAATTTAGTTCTCCCATCATGCTCATCTCAAACTCACCTTGGATTAGAAAATTCTGGACAAAGAATATCATTAGTAGAACCAAAAATAATATCATCAACATGGATTTGAACTACTAAATCTGTCTGTCTTTTAATAAAAAGAGTTGTATCAACCTTCCCTTTACAAAAATCATTTTCAATAAGAATGTAACACCCCAAACCCGGTCAACACACCAAGACCGAATCTAGCATGTTACAGGAAGATATCCTGAAGAAGACAAGCTAGCGAATCAAGTTTTGAGTAAAAATTTCCTCATTGTTTTATTTTTGTAGAAAGTAGGTGCATGATGAGTTAAAACTGTTCTTGTTGTTTGAAAACCCGAGATTAGATCTTTAAAACCTAGTTTGTCGAATTCATAAGTAAAACAATTCTATATTACTTACAAATGCGAATAGTTCTTTTTAGTGCTTAAAACATTTAAATTGAGTGTGTAAAACTTTAAGTTTGAAAAAACCGTTTGAGTTGTAGTTCTCTTCAATTTAAAGTGATGATGGTAAAGTTTAAAACATGCCGCTTTGTAGTTTTAGCAACCTTATTTTTCCAAATTTTATCAGATGTTAACCAATAGTTTGTTAAGTCATATTTGAAACCAAATCCAACCACGTAAATAATCAAAATATAATTTAAAAGGCCTTTTTACAATCCCAACAAAACCAAATCGAGGTAAATGAAATAAAGTACCAAATCCAAATCCATGAAAGACCGTATTTATTCATAGCATGGCCACCTCGAGTCCACCCGGCTCCTCGTCCGCGATCTAGGTGTCACCTGAAATGATACGAGAGAAGGTGAGTCACCAAGACTCAGTGCATAAACCCTCTCGATTAATGCAACATGTTTACACACATATCACCAAGCAATATAAGTAATGCACCCCAACCTAGCCATCCATACCTTATACCCCGTGTGGTACCAAACCACTGGAGGTGCCAAACCACTGGTGACCCAAGTCACGATATCCAATATTATGGTGCCAAACCACTGGTGACCCAAAGTCACGAATAATCCATCTGTGGGGCTAACCCACATGTGATACCAAATCACTGGCGACGATCCCATAATATCAACTGTGGGGCCAACCTATTGTGGTGCTAAGCCACTGGGACAAGCGCTATGAGGTGCCAAACCTCTGGTGACCCAAAGTCACAAAATATCAATATCCAAGTGTGGGGCCAACCCACGTGTGATACCAAATCACTGGCGACGATCTCGATATGTCAACTATGGGGGCCAACCCACCGTGGTACTAAGCCACTGGGACAAGTCGCTAAGAGGTGCCAAACCTCTGGTGTCCCAAAGTCACTAAATCAATCTATGGTACCAAACCACTGGAGGTGCCAAACCTCTAGTGTCCCAAAGACACGGATATCATCTTCCCCCTCCTCTCATATCACCCATCATCATGCCATACTCATGTAATTATGCAACCATGCAAATCATGTCAACATATTTTGGTACACATCTCATAACACATATATGTCATAAAATCATTATATCATATAATGAATAATAGAACTCATATCGAAACGGACTTACCCGATCCATGCACATACCCATAGGGTACCATATCAACATCCATACTATTTCAGCTTTCATTATTATCAGGTTATTAAAATATATTACTAAGTAATAGAGTGTGTAAGTTACACACTTGTTATAACGCAAGCCTTAAATCCGAAGAGTCGATCTACAATGCTAGGTCCTTGATCCTACATTCGGCCATAACTAAGGTTAGCCACATAGGCCATTCGGCCAAACCATATAAACCCAAAGGGTTAATGCTTGAAACCCGAGACCTTACCTAAACGCCCCTTGAATACTAGCCACCACACGCTTTGTGAATCTGCTTCACTCCCCTACAATCGGCAATCCAAAAACACCTACATCAATAGCCTTCAGCTTGAATACTTAAAAGAATAGATGATCTTACAAATGGATCCTTACCACCACTTACCAAAACCGATTGCCAAAAAATAGAGGTTGGATTGATCTTCCAAAATCCCAGAGACCCTACAACAAAACGGTTCCCAAAAATGGTAATTAACACCCTTGCTATCAAATGCCGAAATCGGCTCCTACTTTAAAGAAGTCGACAGAGAAGAAAAGAGAAGAAGAAATAGGCATTCGGCCTTGAGCACTTACCTTCCTCTAAAAAAACCGATTGGAGAAAACTAGGAGAGATCACTCTGCTTGTGACTTTCGGCCAAAAAACTAAACAAAAAGGGAGAAGAGAATTCGGCTATGGTTTTTGAAACAAGCAGTTAAGGTTCGGTTGAGTGGAAGAAGAGGAAGAAAAGAAGTGAAAAGAAGATAGGGGTTTCGACAAAAGAGTTTGAAAAGGGCCAAGAAAATGAAAGTCAAAGAGGAAGAAAATGAGTACTTTCGGCTTAGCACAAATGGAAAAAAGAAAAAGAGAAATGAGAGGGTAAGTGTTTCGGCTAAGGATCAATAAGAAGAAAAGAAAGCAAAATGAAAATAAAAGTTCTTGAACTCAAGAGAGCATTCGGCCACAATAAAATCAAGAGAGAACAAATGCAAATTTCGGCAAGGGTATATGTTGCCTAAGGTTTTTGGTTTCAAAGAAGAAAAAGGTGAAAATGCTCACCTGAAGGTTCGGCTAGCTACTGAAACAAAAAGAAAGAATCTCGGCTATTGATACACTAAACAAAGGCTGGCCGAGAATGCACCTAAACACTCTAGGAGGTTTCGGCATCCCCCCTACACCTTACCAAAACCGGCCACTGCCCCCCATAGAGGAGTTCAAAATCCGGCCAACACCCAAAGCCCTCCTAGCCACTAATTCAAACAGATTTGAATTAGTCAAACACCTAAATTTTCTCTCTGCCAACCATTCAAACAAATTTGACTTGGTCCATCCTTACTAGGCAGAGTTTGAACTGCACACAACTTCTCCCCCTCCTTGACGTCAAAATAGAAGGCAAAAGGTGGGATTTCTGCAGCTCGAACCTGAGACCTCCTTCCCTTGCAAGTGGCGTCAATCATAGGCTCTAAGTGGCGCCTCCTTGCCACATTGCCAAGCCTCTTTCATGTGCTAAAATCCTACTTGAAATACTTATAGCCCTTAGCTCCTTCAGCTCCTTTTACCTTAAACCTAAAAACTAAAATTTTCCTACTACTCAGGCCTACACTAGACTTACAACTAAGTCTCAAAACATCATAAATAACAAACCGCAATCCAAACACAAGCAAACAATGCAGTTACAAAATAACCCCTATTTCAGGATATTACAGTTCTACCCCCTTATCATCCACGACAAACTCTATATCCCTACGCTTGAGATCGCATAAGACTTCTGCCTGTCTGAAGCCTCTTTCAATCGAGCCTGAATCAACTTAACCTTGTTTTCAGTCTCTGCAACCAACTCTGGTCCCAACATCTGACGTTCACCCAGTTCCGTCCAACAAGTAGGTGAGCGACACTTCCTACCATACAACGCCTCATATGGTGCCATCTTGATGCTTGCTTGGTAACTATTGTTGTAGGTGAACTCAGCTATTGGCAGAAACTCCGTCACTTACCTACAAACTCCGTCACTTCCCGCTTTAGTCCTGGCCACCAAAACTGCTCCCTTAGATCCCGATACATCTTGCTACCTTCAGGATGCATAGCGTATGGGCTGTTATGTGCATCCTGAAGAATCATCTGCCTTAGCTCGATATCCTTCGGCACACATGCTCTCCCTTGAAAACACAGCACTCCATCACTAGACAAACTGTAACCCTCCAAACCACTGTCCTGCACTTGCAACTTCTGCGCATTCAGAACCTCATCCTCTAACTGTTTCTCCCTGATCTGCTCAACCCAAGTCGGCTTAACCTGCAATTCTGCCAGAATACTTCCGTCGTCGAACAAACTCAAATGGGCAAACATCGCTCTTAAGTCCGATACCTTACCTAAATGCCCCTTGAATACTAGCCACCACACGCTTTGTGAATCTGCTTCACTCCCCTACAATCGGCAATCCAAAAACACCTACATCAATAGCCTTCGGATTGAATACTTAAAAGAATAGATGATCCTACAAATGGATCCTTACCACCACTTACCAAAACCGATTGCCAAAAAATAGAGGTTGGATCTATCTTCCAAAATCCCGGAGACCCTACAACAGAACGGTTCCCAAAAAGGGTAATTAACACCCTTGCTATCAAATGCCGAAATCGGCTCCTACCTTTAAAGAAGTCGACAGAGAAGAAAAGAGAAGAAGAAATAGGCATCCGGCCTTGAGCACTTACCTTCCTCTAAAAAAACGGAATGGAGAAAACTAGGAGAGATCACCCTTGCTTGTGAATTTCGGCCAAAACTAAACAAAAAGGGAGAAGAGAATTCGGCTATGTTATTTGAAACAAGCAGTTAAGGTTCGATTTGAGTGGAAGAAGAGGAAGAAAAGAAGTGAAAAGAAGATAGGGGTTTCGACAAAAGAGTTTGAAAAGAGCCAAGAAAATGAAAGTAAAAGAGGAAGAAAATGAGTACTTTCGGCTTAGCACAAATGGAAAAAGAAAAGAGAGAAATGAGAGGGTAAGTGTTTCGGCTAAGGATCAATAAGAAGAAAAGAAAGCAAAAATGAAAATAAAAGTTTTTGAACTCAAGAGAGCATTCGGCCACAATAAAATCAAGAGAGAACAAATGCAGATTTCGGCAAGGGTATATGTTGCCTAAGGTTTTCGGTTTCAAAGAAGAAAAAGGTGAAAATGCTCACCTGAAGGTTCGGCTAGCTACTGAAACAAAAAGAAAGAATCTCGGCTATTGATACACTAAACAAAGGCTGGCCGAGAATGCACTCTAAACACTCTAGGAGGTTTCGGCATCCCCCCTACACACCTTACCAAAACCGGCCACTCCCCCCCAAGAGGAGTTCAAAATTCGGCCAACACCCAAAGTCTCTCCTAGCCACTAATTCAAATAGATTTGAATTAGTCAAACACCTAAATTTTCTCTCTGCCAACCATTCAAACAAATTTGACTTGGCCCATCCTTACTAGGCAGAGTTTGAACTGCACACAACTTCTCCCCCTCCTTGATGTCAAAATTGAAGGCAAAAGGTGGGGTTTCTGCAGCTCGAACCTGAGACCTCCTTCCCTTGCAAGTGGCGTCAATCATAGGCTCTAAGTGGTGCCTCCTTGCCACCTTGCCAAGCCTCTTTCATGTGCTAAAATCCTACTTGAAATACTTATAGGCCTTAGCTCCTTCAGCTCCTTTTACCTTAAACCTAAAAACTAAAATTTTTCCTACTACTCAGGCCTACACTAGACTTACAACTAAGTCTCAAAACATCATAAATAACAACACCGCAATCCAAACACAAGCAATCAATACAGTTACAAAATAACCCCTATTTCAGGATATTACAGTTCTACCCCCTTTAAAAATAATTTCGGCCTCGAAATTACCTGGTCAAAAGAGTTGAGGGTATTGCTACCTCATCACATCCTCGGGTTCCCACGTAGCTTCTTCCATGCCATGGTTCCGCCATAGCACTTTCACCAAAGGGACTGACTTCCTACGCAAGACTTTCACATCCCGATCTAGAATCTGCACTGGGTCCTCCTCCATGGTCAAATTCGGATTTACCTCGATCTCTTCCACTGCTACAACATGCGATGGATCTGAACGATAACGCCTAAGCATGGAGACATGAAATACGTCGTGAATCTGACTTAGCTCTGCTGGCAACTCAAGCTGATAAGCTACTGGTCCCACTCGTCTCAGTACCTTATACGGCCCAATAAACCTGGGACTTAACTTGCCTTTCCTTCCGAACCTCAACACTTTCTTCCACGGCGAGACCTTTAGAAAGACCTTATCATCCACGGCAAACTCTATATCCCTACGCTTGAGATCGGCATAAGACTTCTGCCTGTCCGAAGCCTCTTTCAATCGAGCCTGAATCAACCTAACCTTGTTTTCAGTCTCTGCAACCAAATTTGGTCCCAACATCTGACGTTCACCCAGTTCCGTCCAACAAGTAGGTGAGCGACACTTCCTACCATACAACGCCTCATATGGTGCCATCTTGATGCTTGCTTGGTAACTATTGTTGTAGGTGAACTTAGCTAATGGCAGAAACTCTTCCCAGCTACCTCTGAAGTCCAGAACACAACCTCTCAGCATGTCCTCTAAAATCTGTATAACCCTTTCTGACTGCCCGTCAGACTGTGGATGGAATGCAGTACTGAAATCCAAACGCGTACCCAAAGCCTGATGCAACGCTTTCCAAAACCTTGACGTAAATCTGGGATCCCTATCCGAGATGATCGATACTGGCACACCATGCAACCTCACTATCTCTGACACATATAGCTTCGCCAACCTCTGAAGTGAGTAATCAACCCTTACCGGTATGAAGTGAGCTGATTTAGTCAGACGATCCACAATCACCCAAACTGAGTCCTTCTTTCTAGGCGTAAAAGGTAATCCACTGACGAAATCCATTGTGATTCTTTCCCACTTCCACTGTGGAATCTTCACTGGCTGAAGCAACCCTGACGGCAACTGATGTTCAGCCTTGACCTGCTGACATGTCAGGCACTTACCTACAAACTCCGTCACTTCCCGCTTTAGTCCTGGCCACCAAAACTGCTCCCTTAGATCCCGATACATCTTGCTACCTCCAGGATGCATAGCGTATGGGCTGCTATGTGCATCCTGAAGAATCATCTGCCTTAGCTCGATATCCTTCGGCATACATGCTCTCCCTTGAAAACACAGCACTCCATCGCTAGACAAACTGTAACCCTCCAAACCACTGTCCTGCACTTGCAACTTCTGTGCATTCAGAACCTCATCCTCTAACTGTGTCTCCCTGATCTGCTCAACCCAAGTCGGCTTAACCTGCAATTCTGCCAGAATACTTCCGTTGTCGAACAAACTCAAATGGGCAAACATCGCTCTTAAGTCCGATACAACCTTACGGCTCAACGCGTCTGCCACCACGTTAGCCTTGCCCGGATGATACTCAATCGAACAGTCGTAGTCCTTTAGTAACTCAATCCATCTGCGCTGCCTCAAATTCAAATCCTTCCGAGTCAAAAGGTACTTCAGACTCTTGTGATCTGTGTAGACTATCGATCTCTCTTCGTACAAGTAGTGCCTCTAGATCTTCAAGGCGAAGACTACACCCGCTAACTCCAAGTCGTGCGTCGGATAATTGACCTCATGTGGCCTCAGCTGCCGAGATGCATAAGCCACCACCTTCCCTTCCTGCATCAGTACACAACCCAAACTCGTATGAGATGCATCGCAATATACCGCAAATTCCTTTCCTGCCTCAGGTTGAATCAAAACCGGAGCTTCAGTCAAGATCTTCTTTAGGTTGTCGAAACTCTCTTACTGCTTTTCAGTCCACACAAACGGGACTCCTTTTCTTAACAACTTGGTCATCGGTGCTGCGATCAACGAAAATCCCTCTACAAACCTTCGGTAATACCCTGCCAGACCCAGAAAACTTCGAATCTCAGCCACTGACTTAGGCGGCTTCCAATCCAATACTGCTTCAATCTTTCGAGGGCCCACTCTAATCTCTTCAGCTGACACCACATGACCTAAGAAAGTCACCTCCCTAAGCCAGAACTCACACTTACTAAACTTAGCATAAAGCTGCTTCTCCCTCAGAATCTGCAATACTACTCGTAAATGCGTGTCATGCTCCGCTTCTGTCCTCGAGTACACCAAGATGTCATCTATAAATTCCATGATGAACTGATCTAAATACTGTTGGAATACCCTATTCATCATGTCCATGAATGCTTCCGGCGCGTTAGTCAACCCAAACGGCATTACCAAAAACTCATAGTGCCCATACCGAGTACGAAACGCTGTCTTGTGGATATTAGCCTCTTTCACCTTTAGCTGATGATACCCAGACCTTAAGTCGATCTTCGAGAATACCGCTGCACCCTTCAGCTGATCAAACAAATCATCTATCCTCGGCAACGGATACTTGTTTTTTATCGTCAGCTTGTTCAACTGGCGGAAATCTATACACATCTGCATTGTACCATCTTTCTTCTTGACAAAGAGTACTGGCACTCCCCAAGGTGAAACCCTTGGCCTAATAAAGCCTCGGTCCAACAGCTCCTGAATCTGAGCCTTTAATTCCACTAACTCCTTTGGCACCATCCTATACGGAGCAATAGACACTGGCGCGGTTCCAGGTAACAGATCTATACCAAATTAAACCTCATGATCCGGTGGCAGTCCCGGAAGCTCCTTAGGAAACACATCAACATATTCCTTTACTGTTCGGACATTCCCTACAACAAACTCTTTAGCCTCCAAGGCATAAACATGAACCATAAATGCTTCGCAGCCCTTCCTGACCATCTTCTCCGCCTTTAAAGCAGACACTACGCTGGATAAGTAATCTCTTCTATTACCTATCATGACCACCTCGACATCCTCAGCCGTCTTTAGAACCATGCGCTTAGCCGCGCAATCCAACCTCGCCTGGTACTTAACCAACCAGTCCATCCCAAGAATCAGATCGAACTCTCCAAATGGCAGTTCCATCAGATCAGCAACAAACACTACCCCTTGGAGTTCTAGGGGTACATCTCTATACAGCTTATTTACAACTACAGAGTGACCTAGAGGGCTAATCATTGTCATCTGCCTAGAAGTAATCTCAAAGTCTAAATTCAAGGTCTCTACTATGCTACTAGCAACGTATGAATGCGTTGAACCCACATCAATCAAAGCAGTATAGGGAAAACCAAAGATCAAGAACGTACCGGTTATGACGTCCGGTGCGTCACCCTCCTCTCGGCGCCTCGCTGTATATACTAACCCAGGATGTCTAGCCTCAGTGCTGCCAGCACCTCTGCCCGGTGCTCCTCGGCCCCGACCAGAACTATTACCTCCTCTACCATTACCACGACCCCTCTGCGGTGGCGGTCCTCCATTTCTGAACTGAGTACGGCTCTAACCCTCAGACTGAATCCTAGCCAACTTACGCGGACAGTCTCTCACACGATGATCCAGCGAGCCACACTCAAAACACCCTTTTCCACCGGTCCAGCATCCTCCCCAATGAGATTTCCCACAACGGTTACACTGTGCTGGTCCCTGATTAGCAGCAACAGACCTACCAGACTGATTCGGTCCACTCTGTCTAGCCCTTTTCTGAGAATTTCCAGCCAACCCAGATGACCCAAAGCTTCTCTTATGTCTGTTCCTATCCATGCTCTGCCTCACAGACTCTTTAACCCCTTCGGCTACCTTAGCCTTTTCTACCAGGACAGCAAACTCTCGCTCCTGCTGTGGAGCAATCAGTAACCTCAGCTCATCTCTCAGACCGTCCTTGAAACGGACACACCGCTCGTGTTCAGTAGCCACAATGCCTCTAGCATACCGGCTTAGCTTTAAGAACTCTGCCTCATACTCTGATACAGACTTGCTCCCCTGAACCAACCTCAAAAATGCCTTCCGTTGCGCATCAATGTAGCTAGCTCCGATATACTTTTTCTGATATGCGGCCTTAAAATAATCCCAAGTAAGATCTTCTGCTGCAGCACTGTCTCGAACCGTGAGCCACCACTGGTATGACTCATCCCGCAGAAGCGAAACTATCCCCCTCAGCTTTTCCTCAACAGTCAGGTCTAAATCGTCCATGATCCGCTCCGTCGCCTCCAGCCAATACTCAGCCGTGCTGGGAGCCACACCAGAAACACCTCGAAATACTTCAGCCCCATTTGCCCAAAGTCGCTCAGGTACAGATTTCCGAGCTCCTGCGCCTCCACCTACTCCAGCTACCGTTTCCAAAACTCGCAGCATCGCCTGTGATACTACGTCATCCCCAGTCTGATCCTGAAACTCACCACCTACAGCTGGTGGTGGTACCGGTATCTCATTCTCTGACCCCTGACCAGACCCTACTAGTTCGGAAACTGTCATCCTACCCCGACCACGTCCACGACCACGTCCACCTCGAGTGCTCATGACTAATACCTCGACTTATCTGATTTAGAAGTTTTATGCATTAGTAATTATTCCTCTGTCTTTAAAGGCAAAGTCTTATGAATATTTCTTATTAAAGGAGTTTTGTTTGCGCAATTCTGCAAAGTCCTATCAGTTTCAGTTTCTAGAGTAATTCACTATCGCCTAGTCATTCAATCTCATCACATCCAAAAATCACAAGCAATAGTAAGGGGTACTTACCTAGGCGGATTGGTGCCGGAGACTCGGTGCCATGCCTTTCAAACCATGTATTTTGAAACAAAAAAACTTAAAACCAACTTTTAAAATATTTTTGGGCCTCGGGCTCACAGCCGAGCCTTTGAACTTGGCTCTGATACCACAATTGTAACACCCCAAACCCGGTCAACACACCACGACTGAATCTAGCATGTTACAGGAAGATATCCTGAAGAAGACAAGCTAGCGAATCAAGTTTTGAGTAAAAATTTCCTCGTTGTTTTTATTTTTGTAGAAAGTAGGTGCATGATGAGTTAAAACTGTTCTTGTTGTTTTTGAAAACCCGAGATTAGATTTTTAAAACCTAGTTTGTCGAATTCATAAGTAAAACAATTCTATATTACTTGCAAATACGAATAGTTTCTTTTTAGTTGCTTAAAACATTTAAATTGAGTGTTTAAAACTTTAAGTTTGAAAAACTGTTTGAGTTGTAGGTCTCTTCAATTTAAAGTGATACCCGATGGTAAAGTTTAAAACATGCCGCTTTGTAGTTTTAGCAAACCTTATTTTTCCAAATTTTATCAGAAGTTAACCAATAGTTTGTTAAGTCATATTTGAAACCAAATCCAACCACATAAACAATCAAAATATAATTTAAAAGGCCTTTTTACAATCCCAACAAAACCAAATCGAGGTAAATGAAATAAAGTACCAAATCCAAATCCATGAAAGACCGTATTTATTCATAGCATGGCCACCTTGAGTCCACCCGGCTCCTCGTCCGCGATCTAGGTGTCACCTGAAATGATAAGAGAGAAGGTGAGTCACCAAGACTCAGTGCATAAACCCTCCTCTCGATTAATGCAACATGTTTACACACATATCACCAAGCAATATAAGTAATGCACCCCAACCCTAGCCATCCATACTCCTTATCTACCCCGTGTGGTACCAAACCACTGGTGGTGCCAAACCACTGGTGACCCAAAGACACGGATATCATCTTCCCCCTCCTCTCATATCACCCATCATCATGCCATACTCATGTAAATCATGCAACCCATGCAAATCATGCCAAACCACTGGTGGTGCCAAACCACTGGTGACCCAAAGTCACGAATAATCCATCTGTGGGGCCAACCCACATGTGATACCAAATCACTGGCGACGATCCCGTAATATCAACTGTGGGGCCAACCCACTGTGGTGCTAAGCCACTGGGACAAGTCGCTATGAGGTTCCAAACCTCTGGTGACCCAAAGTCACAAAATATCAATATCCAAGTGTGGGGCCAACCCACGTGTGATACCAAATCACTGGCGACGATCCCGATATGTCAACTGTAGGGCCAACCCACCTTGGTACTAAGCCACTGGGACAAGTCGCTATGAGGTGCCAAACCTCTGGTGTCCCAAAGTCACTAAATCAATCTGTGGTACCAAACCACTGGAGGTGCCAAACCTCTGGTGTCCCAAAGACACGGATATCATCTTCCACCTCCTCTCATATCACCCATCATCATGCCATACTCATGTAAATCATGCAACCCATGCAAATCATGTCAACATATTTTGATACACATCTCATAACAGATATATGTCATAAAATCATTATATCATATAATGAATAACAGAACTCATATTGAAACGGACTTACCCGAATCCGTGCACATACCCATAGGGTACCATATCAACATCCATACTATTTCAGCTTTCATTATTATCAGGTTATTAAAATATATTACTAAGTAATAGAGTGTGTAAGTTACACACCTGTTATAACGCAAGCCCTAAATCCGAAGAGTCGATCTACAACGCTAGGTCCTTGATCCTACATTTGGCCATAACTAAGGTTAGCCACATAGGCCATTAGGCCAAAACAAATAAACCCAAAGGGTTAACGCTTGAAACCTGAGACCTTAACTAAACGCCTCTTGAATACTAGCCACCACACGCTTTGTGAATCTGCTTCACTCCCCTACAATCGGCAATCCAAAAACACCTACATCAATAGCCTTCAGCTTGAATACTTAAAAGAATAGATGATCTTACAAATGGATCCTTACCACCACTTACCAAAATCGATTGCCAAAAAATAGAGGTTGGATCTATCTTCCAAAATCCCGGAGACCCTACAACAGAACGGTTCCCAAAAAAGGTAATTAACACCCTTGCTATCAAATGCCGAAATCGGCTCCTACCTTTAAAGAAGTCGACAGAGAAGAAGAGAGAAGAAGAAATAGGCATTCGGCCTTGAGCACTTACCTTCCTCTAAAAAAACCGATTGGAGAAAACGAGGAGAGATCACCCTTGCTTGTGACTTTCAGCCAAAACTAAACAAAAAGGGAGAAGAGAATTCGGCTATGGTTATTTGAAACAAGCAGTTAAGGTTCGGTTTGAGTGGAAGAAGAGGAAGAAAAGAAGTGAAAAGAAGATAGGGGTTTCGGCAAAAGAGTTTGAAAAGAGCCAAGAAAATGAAAGTAAAAGAGGAAGAAAATGAGTACTTTCGGCTTAGCACAAATGGAAAAAGAAAAGAGAGAAATGAGAGCGTAAGTGTTTCGGCTAAGGATCAATAAGAAGAAAAGAAAGCAAAAATGAAAATAAAAGTTTTTGAACTCAAGAGAGCATTCGGCCACAATAAAATCAAGAGAGAAAAAATGCAGATTTCGGCAAGGGTATATGTTGCCTAAGGTTTTCGGTTTCAAAGAAGAAAAAGGTAAAAATGCTCACCTGAAGGTTCGGCTAGCTACTGAAACAAAAAGAAAGAATCTTGGCTATTGATACACTAAACAAAGGCTGGCCGAGAATGTACTCTAAACACTCTAGGAGGTTTCGGCATCCCCCCTACACACCTTACCAAAACCGGCCACTCCCCCCCAAGAGGAGTTCAAAATTCGACCAACACCCAAAGTCTCTCCTAGCCACTAATTCAAACAGATTTGAATTAGTCAAACACCTAAATTTTCTCTCTACCAACCATTCAAACAAATTTGACTTGGTCCATCCTTACTAGGCAGAGTTTGAACTGCACACAACTTCTCCCCCTCCTTGACGTCAAAATAGAAGGCAAAAGGTGGGATTTCTGCAGCTCGAACCTGAGACCTCCTTCCCCTGCAAGTGGCGTCAATCATAGGCTCTAAGTGGCGCCTCCTTGCCACCTTGCCAAGCCTCTTTCATGTGCTAAAATCCTACTTGAAATACTTATAGCCCTTAGCTCCTTTAGCTCCTTTTACCTTAAACCTAAAAACTAAATTTTTTCCTACTACTCAGGCCTACACTAGACTTACAACTAAGTCTCAAAACATCATAAATAACAACACCGCAATCCAAACACAAGCAAACAATGCTGTTACAAAATAACCCCTATTTCAGGATATTACAAAGAAAATTTGATAATCTTTCATACCAAGCTTTAGGAGCTTGTTTCAAACCATACAATGCTTTTTAAAGTTTGGAAACATGGTTTGGAAATTTTAGAACTTCAAAATCGGGTGGTTGTTCAACATACACTTCTTCATTTATAAAACCATTTAGAAAAGCGCTTTTTACATCCATTTGATATAATTTAAAATTATTAAAGTATGCAAAAGCTAATAGCATTCTAATGGCTTCCATCCTAGCTATAGAAACTAGCTATAGGAGCATATGTTTCATCATAATCTATTCCTTACTCTTGAGTGTAACCTTGAGCAAAAAGTCTAGCCTTGTTCCTCACTATGTTACCATTCTCATCTAGTTTGTTCCTAAAAACCCGTTTAGTACCTATAGTAGATTTATCACTAGGTTTATCAACTAAGGTCCAAACTACACTTCTTTTAAATTGATTTAACTCTTCTTGCATACTCAATATCCAATATTCATCATTTAATGCTTCTTTGATATTTTTAGGCTCAATGCATGAGAAAAATGCAACATACTTCAAGTATTTCTAAGAGAAGATCTAGTGATTACCCCTTGGGAAGGACCTCCCAAAATCATACTGTCCTTCACATAGTTGAACTCTCTTGGATGAGTGATTTCTCTTTCCTCAATTGAAAGTTCTTCTAGAGTATCTCATATTTGTTCTTGAATTTTTTCATTTGATGATTGATCCTCTTTATTTAAAAATTTTGCATTATCATCAACACAAAAACCCTTTCTAGAAGGAGGATTAGAGTCATCAAAAATAACATGTATAGATTCTTCTACTACTAAAGTTCTTCTGTTAAAGACTCGATAAACTTTAGAATTTAAAGAATAACCAAGAAAAATTCCTTCATCACTTTTTTCATCAATGTTACCAAGATTATCTTTCCCATTATTTAAGACAAAACGTTTGCATCCGAAGGGATGAAAATAGCTAATGTTAGGCTTTTTGTTTTTGAAAAGTTTATATGGAGTTTTATTTAAAACAGGCCTAATCACTACTCTATTAATCACATAGCAAGTTGTGTTTGTTGCTTCGGCCAAAAAATATTTTGGTAAATTATTTTCACAAAGTATGGTTCTAGCCATTTCTTTTAAAGTTCTATTTTTCCTTTCAATAGCTCCATTTTGTTGAGGGGTTCTAGGTGCAGAAAAATTATGGCTAATTCCATTTAAGTTGCAAAAATTTTCAAAACCAAGATTTTGAAATTCGGTTCCATGATCACTTCTCATACTAGTGATAGAGTAACCTTTTTCATTTTGGTTCATTTTTGAAAATGTAATGAATTTTTCTAAAGCTTCATCTTTAGTACTTAAGAAAAGAACCCAAGTAAATCTAGAATAGTCATCAACAAGCACAAAAGCATATTGTTTTCCACCCAAGCTAGATGTCTTAATTGGACCAAACAAGTCTATGTAAATTAGTTGAAGTAATCTACTAGTTGATACATCATTAATATGTTTAAAAGAAACTCTTTTATGTTTACCCTTATTATAAGCATCACAAACATTATTCACATCAGAGTTTATTTTAGGAAATCATCTTACTAAGTCATTTTTAACTAATTTATGCAATATGCTCATGCTTGTAACTCCCCAAATAATTTTTTCCCTGCTTCTGTAAAATCTGACACAACTGTGTATCTGCTTTAGTGGTTATGTGTTCTGGTGAGTTGTGTGAGGTTTGGGGTTTAAACCCCACTTTTGTTAATTTTTTTTATTTTTGGAATTAAGCCTTGTCCTTGCTCAGTGGGTTATATTAAATTGCATGTAAGTTTAAATCAAAATGAGCCTGCTAGTTCGAGTGGTAAGGGAGTTAGTGTGTTGGAGGTCCTGTGTTCGAATCTCTACATTAGCAAGGGGTTATATTTTTTCTCTATTAACTGATATAGTTCCGGTGGAGTTGGGATTCAGAGTGGTTGCTTGTTAGTGAGTTAGTGGAGAGAAATTAGGGATTTTCCTAGCAGGTTGTGTAGCAACCTGTTTTTAGTCAAATCGGAACAATGATTTTGGGACTACAAATTCGAAGTCAAAATATTTATTTTGTTATTATTTTAATGTCTACAACATGAAAATATGATTTTGTGAAATTTTTGTTAAGATATTTTATCGTTTGAATAGTTAATTTGATAAAAAAGACTAAATCGAGTAAAGTGAAAATTTGAGTTCTATAAGCTAGAAGGGTTTAATAGCCATGAAATTAAAAGTTTGAAGGGTTTATGTTACAATTAGTCCATTATTTAGTTGAGTGGACAAAGATGGACATGGTTAGGTAAGTTTTAATTATTATACATTAAGGTTATTTTTGTAATTTAGTTATTAAAGGTTAATTTAATAAAACAAAATCAATTTTTATTCTTCATTCATCTTCCTCAACCAAATGAAGGGCAAAAATAGCCATTAATAAAGCTTCAAACATTCGGCCACTTATACCTAGTGCATGTAAGTCCATTTTTATTCTGTTTTTAATGATTTCTATGTTTTTGAGATCGTTGCAACTAGGTCTACCTAGCCCAGGGGCTAATTTGCAAAACTGTTAAAGGTTTAGGATTTTTCCATTCATGAATACATGTTTTTTTTTATGTTTGATAATAGATTATGAAGGGTTGCTGATAGATAGACAAGTTTTGTTAAGTGATTTTTAGTGAAAATGCCAAATAGAGATTAAATTGTGAAAAGTGGAAACTTTGTGGTTAAAATGTGAAATAAATAAAAAATATGGGCTTCTAGGGGCATAATAGTAATTTGGCTACCATGGGTTGTGGTTAAATTGCATGAATTTGTGTTTTTTATGAAATAAGTACTAAATTGTAAAAGTTGTGAAATATTAAGGGCAAATGTGTAAAAGTATCTTAAAGTGAATTTTGGACTAAATTGAATAGAGAGATAATTAAATAAGCTGATTTTGATTACATATAGATTAAGAAAAGTGAAACTCGGATCTAGATCGAGGGAAAAATAAAGTTATCGACTAATCGACCTGTTTCGTCGTTTTTATACATGAGGTAAGTTTGTATGTCATAAATTTCATTAAAAATGTATTTTAAATGTTTTGGTATTGTATGAATTGTGAATATGACTCTACGAACATGTTCAACAATGATTCGATGATGATTCGACATTCGAAATCCCGATTGAACCTTAGGAATAGATTTGGATACTAGTGACATGTCATTGGGGGATTATTGTGAACCGGCTGCTGGTCCTATACGTCCTACCGAAGGGTGATTATACCAGCATGTGTTGCGGTTACTTGACAGCTTGTGTGAGTAGCACCATGTAGCTACATCTTGACTCACAGCTTGTGTGAGCAGGCCCGTTGATAGCACTAATGTGAGCAGTATATGTGATACGAGATTGAGATAGCTTCGGCTAGATATGTGGCACTTCGTGTGCGAATTTCCCATGTATCCGATAATATTCTGAATGGTTCAACGGGTAAATGTAAGACGAGGATGTGTATGAGATTGGTATGAGATGGTACAGGTATGTTCCTGAACCGTATAAGCTTTAAAATCGAAGAAATTGAGAAGTTCATATAAAAACTTATGATTGAGTATGTGAAAGGTTTGTTAGTTAAATGAATACAAGTGATAGTAAATGACATGAATTATCTGTAGTTGTTCTGTAAATTTCGGTAATACTCTGTAACCTTGTTCTGACGATGAATACGGGTTAGGGGTGTTACAATTAGTCAAAAGTACCTTTTGTGTAACACCCCAAACCCGACCCAAAACACCACGGCCGAATTCGGAATGCTACTGAAGAAAAAGTTTGAAAAGAGTTTGATTTAAGGGTAAAAACGCAATGTTTTCTTTGTTTACAAACGGTGATTTGTTTACAACACGTTTGTCGTTTTAAAAGTAGGTTTCCGAAAAGAGTAATAATCTTGAAGGTTGGGTGTAATTTAAAACATTGTACATTTGAAATTCTAAGTAAAAACTTGAGTTGTTACGAGTATCCGGATTTAAACTTTAATGTAAGTTTTAAGATGTAAATTGTTTCCAAAAATCATTTCCAGTTTTTAACTCAATAAACAATCTAACTTCAAATCATAATAAAAGTTCCCAAATACTTGAAATGGCCTTATTACAATAAAAATTTAATCCCAAAAATAATTGAAAATATAAATATCTGATGTGCATAAATTAAACATCTTATGCATGGCCACCTCGAATCCACTCCAGCCCCATCCAAGAGTCATGTGTCACCTGCATGGTTTTTAGGAAAATAGGGTGAGTCAAACCGACTCAGTGTGTAATTATTTCACATGTCTCCATAAGTGGGCTTGGCCTACATCCACATTAATCCACATACATAATCATCCAAAATGAATCCCAACCCAACCTAGGGTCCATCCGCTACACACCCCCGTACCTGCCGCACACACCAGGGGATTACTAAACCGGCCCTCCAACCGCTACACATCTCTTTGGCTGACCTGCAGCTCAAAGTCGTGGCATAGCCACCGATCACCATGTGACCAAATATATATCGTGGCCTAGCCACCGATCACCTATGTGACCCAATCTCAATATCCACGAGGTGACTCAAGGTCATCCTCAATCCAAGGAGAAGCACAAAGCTATCATCCGCCCACGATGTGGCACATAGCCAACACCAATCCTCGATGAGGCACATAGCCAATATCAAGCGACGATGTAGCTCAAGGCTAACATCAATCCACGCCCATAAATGTACACCCTGTCCTTCAATAATCATGTCCCGATCCCCATGCATATATATATTAATTCATGATAGAATGACATTATAACCACAATGAGCATACATAACATGCTTGCAATAATTTCACATATAACACTGAAAGGTTAATACCATAAATACTGACCTAGTTAACAGATTACCCACCATGGGTAGCCACACCATCTCAGCCGTTATTTCTGGCTATCACACATGTCATATACTCATATATATTAACAAATACAAACAACAGGAGAACAATTCGATAACTACACACCTTTTTGGCACAGTCGACTAAAACCCGAAACCCGAAGCCTAAACGATTGCACCTTGCGATTGTCGAAATCCCCCCTACACAACTATGTTAGATTCAGCTCTAACATTAATAGACAAAAAGATATGGCCTTCGGCCGAATACCACTATCTTCTTACCTTACTCGACCAAATCCCGAGAGCTTCTCCTCTTAACGTCGGCTACTAAGAATCCCGGACCCCACCTTTCATGGTTTCGGGCAAACCAAAGAAATGAAGTTAAACTGATTTCGATAACTTAAGGAGAAAAGATTGAGATCCAAATGGAATAGAAACTCCTTACCACACTATCGAAATAAGTTTCTCCTTCAAGATATAATCGGCACTGGAAGATTCGGCTTGATGACAACCCTTGGGGATCAACGTAATAGAAAAAGAATGGAAGGAAAGTGTAAATGAAAATAAAAGAAAATTATGGATGGGAGATTCGGCCTAGATACTCTTCGGCTTTGCAGAAAAGAAAAAGAAGAAAAGAGATAATGGTGAGGCTCAAATAGAGATTCGGCTATAGGGAATTGTGGAGAGAAAACTCGATTTAAGAGAGATGGAGAAAGGATGGAACGAAACTAAGATGAAAAGATGAAGGCTTAGGGAATTTCGGCTATGGAGATGGGTGCATTCGACTTTTCGTAAGTGAATGAAAAAAAAAAAGAGAGGACAAGTTTGCCAAGATGAGAAAGGTGCACAAATGGTCTTCTAGTTCGGCTTTTGGTCACAAAGGGAAAAGAGAACAAATGAGCTTTTTGGAAAAGAGAAAACGAAAGAAAAAATGCCAAATACTACAACAAGCAAATTCGGCCTCTTCCCCCTCCTAACATGACAGAAAATGCCACCCTCCAATGCCCCATATTCGGCCAACTCTTCTTCCCTCACCCAAATCCCTTCCTTTTCTCCTACTTTTCCTCTATACCACCCATTCAAATGAATTTGAATGTTTCAAACCTCTCCAAAAGCTCTCCACCACTCATTCAAAACATCTTGACCAAGTCTTCCTCCCCTCCTTCCAGAGTTCAAATGCCGTCCAACTCTCCCTCCTCCTTGACGCAAAAAGCAACCCCAAAATGCTTCCTCTGCAGCTCGAACCTTGTCCCATTTTAGCTTCCTGAGGCGTCACTCCCTTATGCTCTAAGTGGCGCCTCCCTTGCCACTTTACCACTGAGTTACTTGTGTCCTAACCTCCACATTAATTTCCCTTAAGGCCTAACTCCCTTTGCTCTCCCCCAATCAGGTTCAACCCAAAAATTACACTAAGGCTCCTACCAACTCCCCAGGGTTCCCAAAGCCCCCAAACACATACAAACAGCACACAAAGCACACTACCACATGAATTATGAATTAAAACGCATAACCCCTAAATCCTGGATATTACAGTTCTACCCCCTTAAAAATAATTTTGGCCTCGAAATTACCTGATCAAAATAAGTAAGGGTATTGTTGTCGCATTGCCTCCTCCGATCAATGGTTCCGCCACAACACCTTGACTAAAGGAACTGACTTCCTCCGAAGCATTTTAACATCTCGCTCCAAGATCTGAATCGGCTCTTCCTCATAGGACAAATCTGGCCTCAACTCCACTTCCTCCACTGGCACCACATGCGATGGATCTGACCTATAACGACGCAACATCGAAACGTGAAACACATCATGCATCTGCTTCAATTCTGAAGGCAATTCCAACTGATACGCCACTGGTCCCATTCGCTTCAAAATCTGATAAGGACTGATAATTCTGGGACTCAGTTTACCCTTGCGTCCAAACCTCATCACCTTCTTTCATGGAGAAACCTTAAGAAACACACGATCACCCATTACAAATTCTATCTCCTTCCGCTTGAGATCCGCATACGATTTCTGTCTATCAGATGCCTCTTTTAACCGTGCCCGAATTATTCTAACCTTTTCCTCCGACTCTGCCACTAACTCTGGACCCAAAACATGACGTTCACCCAGTTCTGTCCAACACGTAGGAGTCCGGCACTTCCGCCCATACAACGCTTCATACGGCGCCATTCGAATGCTCGCTTGGTAACTATTGTTGTATGCAAGAATTCCTCCCAACTGCCCTTGAAGTCGATAACACATCCCCTCAGCATATCCTCTAACACCTGAATCACCCTCTCAGACTGGCCATCCGTCTGTGGATGAAATGCCGTACTAAAATCCAATCTGGTGCCCAAAGTCTGATGCAACGCCCTCCAGAACCTCGATGTAAACCTAGGATCCCTATCTGATATAATCGACACCGGCACTCCATGCAGTCTCACAATCTCCGCTACATTCAGCTTTGCTAACCTCTGCAGAGAGTAATCCACTCGAACAGGTATGAAATGAGCGGACTTAGTCAACCGATCCACTATCACCCATACCGAGTCCTTCTTAGTAGGCGTAAGAGGAAGCCCACTAACGAAATCCATGGTGATTCTCTCCCACTTCCACCGCGAAATCTTCACTGGTTGCAACAACCCCGATGGCACTTGATGTTCAGCCATGACCTGCTGACACGCCAAGCATTTCCCCACAAATTCGGTAACTTCCCGCTTCAATCCAGGCCACCAAAACTGATCCCTTAGATCCCTGTACAACTTACTTCCTCCGGGATGCATAGCGTAAGGGCTACTATGCGATTCCTGAAGAATTTTCTACCTTAACCCCTCATCTTTTGGCATACAGACCCTACCACGAAAGCACAAAACCCCGTCGCCATTCTCACTGTAGTCCTCCACTCCTCCACTCTGAACTTGTGCAAGCTTAGCACTCAAAACATAGTCCACCAATTGTTTCTCTTTAACCTGACTTAACCATGTCGGCTTTACCTGCAACTCTGCTAACAGACACCACGATGAATTGATCCAAGCTGGGTTGGAAAACCCGGTTCATCATATCCATGAACGCAGCTGGGGCGTTCGTCAACTCGAACGGCATTACAAGGAATTCATAGTGTCCGTATCGAGTCCGCAAAGCTATCTTATGGATATCTGCTTCCTTCACCTTTAGCTGGTGATACCCCGACCTTAGATCAATCTTTGAAAACACCGCAGCCCCTTTATGTTGATCAAACAAGTCGTCTATCCTCGGCAATGGATACTTGTTTTTGATCATCAGCTTATTCAACTGGCGATAATCTATGCACATCCGCATAGATCCATCCTTTTTCTTTACAAACAAGACTGGCGCTCCCCACGGGGACTCACTGGGTCGAATAAACCCGCGATCTAGTAACTCTTGGATCTAGGCTTTAAGCTCAACCAACTCTTTTGGTGCCATCCTGTACGAAGCGATAGACACTGGCGCTGTACCTGGCAACAGGTCGATCCCAAATTCTACCTCACGATCCGGAGGCAACCCTGGAAGTTCTTTTGGAAAAACATCCACAAACTCTTTCACTGTCCTGACCTCTCCCACAGCTGCTTCCTTAGCATCCAAGGCACTAACGAACATCAGAAAAGCTAATCACCCCTTCTTCACCATCTTTTCCGCCTTAAGAGCAGACACTACGTTAGACAGGTAGTCTCTCCTCTCACCTATCACCGTAACCTCATTGTCCTCGAGAGTCCTCAACGACATGCGCTTAGCAGCACAGTCCAGATTCGCACGACACTTTACTAAGCAATCCATCCCTAGGATCATGTCAAATTCCCCGAACGACAGCTCCATCAAGTCAGCTGGGAACACTACCCCCTAAACTTCTAAAGGCAGGTCTCTAAAGTGTTTATCTACCACTACAGATTGCCCTAAAGGACTAAGCACAGTCATCTTCCTAGAGACAGTTTTAGAGTTCACATCTAAGGTTCCAGACACCATACTAGCAATGTACGAATGAGTTGACCCAACATCAATTAAAGCAATAAAGGGTAACCCATAAATAAGGAACGCACCCGTGATAACATCTGGTGCATCTCCCTCTTCACGACGTCTGGCTGCATACAGTAACCCTGGCTGTCTTGCATCTGAGCTCCCAGCACCTCTGCCTGGTGCTCCACAACCTCGGCCAATGCCATTTCCTCCACGGTTCGGACCACGGCTTCTCGACACCTATTGACCACCCCTTCCTGGCTGCACATACCCCTGACCTACTGTCCGAGCCCTATTCGGATCCTGAGTACAATCTTTAATCAAATGAGACTTAGACCCACACTTGAAACACTCCCGACTCCATCCCCAGCACTCGCCAACATGAAACCTTCCACACTGAGCACACGGGCGGACCTGATTCCCAACAGCTGGCATAGAAACACGAGCGAAATTTTCAACCCTTGGTCTTTTCTAAAAACCCCCAGAAGACCCAGATGATCCAAAGCCTCTCTTATTACGACCTTTTTCCTTATCTCTGTTCTGCCTTTCAGTTCGCTTAACTTCCTCGGCTATCCGAACTTTCTCTACCAAAGTAGCAAAGTCCCTCTCCTGGTGAGGAGCTATCAATACCCGCAGCTCATCTCGCAGCCCATCCTCGAATCTCACACAGTGCTCGTAATCAGTAATAACAACCCCTCTGGCATAACGACTTAACCTTATGAATTCCGCTTCATATTCTGCTACTGACTTACCCCCTTGTACCAGATTCAGGAACGCTTTCCTCTGCGTGTCCACATAACTAGCTCCGATGTACTTTCCCTTAAACTTTACCTTGAAATAACCCCAGTCTACTCGATCTGCTGGAGTACCCTCTCTAACAGTTAGCCACCGCTGGTAGGCCTCATCCCGAAGTAAAGAAACAGCACATTTCAGCTTTTCCTCCGCAGTGCAGTCCAAATCATCCATGATCCTCTCGACTGCCTCTAGCCAGTACTCCGCCACATTCGGAGCTACCTCAGAAGCTCCCCTAAATATCTCGGCTCCAGTAGCCCTGAGTCGCTCTAGCACTGATTTCCAGGCCCCAGTACCCATATTCGCTCCCACAACTCTTTCCAAAACTTGCAGCATAGCCTGAGAAACTGCGTCATCTCCACCCGTCTGATCTTGATCCTCCGCGCCTACAGCTGGCGGCAGCGTCACATCATTTTCTGACCCATGGCCAGACCCCACTGGTTCCGATACTGTCATTCTGTCTCTACCACGTCCACGTGCGTTACGACCACGTCCCCTAGAACTCATGTCTACCGTCGCATCTTAATCTGATTTAAGAAATTTTATGCATTAGCTTCTTTCCACTGTTTGTTTAAAGGAAAAGTTTTATGATTTTAAAAGTTCTAGTTGTTCTTCCGTTATAAAGCACACATCCCTAAAAGTTTCAGTCTCTAGAGAGATTGTCTTATCTTTCTAAAGTCCACAACATTATCCACAACAATGCAGTATATATTTATTCCACTCAAACAGTCAAAAAACTTACCTGGCATACCTGAGCCGGAGAATTCGGGTGCCATGCCTCCAAAATCCACTCCACGAAAAAATTTCCTTTAGCTATCTTTAGAAATCCCATTTTCAAAATGTTATGGACCTCAAAACCCAAAGGCCGAGTTTAAAACCGAGCTCTGATACCAAAATTGTAACACCCCAAACCCGGCCCAAAACACCACAGCCAAATTCGGAATACTACTAAAGAAAAAGTTTGAAAAGAGTTTGATTTAAGGGTGAAAACGCAATATTTTCTTAGTTTACAAACGGTGATTTGTTTACAACACATTTGTCGTTTTAAAAGTAAGTTGCCGAAAAGAGTAATAATCTTGAAGGTCGGGTGTAATTTAAAACATTGTACATTTGAAATTCTAAGTAAAAACTTGAGTTGTTAAAATATCCGGATTTAAACTTTAATGTAAGTTTTAAGATGTAAATTGTTTCCAAAAATCATTTCCAGTTTTTAGCTCAATAAACAATCTAACTTCAAATCATAATAAAAGTTCCCAAATACTTGAAATGGCCTTATTACAATAAAAATTTAATCCCAAAAATAATTGAAAATATAAATATCTGATGTGCATAAATTAAACATCTTCTGCATGGCCACCTCGAACCCACTCCAGCCCGGTCCAAGAGTCATGTGTCACCTGCATGGTTTTTAGGAAAATAGGGTGAGTCAAACCGACTCAGTGTGTAGTGGGCTTGGCCCACATCCACATTAATCCACATACATAATCATGCAAAATGAATCCAAACCCAACCTAGGGTCCATCCGCTACACACCTCCGTACCTGCCGCACACACCAGGGGGTTACTAAATCGACCCTCCAACCGCTACACACCTCTTTGGCTGACCTGCAGCTCAAAGTCGTGGCATAGCCACCGATCATCATGTGACCAAATATATATCGTGGCCTAGCCACCGATCACCTATGTGACCCAATCTCAATATCCTCGAGGTAACTCAAGGTCATCCTCAATCCACGGAGAAGCACAAAGCTATCATCTGCCCACGATGAGGCACATAGCCAACACCAATCCTCGATGAGGCACATAGCCAACATCAAGCGACGATGTAGCTCCAGGCTAACATCAGTCCACGCACATAAATGTACACCCTGTCCTTCAATAATCATGTCCCGATCCCCATGCATATATATATTAATTCATGATAGAATGACATTATAACCACAATGAGCATACATAACATGCTTGCAACAATTTCACATATAACACTGAAAGGTTAATACCATAAATACTGACCTGGTTAACAGATTACCCACCATGGGTAGCCACACCATCTCAGCCGTTATTTCTGGCTATCACACATGTCATATACTCATATATATTAACAAATACAAACAACAGGAGAACAATTCGATAACTACACACCTTTTTGGCACAGTCGACTAAAACCCGAAACCCGAAGCCTAAACGATTGCACCTTGCGATTGTCGAAATCCTCCCTACACAACTATGTTAGATTCAGCTCTAACATTAATAGACAAAAAGATATGGCCTTCGGCCGAATACCACTATCTTCTTACCTTGCTCGACCAAATCCCGAGAGCTTCTCCTCTTAACGTCGGCTACTAAGAATCCCGAACCCCACCTTTCATGGTTTCGGCCAAACCAAAGAAATGAAGTTAAACTGATTTCGATAACTTAAGGAGAAAAGATTGAGATCCAAATGGAATAGAAACTCCTTACCACACTATCGAAATAAGTTTCTCCTTCAAGATATAATCGGCACTGGAAGATTCGGCTTGATGACAACCCTTGGGGATCAACATAATAGAAAAAGAATGGAAGGAAAGTGTAAATGAAAATAAAAGAAAATGATGGATGGGAGATTCTGCCTAGATACTCTTCGGCTTTGCAGAAAAGCAAAAGAAGAAAAGAGATAATGGTGAGGCTCAAATAGAGATTCGGCTATAGGGAATTGTGGAGAGAAAACTCGATTTAAGAGAGATGGAGAAAGGATGGAACGAAACTAAGATGAAAAGATGAAGGCTTAGGGAATTTCGGCTATGGTGATGGGTGCATTCGGCTTTTCGTAAGTGAATGAAAAAAAAAAGAGAGGACAAGTTTGCCAAGATGAGAAAAGTGCACAAATGGTCTTCTAGTTCGGCTTTTGGTCACAAAGGGAAAAGAGAACAAATGAGCTTTTTGGAAAAGAGAAAACGAAAGAAAAAATGCCAAATACTACAACAAGCAAATTCGGCCTCTTCCCCCTCCTAACATGACAGAAAATGCCACCCTCCAATGCCCCATATTCGGCCAACTCTTCTTCCCTCACCCAAATCCCTTCTTTTTCCCCTACTTTTCCTCTATACCACCCATTCAAATGAATTTGAATGTTTCAAACCTCTCCAAAAGCTCTCCACCACACATTCAAAACATCTTGACCAAGTCTTCCTCCCTTCCTTCCAGAGTTCAAATGCCGTCCAACTCTCCCTCCTCCTTGACGCAAAAAGCAACCCCAAAATGCTTCCTCTGCAGCTCGAACCTTGTCCCATTTTAGCTCCCTGAGGCGTCACTCCCTTATGCTCTAAGTGGCGCCTCCCCTGCCACTTTACCACAGAGTTACTTGTGTCCTAACCTCCACATTAATTTCCCTTAAGGCCTAACTCCCTTTGCTCTCCCCCAATCAGGTTCAACCCAAAAATTACACTAAGGCTCCTACCAACTCCCCAGGGTTCCCAAAGCCCCCAAACACATACAAACAGCACACAAAGCACACTACCACATGAATTATGAATTAAAACGCATAACCCCTAAATCCCGGATATTACAGTTCTACCCCCTTAAAAATAATTTTGGCCTCGAAATTACCTGATCAAAATAAGTGAGGGTATTGCTGTCGCATTGCCTCCTCCGATCAATGGTTCCGCCACAACACCTTGACTAAAGGAACTGACTTCCTCCGAAGCATTTTAACATCTCGCTCCAAGATCTGAATCGGCTCTTCCTCATAGGACAAATCTGGCCTCAACTCCACTTCCTCCACTGGCACCACATGCGATGGATCTGACCTATAACGACGCAACATCGAAACGTGAAACACATCATGCATCTGCTTCAATTCTGAAGGCAATTCCAACTGATACGCCACTGGTCCCATTCGCTTCAAAATCCGATAAGGACCGATAAATCTGGGACTCAGTTTACCCTTGCGTCCAAACCTCATCACCTTCTTTCATGGAGAAACCTTAAGAAACACACGATCACCCATTACAAATTCTATCTCCTTCCGCTTGAGATCCGCATACGATTTCTGTCTATCAGATGCCTCTTTTAACCGTGCCCGAATTATTCTAACCTTTTCCTCTGACTCTGCCACTAACTCTGGACCCAAAACATGACGTTCACCCAGTTCTGTCCAACACGTAGGAGTCCGACACTTCCGCCCATACAACGCTTCATACGGCGCCATTCGAATGCTCGCTTGGTAACTATTGTTGTATGCAAGAATTCCTCCCAACTGCCCTTGAAGTCGATAACACATCCCCTCAGCATATCCTCTAACACCTGAATCACCCTCTCAGACTGGCCATCCGTCTGTGGATGAAATGCCGTACTAAAATCCAATCTGGTGCTCAAAGTCTGATGCAACGCCCTCCAGAACCTCGACGTAAACCTAGGATCCCTATCTGATATAATCGACACCGGCACTCCATGCAGTCTCACAATCTCCGCTACATTCAGCTTTGCTAACCTCTGCAGAGAGTAATCCACTCGAACAGGTATGAAATGAGCGGACTTAGTCAACCGATCCACTATCACCCATACCGAGTCCTTCTTAGTAGGCGTAAGAGGAAGCCCACTAACGAAATCCATGGTGATTCTCTCCCACTTCCACCGCGGAATCTTCACTGGTTGCAACAACCCCGATGGCACTTGATGTTCAGCCTTGACCTGCTGACACGTCAAGCATTTCCCCACAAATTCGGTAACTTCCCGCTTCAATCCAGGCCACCAAAACTGATCCCTTAGATCCCTGTACAACTTACTTCCTCCGGGATGCATAGCGTAAGGGCTACTATGCGATTCCCGAAGAATTTTCTACCTTAACCCCTCATCTTTTGGCATACAGACCCTACCACGAAAGCACAAAACCCCGTCGCCATTCACACTATAGTCCTCCACTCCTCCACTCTGAACTTGTGCAAGCTTAGCACTCAAAACATAGTCCACCAATTGTTTCTCTTTAACCTGACTTAACCATGTCGGCTTTACCTGCAACTCTGCTAACAGACACCACAATGAATTGATCCAAGCAGGATTGGAAAACCCGGTTCATCATATCCATGAACGCAGCTGGGGCGTTCGTCAACCCGAACGGCATTACAAGGAATTCATAGTGTCCGTATCGAGTCCGAAAAGCTGTCTTATGGATATCTGCTTCCTTCACCTTTAGCTGGTGATACCCTGACCTTAGATCAATCTTTGAAAACACCGCAGCCCCTTTATGTTGATCAAACAAGTCGTCTATCCTCGACAATGGATACTTGTTTTTGATCATCAGCTTATTCAACTGGCGATAATCTATGCACATCCGCATAGATCCATCCTTTTTCTTTACAAACAAGACTGGCGCTCCCCACGGGGACTCACTGGGTCGAATAAACCCGCGATCTAGTAACTCTTGGATCTAGGCTTTAAGCTCAACCAACTCTTTTGGTGCCATCCTGTACGAAGCGATAGACACTGGCGCTGTACCTGGCAACAGGTCGATCCCAAATTCTACCTCACGATCCGGAGGCAACCCTGGAAGTTCTTCTGGAAAAACATCCACAAACTCTTTCACTGTCCTGACCTCTCCCACAGCTGCTTCCTTAGCATCCAAGGCACTAACGAACATCAGAAAAGCCAATCACCCCTTCTTCACCATCTTTTCTGCCTTAAGAGCAGACACTACGTTAGACAGGTAGTCTCTCCTCTCACCTATCACCGTAACTTCATTGTCCTCGAGAGTCCTCAACGACATGCGCTTAGCAGCACAGTCCAGATTCGCACGACACCTTACTAAGCAATCCATCCCTAGGATCATGTCAAATTCCCCGAACGACAGCTCCATCAAGTCAGCTGGGAACACTACCCCCTAAACTTCTAAAGGCAGGTCTCTAAAGTGTTTATCTACCACTACAGATTGCCCTAAAGGACTAAGCACAGTCATCTTCCTAGAGACAGTTTTAGAGTTCACATCCAAGGTTCCAGACACCATACTAGCAATGTACGAATAAGTTGACCCAACATCAATTAAAGCAATAAAGGGTAACCCATAAATAAGGAACGTACCCGTGATAACATCTGGTGCATCTCCCTCTTCACGACGTCTGGCTGCATACAGTAACCCTGGCTGTCTTGCATCTGAGCTCCCAGCACCTCTGCCTGGTGCTCCACAACCTCGGCCAATGCCATTTCCTCCACGGTTCGGACCACGGCTTCTCGACACCTATTGACCACCCCTTCCTGGCTGCACATACCCTTGATCTACTGTCCGAGCCCTATTCGGATCCTGAGTACAATCTTTAATCAAATGAGACTTAGACCCACACTTGAAACACTCCCGACTCCATCCCCAGCACTCGCCAACATGAAACCTTCCACACTGAGCACACGGGTGGACCTGATTCCCAACAGCTGGCATAGAAACACGAGAGAAATTTTCAACCCTTGGTCTTTTCTGAAAACCCCCAGAAGACCCAGATTATCCAAAGCCTCTCTTATTACGACCTTTGTCCTTATCTCTGTTCTGCCTTTCAGTTCGCTTAACTTCCTCGGCTATCCGAACTTTCTCTACCAAAGTAGCAAAGTCCCTCTCCTGGTGAGGAGCTATCAATACCCGCAGCTCATCTCGCAGCCCATCCTCGAATCTCACACAGTGCTCGTAATCAGTAGTAACAACCCCTCTGGCATAACGACTTAACCTTATGAATTCCGCTTCATATTCTGCTACTGACTTACCCCCTTGTACCAGATTCAGGAACGCTTTCCTCTGCGTGTCCACATAACTAGCTCCGATGTACTTTCCCTCAAACTTTACCTTGAAATAACCCCAGTCTACTCGATCTGCTGGAGTACCCTCTCTAATAGTGAGCCACCGCTGGTAGGCCTCATCCCGAAGTAAAGAAACAGCACATTTCAGCTTTTCCTCCGCAGTGCAGTCCAAATCATCCATGATCCTCTCGACTGCCTCTAGCCAGTACTCCGCCACATTCGGAGCTACCTCAGAAGCTCCCCTAAATATCTCGGCTCCAGTAGCCCTGAGTCGCTCTAGCACTGATTTCCAGGCCCCAGTACCCATATTCGCTCCCACAACTCTTTCCAAAACTTGCAGCATAGCCTGAGAAACTGCGTCATCTCCACCCGTCTGATCTTGATCCTCCGCGCCTACAGCTGGCGGCAGCGTCACATCATTTTCTGACCCATGGCCAGACCCCACTGGTTCCGATACTGTCATTCTGTCTCTACCACGTCCACGTGCGTTACGACCACGTCCCCTAGAACTCATGTCTACCGTCGCATCTTAATCTGATTTAAGAAATTTTATGCATTAGCTTCTTTCCACTGTTTGTTTAAAGGAAAAGTTTTATGATTTTAAAAGTTCTAGTTGTTCTTCCGTTATAAAGCACACATCCCTAAAAGTTTCAGTCTCTAGAGAGATTGTCTTATCTTTCTAAAGTCCACAACATTATCCACAACAATGCAGTATATATTTATTCCACTCAAACAGTCAGAAAACTTACCTGGCATACCTGAGCCGGAGAATTCGGGTGCCATGCCTCCAAAATCCACTCCACGAAAAAATTTCCTTTAGCTATCTTTAGAAATCCCATTTTCAAAATGTTATGGACCTCAAAACCCAAAGGCCGAGTTTAAAACCGAGCTCTGATACCAAAATTGTAACACCCCAAACCCGGCCCAAAACACCACAGCCAAATTCGGAATACTACTAAAGAAAAAGTTTGAAAAGAGTTTGATTTAAGGGTGAAAACACAATATTTTCTTAGTTTACAAACGGTGATTTGTTTACAACACATTTGTCGTTTTAAAAGTAAGTTGCCGAAAAGAGTAATAATCTTGAAGGTCAGGTGTAATTTAAAACATTGTACATTTGAAATTCTAAGTAAAAACTTGAGTTGTTACGAATATCCGGATTTAAACTTTAATGTAAGTTTTAAGATGTAAATTGTTTCCAAAAATCATTTCCAGTTTTTAGCTCAATAAACAATCTAACTTCAAATCATAATAAAAGTTCCCAAATACTTGAAATGGCCTTATTACAATAAAAATTTAATCCCAAAAATAATTGAAAATATAAATATCTGATGTGCATAAATTAAACATCTTCTGCATGGCCACCTCGAACCCACTCCAGCCCGGTCCAAGAGTCATGTGTCACCTGCATGGTTTTTAGGAAAATAGGGTGAGTCAAACAGACTCAGTGTGTAGTGGGCTTGGCCCACATCCACATTAATCCACATACATAATCATGCAAAATGAATCCCAACCCAACCTAGGGTCCATCCGCTACACACCCCCGTACCCCCTAAATCCCGGATATTACATTTTGTGAGGTAGATGTGAAAAGAATACTATGTGTACCTGTCCTTGTTGATGAACATGATGACAGGTTGGTATGGCATGGAGAAGCCTCAGGATACTATTCGGTGAGGACTGGTTACAAAATCTTATTACAAAATGATAGCACAAATTTATAAATTGGCCAAAATAGTTACAAACCGGTGTACAGAAATTTATGGCTACTAGATCTACCCTCTAAAACCATAATTATGGTATGGAAGTCTACACATAACTATCTACTGGATGTATTCAACCTATATCAATGGAGGTTAGTAAGCTCGACCGATTGTCCAAAATGTCGAGGCCATACTAAGAGAATGGAGCATGTCTTTAGGGACTACCCTACAGCATCAGAAGTTTGGTCAAAACTACAGATTGAGTGGCCACAGAAGTAAAATTATACATAGTACAAGGAATGGATGCAATTTATTTTTAATAGCTATCTGAACCCAAAATGCAAAACAATTGCTTGTACTATATGGACATTATGGACAACAAGAAATAAATTATTTCATAAGAGAAACAAGCAAATTGGAGAGGAGATAAAGTGCTTTATTAAAAATTATTTACTAGAATTACAAGGAATCAAGAATAAGCTATCGGTTCGGAGAATAGGGATTGAACGTGGAGACCACCGGAGCCCATGCAGGTCAAGATAAACTTTGATGTTGCATATCAATAATAAAACAAGAAATCGTGTATAGTAATAGTGATTTGGGATAAAGAAGGTTAGGTTTTAAAAGCTAAACTTGTAACATCCCTAACCCATCTCTGTCATCGGATTAGGGTTACGGAGCATTACTGAACAATCGAAACAACATTTAAATTTTAACATTTAATAAATTAATCTCAATCAAAAACTTATCAAGCATATGCATTTAGTCCCTAAATCGAGCCTTCGAGGCCATAAAATAGCTTAGAAGCAATTCGAGACTAATTTGAAAAAAAATAGGAAATTTGGGAAAAAGTTACAAAATTTGAAAACAGGGGTCAGACGTGTACTAGCCCATTTTCAGTGAAACTAGAATAGTGGTTTTAGGACCATAAATCTGAAGTCAAAAAAAATTATTTTATTATTATTTTATTGCCTACAGCATGATAGTAGTGCCGTATAAAAATTTAGTTAAGAAATTTTACCGTTTACATGTTCAATTTGATAAAAATGACTAAATCGTGTAAAGTGCAAAAGTTGAATTCTAATGGCTAAAGGTATTAAATAACTATTAAAATTTAAAGTAGAAGTCCTTATATGGTAATTAGACCATTAGAGTGGATAGTGGATTTTAATGGCTTAGTATTATTGAAATATTAAATGTTTTTAAAGTGTATTATAGTAACTAATGGTTAAATTAAATAAAATAAAAAGAATGTCTTCATCTTTAATCACCATCTTCCACCGAATTTTGAAAAGAAAAAGAAGCCACAATTGATGTAGGGTTCGGCCACTTTGATTTCTTGATTAGGTATGCATTTTTGTCCCGTTTTTTATAATTTCTATGTTTTCGGGATCGTTATAGCTTAATCTAGCTAGCCGGAGGACTAATTTGTGAAACTGTTAATGTAACACCCCAAACCCGGTCAAAACGCTACGACTGAATCCGGCATGTCACAGGAAAGAGAACGTTTTTGAAAATCGAGTTGACGTCTGAAGTTGAAAATAAATCGTTGAGTTTATTAAAACAGGGTTCGTATTGTGTGAGCAGTTGAAAACAAATTTTGAATCTTAATTTAGAACGTTGAGTTGCCTTGTTGAAAGTACCCGATTATTAACTACCCAATGGTAGGATCTTGAAAATTTTGTCATTTATCAAAGTTTTGGAAAACATCAATTTCGTGTTTTATTAAGCATGCCTTAACAATCGAATCAAATCAATGAAAATTACCAAAATAAATAAATCCAAATTAAAATTTAGATGGCCTTATTACATTACCAAAATCTAACTTAATGCAAAAAAAATCCGAAAATAACTATTTTTGAAAAAAAAAATAAACCGAAATATTATGCATGGCCACCTCGAGTCCGTCCCGGCTCCATGTCCGCGGTCTAAGGGTTACCTGCAAAATTAAGCGGAAGGGGTGAGTCACCGAGACTCAGTGTGTAAATCCCCATCCACAAGAATTCAGGGCTCTCACGCAGATTCGCATGCAAAATATGTATGTCATGCAACCCAACCAACCTAGCCATCCATCCGCATCTCCTGTGTCTACCCAACTTTGTGGCACCTAGCCACTGGTGGTACATAACCACTGGTGGTTCCAAACCACTGGTGACAAAAGTCACAAATAATCATATGTGGGGCCAACCCACTTATTGTACCTAACCACTGGTGAAAATCCCTTATATCGATATGTGGGGCCAACCCACTTTGGTACCAAACCACTGGGACGAGTCACAGAAATATATGTGGTACCTAACCACTGGTGGTTCCAAACCATTGAGACTTAGTCACAAAATAATGATATGTGGGGCCAACCCACTTTGTGGTACCTAACCACTGGTGATAGTCTAAAAGATCATATTCTCACATTCCTCATCTCATTAAACCCAATATCATGTACATGCTTCACATTATATTATGATCATGTTTAACGATTAAACTAATCAACGCACATTCAAATCTTTTAGCACACACATGTATTGAACCAGCACATAGTAAACTTACCCGGAGTCCTTGCTTTTACCCATAAGGGTACCATAGTGACTTATGCCATTATTTCGGCTTTTAACAAAACATAGATAACAATATATTCAGCATATGAAGTGTGTAAGAGTTACATACCTGATAACGCGTAACACAATACTTTCTACGTCGACACTATCGTTGATAGACACTACCGCTATCTGCCTTCTATTCTGCTCGGAAGCTGGTCCACAACCCAGCGGCCAATCTCGCACTGCTGACACTGCTCGCTTCTGAAGCTTAGGGGCTGGGTTTACCGGTCCAACCCCTCCTATCGCTTGGCTGGCATTTGAGTCCATAAACAAACCTTGGTCACTAGACCGGATTAAAGTAGTGAAATCAAATCTAAAGAGATTAACATAACACTTAAAGCGAAAGCCCTTACCTAAATCGACAAATCCCGAAACTCTAGGTTTGATTCACAGGCCGAACGAATCTCGAAAGTCCAAAAGAAGGCGTCACCACCCCACCTACATTCGGCCAAGCATCAAATAGAATAGGATTACTGCCTTCGGCACTCAAACGCAAGGAAAACGATTGGAATGAAAGAAGACCCTTACCACCACCACTAGAGAAACTGATTGAGAGTGATGACAGATCAATACCAGCGATCCACTACAACCAGGAGTCAAAAGAGAAGATTTGAGTGCCAAGGAATTTCGGCTTACAAATAAATAAGAGCCACCCAAAACAGATGGCAAGTTCGGCTTTTCTTTCCATAGAAAACGAAAGAGAAAAGAGAAAAGAGATGAGAGAGAGTTAGGGAGATTCGGCCAAATACAAAGAACTTGCCCAAATGCTGAAGTTGTCCCACTATGCAAAGAAAAAGATGAAAAAGAAAGGTGCTCTTTAACAGGTGATATTCGGCTTAAGTGTTAAAGAGAAGTGAGGATAGTAGTAGAGTTTTCGGCAAAGATTGAGGCTTCAGAAGGTTTTGGTTAACAAGAAATGAAAGAGATGCAGAGAAGAAATGGAGAATGGATTTTGAGGTTTCGGTTCTTGAAGAGATTGAGAGAAAACGCAAGAGAGAAAACCAAAATGAAAGGAGGGTTTGGCTTTGATGTTATTGGCAAAAGAAACAGCAAAGATAAAAGAAACTAGGAAGGCCACTCGATTTTGGTCTTTGGGAGAAAAGAAAAAAATGAAAATTAAGAGGTGTGGGAGTGATTTGGTTTCGAAACAAAAGAAATAGGAGAGAAAATACCCTAAAGGCCCCCTATGTAGCCGAATATTCAACACTCCCCCAAGGCTTACACCAACATTCGGCCACCCTCTAGACTAGCACCCAAAAATCGAATGCCCATTACACATAGCCACCTACAAGATTCGGCTAACACCACCCCTCCTCCATCCCTTCGTTTTCTCCTAAACTTTCTCCTGATCACCCATTCAAACTTGTTTGAATATTTCAAACCCCTAAGATTTCTCTTCACCATCCATTCAAAACTTTTGACTTAGTCCACTCTCCCCTTTCCAAGCATCCCAGCCGAACTCCACCTCTGCTCCTCCTGACGCCAAAAAGAATTCTCAAAATGAGAATGCCACTACTCAAACCTGCTCCCACAAGCTCCCTTGTGGCGTCAGCTCCTCAACCTCTAAGTGGCGCCTGCCTGCCACTTTGCCAAGGCACTTCTTTGTGTCATCCAACACAAACAATTTCCCTTAAGGCCCAACTCAGCTAACTCCTCTTTAAAGTGCTCAAACAACAAATTTTCACCAAGCCTCCGGCTTAGCCCTAACCCATTCCTGGACCCTAAAGTACCCTAAACTAGCATGTCAAGCATAGTATTCACATACAAACATATAAAATGCAAAGGCCCTAATTCAGGATGTTACAGTTAAACTATTAGGGTTTTACCATTGATGAATATACATGAGTTTTGAAGTTTGTTGATAGAAACTGGATGGTTGTTGTTAGATAAACAACTTTTGTAAAGAGATTTTTGATGAAATTATCAATTAGGGTTAAATTAAAAAATTTGATAAATTCATGGTATAATTTGGAAATTTATGAAATATGTGGGTTGCTATAAGTTTGTTTAATAATCGAATAGGCTTGGGCAAGGGTAAAATTGTATGAATTTCATTTTTCGAGCCTAGGGACTAAATTGCTAAGAAAGTAAAAGTATAGGGCAAAATGATAATTTTACCAAAAATGATTTTTATTCAATTGAACAAATTTTTGGTTGAATTGAGTTAAAGTTATCCGTATAGATCAAGACAGACCTCGTACGACTTTAGATCGAGGCAAAGAAAAAGTCTCGAATTAATCACCCCCATATCTACGAATTCTCATCAAGGTAAGTTTGTAACACCCCTAACCCGTAACTGTTGCCGGTTTAGGGTTAAGAGGCATTACCAAACGAATCGGATCTTTTACAAACATTTTATTTCATAATATCAATTCTAGTCAAAGCGTCCCTTAAATAGGTCAACGAGACCTTAACCATGCATTAGAAAGGGGTCGGGACTAAACCAAACACATACAAAATTTTCTGAAATTCAAACATCTTTTAAAGCTATAGAGGTCACATGCCCGTGTGGACAGACCGTGTGCCTCACACGGCCTCAGACACGCCCATGTGTCCAAGTCGTGGCAAAGCAGAGCATACATACTAACTTGTCCACATGGCCTGAGACACATCCGTTTGCCTCACCCGTGGTCGACACTTACTTGCACCACACAGCCAATCATACGCCCGTGTGTCCAGCCCGTGGTCGAAACTGACTTGTTTCACACGGCCAGTCACACATCCGTGTGTCCATCCTCTGTGCAAGACTGAATTGAATCAAATTACAAGTTTGTGGAACACGGTCGAGCCACACGCCCGTGTGCTCAACCGTGTGGGCAAATATAGGCCATTTTCAGGGCCAATTTGCCACCCACACTTTGGACCACACCTATAAGCACAAATAAGCACATTTCATATACTCAAAAGCAACCAAATCATATCAATATTACCATTCTTCCCGACCATTCATGAACATATCAAACATACCAACTTAGGTACCATTTATCTCAACCTAATCACAAGCATTTCTAAGCCAAAATTCATCCATAAACTTACTAATTCATTATGACATCTTTTCAACTAATAAACCAACATTGCATCATAAAACTTATCATAAATTTAGCCACCAAACCACGCAAAATTATGCTACCTATAGCATGAACTACTCATTCACATCATGTAACACCCCAAACCTGGCCTAGACATTATGACCGGATCTAGTGTGCCACATCAGGTGTTGTTTGAAAACCTTGTGATTGCTGAAAACTTAGTTTCAAATCAAAGTTTAAATGTCCAAAATTCCCATTTTTCGTTGCTTGATAACAAAAGAAGTTCATTCGGATTAATCCCGTTAAAGAAATTTGAATTATTTTCCTCTTAGAAACCATGTCTTATTTTAGAAATTTAGTTTAAAACAGTTGCGGAAACGTGACACTTCCAAAATCAGTTGTGCTTGTTTATTAAAAACCGTGTAAGATTCAGAAGTTTGATTTTAACAATTACGAAAAATGTGATTTTTGACAAATAGTTGTTTATTAATTTGAAAACCCCGTGCTGATTAAATTCGTAGTGTTTTAAGAAATCCCAAATAAAAGTTAAAACAGTTCCAATGGCTGTAACACCCCAAACCCGGACAAGACACCACGTCCGAATCTGGTATGCTACGGGGAAATCGTTTTTGAAAAGTTAGATTTTCCGTTTAAAAACTGAGTGAAAACACAGTGTGTTTGAAACAAATTTGAGTAGTCTTGTTTGAAAAACGGTTGATGTATTTGAAACCCGGAGATTTTGAAAACTTAGCCAGAATGTGTAGTTAAAACGAGTTTATACCATTTAAAACCTCATTAGTTTCTTAGTGATACATAAAACACTTTTAAACTTAGGAGAACTACAAGTTTGAATTGGAAACCAGTTGTATTTGTTTATCAAAAAGACTTAGTGTGATACCCGATGGTATAGTTTAAAAACCCAGTGCGTTATAGTTTTGAAATCATTATCTTTCCAAGTTTTAGTAAAATTTATTCCAAGTTACTTTGTTAAGGCATGTCAAAAATCAACTTACCATACTCATGTAATCATGCATCTCATACAAGTCATGCATATTATGCCCACATACCAAGCATTACCTCTCATAGCATACATACATAACATGGATCATGATATCATACTTCATTAATAGTACTCATAATAGAACAGACTTACCCGAATCGTACACATACCCTATTTGGGTATCCAATTGTCCATCATACTGTTATAATTTTTAACAGGCAAACAGGTTTATTAATGATATTACTAAGTATCAGTGTGTTAGTTTACACACCTGGTAACTACGAGTCTAGAAATCCTGACAAAAGCGATCTAAGTCCCTCGATTGCTAACTCCTACAATCGGCCAACATTAGGGGTTAGGCATCACTACATTCGGCCAACAACCATTAACCAAAGGGGTTTGTCGAATCATCCTTACCTTGCTATTGGTTTGATTCTTTATCAAACCCGAACCACAAAGGCTTTCCTTCCAGCAATCGGCTACCTTCAAAAGAGAGCTATTAATCTTTTGTTACCTTTGCCTTAATCGAACCTAAAAGATTGAAATAATAACAATATCATATATTTACCCCTACTTACCAGTCGATCACAAAAGAATGACGATTCCCTTGTTTGCTTTACACTCCCAAAGACCCTAAAACAAAGAGATTAGAACCCTTCCAACATAACCATATTCGGCCCTTTAATCAACCAAACGATCAAGAACAGAACAAGAGAAGGAATGGCCATTCGGCCAAGAGCTTACCAACACCAATATTCGGCCAAGGAACTACAAGGGAAAGGAGAGATTCGGTCTTGACCAAGAAAGAAACGCAAGAAAAAGATGGAGAAGGGATGGGTTGATATTCGGCCAAAGCTTCAACAAAAGAAGGGAAAATTCGGTTTAGAGAAGATAAGAAATAGAAGGGATGAATGGAGATTTCGGTTTGGGTAAGGTAAATTTCGGCTTTAGTGTTTCCAAAAGAGAAGAAAAATGAGGTATGAAGAGAGGGAATACTAGTTTCGGTTATCAAGAATTTCCAAGCCAAAGAAAGAATTATGGAGTAGAGGAAATACCATTCGGTTTGCCAAGAAAGTTGAGAGAAAAACAAAGCAAGATTCGGCCACCAACTCCCTAGACTTTCGGTTTCAAAGCAATGGAGATAATGAGAAGAACACCCCTTAGAAATTTCGGCTACAAAGACCAAAACAAAGAAAAAGAGAAACCTTGTTTGCCACCACCTATGACCGAAATTGCCTAAGAAAAATGCCAAAAATGCAAAATGCATTTCGGCACACACCTCCCCACTTCCCAAAACCGGCCATACACTCCACCACCCCCCAAACATTCGGCCAAATCCCCCCATTCACTCCCATCCACACATTCAAACAATTTGAACAAGTCAACCTCCACTTTCTCCTCTCTTCCCACCACCTCATCACTTGACCAAGTCTTAAGCAGAGTTTGAACTGCTACAAACTCCTCCCTCCATGCCGTCAAAATGAGTGCCAAAAAGTGACCACTCCGCAGCTCGAACACACGGCCTCCCTCTCTTGCACATGACGCTAACACAAACCCCCAAGTGGCGCATGCTCTGCCACTTTGCTAACTCCTCATTTGTGCTTTAAAACACCAATTAAAATTCTTAAACCCCAGCTCTTCCAACTCCTCTCACCTAAGCCCAAAAATCAAAATTTTCCTACCTACTCAGGCACACTTCTAGCCTACCACTAAACCCCTAAAACACCGAAATAGCAGCACAGCACACTAAGTACATGCAATAACATGCAACAACAAAATAGCCCCTAACCCGGGATATTACAATGGCCTTATTACAGAAAGTATTAACCACCAAAATTAAAGAAAAGCAAGCTAAAGTAAAATTACTAAATTAACCCCTTTGAACATACGGAACGCATGTGACCACCTCCGAGTCCCTCACAACTCCAAATCCTCTAAGACTGGGGATTACCTACAAGTTAAGGAAAAAGGGTGAGTTACGAGAACTCAGTGTGTAATCCCCTATTACACCCACAATTTGGGCCCAAGCCCATACAGTATCAGTCTGGGCTGAAGCCCTATTCAATGACAGTCTAGGCCGAAGCCCTGTTCAGTAACAGTCTGGGCCGAAGCCCTATGATATGCAAAATAAAATATGCCCACCCCAGTCCAACCAACACACCACCCGTACCAACCAACACACTTGTGGAGACCAAGTCAACCCACCCAACCAGCACACTAATAACGCAGTTTAGCTGCTAAATAACAGTATACATGGCTGAGCCACTCAATCAGTATAAAGTGGCAAAGGCCACTAAATTAGTATAATGTGGCATAACCACCAGTACAATACTTCCTCCGAATACATAACCCAACCCAATGCAACATGTCGTGACGTATTAACTCAGCATATGCAATAAACTATCATCATAGCAATTAACCAAATTACACACAAACACACTAATCTGTAGAGGTAAAACAGTAATTTACCCCTCAGGGGTATTCCAGTAATTTCACACAACGAGGGTATTTCAGTAATTTACCCACTAAGGGTATTTTAGTAATTTACCCACTAAGGATATTTTAGTAATTTAGCCATCTAACGGCCTTTCCGTCGCCTCGAGCGACTCAAAATCCCTTTTTGGTCAAAATGGTGCAGTTGGGCCTAAAGCCCAATTTCGGCCCAAACGGGCCCACACGCTTGTGTGGCCCATTTAGCACGTTTTCGGTCTCGGTTTTGCAAACTTCGCAGTCACACCAATTATTCGACCACTTTTCCATCGGTTTTGCCGGTGTGGCTCGTTTAACCCATTGGGCCCACTTAGCCTGCTTTGACTCGATAAGGCCCATTCCGGCCTTCGATTCACCAGAGCGTTCGCGACACTCTCATCGATCTACTACAATCCCTAATGGATCAGGTTGCCACTACGAGCACTCGCACGCTCGAGTGATCACAGTTGCTGGTTTTTCCAGCTATTCGGCACTTCGGCTTATGGCCGATTCACAGAACAACATTCATAGCATATGTGGTAGTGTGAGATTTACACACCTTAGTGAGACACTCGATTAACCCTTCGTATCAACCCTACAGATCATCAATTTCCTTGTTAGCAAACTGTTGTTTATAATCACCTAAGGGACTAACCCCAAAATGTTCATCATACCTCGTTTGCGTAGACGGCCCTAAACACCCAGATTACTAGGCACGATTGATTTGCTTCGCGTCCTTAACAAAACCCTGCACCAAAAGACAGCCATAAGTGTGACTGAATCCGCATACCGCCCAACACAACACAAGGCACACTCGGCCAAGCCCAGTAAAATGACAACACCCTTACCCTCCTAGAACGGTGAGTCCACAAACGAGATTTGACTACCACCATTACTTGCTCCCCTTTCGCCTTATAACAATCTCTAACTCGACAATGGCCAATACAAAAAGAATGCACTTTTAGCCTCAGAGTGAAAGAAGGAACATATGGTTGTTAAAGAAGGAAACGAATGGAAACATAGTTACCAAACACAAGAACTATACTTACTGATTGTCACCCTCCTTGCAGCACAGTCAATGAAGAGAAAAGGAAGCTAGTTGCAGCACAAGGGTAAAGAGAGTAGATATTCGGTTATGGAGAACGACAAGGGAAGGAGATGAGAGAAAAAGAAAAAGAAAATAGATGGACAAGGAAGGATGAGCAAAAAGAGTTTCGGCCTACAACTGCTTAGGAAAATGTTCGAAAGGAAAGAAGAATGGGAGAAGAGAGGCTGAGTTTTCGGCAAAAGAAAATTGGAAACGAAAGACCCGAAAAGGCTATAGTCAAAATGCAAAAAGCCAAAATTCACACAAAAGAGAACTTGGAAAAAAATTGGCACTTCCCTTCTCAAGGCCGAATATGCACACTCAAGTGACCACTTTGGCCGAAATTCCTCTCTTCCACTTCCCCACATTCGGCCAACACCTCTCCTCTCCTCTATCCCCATGATTTTCTCCCCCTTTTGCTCCTAACTTTGCTCTCCATCATCCATTCGAAATGTTTGACCCATTCTCCAACTCCCATAGCAGAGTTTGATCCCAACTCTGCTTCCTTGTCTCCCAAAGCATAAAATACATACATCAGTTTGCTTGCCAAGAGAATCGAACTCCACTCCCCCATGTCTCCTGGTGACGCCACCACCACTCCACCATGTGCTCAACTTGTGTTAGAAAAACACACTTTAATTTACATAACTCTTGCATCCAACAGCCCTCTCCACTAAAACCCAAAAATCAAAATTTTTCCAGGGCTTGGACTCGAACCTAGGCCTCCTTAGAACACTTAAACACACTCAAATAATTAACTAAGCAAGTCCAACACATGAAACTAAGCAAAAATCACAACCCCTAATTTCTGGGATGTTACACACCATATTCATAAGCTAGCCATATCACATTGGCTATTTATACATCTTTCAAAACATAATCAAAACTCACTAGACTATACATGTCATACTTTAGTATATACACTTTCAAAGGTACCAAAATAGAGTTTGATAGTGTGGTGACAATCCTCGACGATCCCCGAGCCTTCCGTAGCTTTAACGATCTATAAAACAATGCAAACACATACAGAGTAAGCTTTCAAAAGCTTAGTAAGCCATATACAAATAAACATAACAACTAAACATTCATAATCATATCAAATACAAAGTCATTAATATCTCAATTGCAAATTCATAATTCTTCTTTAGCTCATTTGTTTAGTCATTGCTTACTAACAATTCATATCTCTAAGTATCTCATTTGTTCATAGCTCATTCATACATATATCACATTACTCTCAACAAGACTATGCACATATCTCACTTGAAAAAATTCACATATACTCACCTTTTATACTCAAACAAAGTATTCATCTCCAACGTACCTAAATCGATTACACTTTTCACATAGTCTTCTATTTCTCAGAATTGCCCGTTGATCCATTTAGAATCAAATAGAATACTCAGATAACTCAGAATGCTCGTACAATGCCAACGTCCCAGATGTGGTTTTACATGTAATCAAATATCAATGCCACTATCCCAGACAGGGTCTTACACGAAATTATATACGATGTCAATGTTCCAGACATGGTCTTACACGTAATTCACAAATCAACGCCAACGTCTTATACGTGGTATTATACGATATCACAAATTGGAACCCTATGTCATGACAAATGAATCCTATCTATTTCTAAGGTTCAGACGGGGCTTTCCGGACATTGACACATTATCGATACTTTCTCAGATTTCATGTTTGTATACTCCATATTCATTCATCTCAATTCAATTTCATATGAACATATATAAATCAATTCAAATACATTTATTTTGTATATAGACTTACCTCGTATCCAGACTAAATGAACGGATTCGACTACTCGATCACTTTCGACTTTCCTCGGTCTAAGTCCATTTTCTTCGGTTCTTGATCTATACATATTCAAATTTAACCCTTTTATTCACCAAATCATTCAATTCAATCCAAAAACGCACATTTAAGGCAATTTACAAATTAGCTCTGATATTTTCACATTTTGACATTTAAGTCTTTATTTCACAAAATCACAAAATACTCATAATTTCCTTGTACCCATGCGCAGCCTGTAACACCCCTAACCCGTATCCGTTGCTGAAATGGGTTCACAAGGTGATACTAACAAAATTTGAACACTTTGCTTTATACACTTTGAGTATGCAGATATATGCATTAGAAATCACAAGCAATATCACAATTTCAATCCACCTTATAATTAAGCAATTTATAAGTCAATAAAAATTTTAAGGTGTTTTTGACTATTTCGGATTAACCCTTCATTCACAACATGTATACACTTAACCATAAATCTCATATCCAATTCATCTAGCAAGTAAAATATCATACAAATTTCTTTCCAAACACATATGCAATCTTAATCTCCTTATCCTATGGCCGAACATAACATTAAAGCAAAACATTTAATATGCGTATTAGACTATCATTATGAATCATTATAAGAGCACAAAATGCAAACCATAGTATATCCTATTCGAATGTTAATTATCTAGCATAAATCACACTTACATAACCAATTCATCTTTCACTCATTTCGGCTAATAAAATTAGGTTAAAAGGGAACACAGAAAACTTTACCATTCAATATTAAGCTAACGTTTACCATTACAAACCATGATCATCCTTATTCATCACAAGCCGAACCTAAATATCCAACTACTTATGGTTATTACATTGACATATGCATATATTTTACTTATAACTTGCCAATCATAAACATTAACTAACATCTTGAATTATCCGAATAACTAAATTAAGTCACCACCGAAATGTACATTCTCTCAACTATATCTACTCCATTTGAATCAAATCAAAACAAATGCAAAACATATCAATATGCCAAGCTTACACCAAACGCACCACATTTATATAATAGACATATTACTTAGCTAATATTATACATTCTATATCCCATCAAGCAACCATAATTTTCCTTATAGTCCAAAACACATGACCAAACACCATAACATGTATATTGCATGACTACTTTCCATACACGATTAAACCATAACTGAATTTCACATCCATTAACATCATAATCAAACCATTATATCAAAAACATAGGAAATAACTTGACCAAAAGAAATAGCCATTTTCGCAAGGCTATACATATAAACAAGACCGAATATCAGTGGTCTAAACCTTAGTTTAACCTATACATGCCTTTAAATCAAAACAAAGCTTAAGTACCAAAAAGAGGTGGTAGTGTGGTTGACTTTTTCGACGATTCTCAGATGCTCGTAGCTTGGTCAAAATCTATAAAATAGAACAATGAGTACACACGGAGTAAGCTTACTAGCTTAGTAAGTCTTAAACGATTTAAAGAAAATAATTCAATTTAACACCTAAACTTTCCAAGTCAAGTATTTAATATTAATTCAAACTTTAACAAGCACACATATGGTATCACATTGCCGAACTTCAATATCGTATTTAACATGACATTCCTCATTATCCTACCTTTAACAAATAGTTCCTTAATTCAACTCAAAATCACAATAGTAAGTATCCATTTCCTACCAAATACTCAAATCGTATGCACATCATTTAAATGGAACACATAATAGAGCATAGATACATTTATTCACTTCGCATCCTTCAAAGGTTCAATATACACTAGATATCAAGATAATTTCTTACCCAATTGGCCGAATATACATACATAATCATAAAACACATTCTCGTCCAACAACATATTTATATATATATATATATATATATATTGTTTCTAATTGATCAAATATATAAACTAAATTAGCAACTCATAAGCACTTACCTGTATGGCCCTGAAATTTTAACTCATACGAATAAGCTTAAATTTGATCTTTTGTCAACATAGCTCCACCTGTTTATATACATAACTCGTATTAAAAATCCCCGGCATTTAGCCTGCTAGGCAATAAGCCCGAAACCCTTCACCGGCACAAGGCCTGCTAAGCTCAAAGCCCGATACATTTCACTGGCACAAAGCCTGCTAGGCTCGAAGCCCGATATATTTCACCGGCACAAAGCCTGCTAGGCTTGAAGCCTGATACATTTCATATAATTCAATATAACATATGCCATGCTTAATTTAAATCACTTGCACTAAATGAATCCAAATAAATTTAACTATCATTCATACTCAAATCTTTATGTCACATTCGGCTATGATCAAATTTCAATCCAATAATTCAAAGTTCAACATGTAAACTAAATTACGAACAATATTTACGGAAATAACTTGCTTTAAGACTTACCTCGACTGTCGACAGATGACGAAAATCGACTATTCAACTATCTTTGTTTTTCCCCGATCCAAATCTGTTTTTCTTTGTTCTTGATCTAAACACATTCAATTTCAGCTTGTTCAATCACATTTCACTTCAATTTAGTCCAAAAACACTTAAATAAGCAAATTACTATTTTACCCCTAATGTTTCACACTTTTACAAATTAGTCCAATTTGTACAAAACACAAAATACACCAAATTTGGTTACACATATCAAGGGCCGAATATTCCTAGACTTAATACAAGACCTTGCATTTTATTCGTTTCATGTTTTAGTCCTTCAAGAATTTATTTATTTTCAAATTAGTCCCTAACACTCAATTTCACCAAGATTTCTAATTCTAAAAATGATGATTTAAAACATACTATTAATAATCTACCCTCAAGCATCACATGCCATGAATATACAACAATGGCCGAATCTTAATGTGCCATAAACTCAAAAATTACAACATGGGTTGTATAGCATTCAAAGCAACAATTCCAAACATGTAAAAATTATTAAAATCTAAGCAAAATACATACCCCAATTTGAGCTCCCAATTGCCGAAATTCAAGCTTCAACAATGGAGTTTTCTTCCTCCTACATTCGGCCAAGAAGAAGAAGAAAGGTATGTTCTCTTTCTTTCCACTTTATTTCATTATTTTATGTCTTAAATTAAAAGTAACATTTATTTATTTATTACTTATAAAACATGTTATTATAATAACAATATTATAACTAATTTCTTGCATGTTGCCGTCCACTCTATTAATATTGGATTAATTGTCCTTTGAGGACTCCACTTTGATAAAATCATCACAATTTAACACATAATCCATTAAAAGGTCACTTCTAACAATTATACAATTTAGTCCTTTAGTCAAATTAAACTCATAGACAAGCAAATTAACTCACAAAAAAATTAACACATGCTAATTCACTGATCATCAACACATAATATAATATAAAAATAATATTCAGACTCGGATTTGTGGTCTCGAAACCACCGTTTCGATTAGGGTCAAATTCTGTCTGTTACAACCCTCCCCCCTTAGGGATTTTTGTCCCCGAAAATCTTACCGTTAAACAAAGTCAGATGTTATTGCCTCATTGAATCCTCAGGCTCCCACGTAGCCTCTTCAACTCCGTGCCGATTCCATAGTACTTTCACTAATGGAATTCTCTTGTTTCTCAACTCTTTCATTTCCCGAGCTAAAATATCGATCGGTTCTTCCTCATACGTCATATCAGATTAGGTTTCAATCTCAGATGGAGCGATCACGTGTGACGGATCTGATCTATACTTACGAAGCATCGAAACGTGAAATACGTTGTGTATCTTTTCTAATTCAGAGGGCAACCTCAGTCTATAAGCTACAGGCTTAATACGTTCGATGATTTCGTACGGTTCGATAAACCTTGGGCTTAGTTTGCCTTTTCGACCAAATCAGAATACTTTCTTCAACGGGGAAACTTTTAAAAACACTCGGTCTCCGACTTGAAATTCAACATCTTTACGTTTTAAATCAGCATAAGACTTTTGTCGATCTGAGGTAGCTTTCAAAGTATCTCTGATCACAGCCACTTTCTGTTCAGTCTCTTTAATTAAATCAACCTCGTGTATCTTGCTTTCATTAAGCTCAGTCCAATAAAACAATGTACGACATTTGCATCCATAAAGAGCTTCGTAAGGTGCCATTTTGATACTTGATTGAAAACTGTTATTATAAGCAAATTCAATCAAAGGTAAGTATCTTTCCTACATACCTTCAAACTCAAGGACACAACATCTCAACATGTCCTCAAGTATCTGAATGGTTCATTCAGACTGGCCGTCTGTCTGCGGATGAAAGGCTGTGCTAAAGTGGAGTTTAGTACCTAAAGCATCTTGCAACCTCTTCCAAAATCGCGATGTGAATCTCGGGTCTCTGTCTGAAACAATGGAACTCGGCACACCATGTAACCTCACAATTTGAGATACATACAACTCAGCAAGTTTATCGAGCGAATAGTCCGTACGAACTGGCACAAAATGAGCTGATTTGGTCAGTCTATCCACTATAACCCAGACTGCATCTTTCTTGCTCGGTGTCGTAGGCAAACCGGAAACAAAATCCATAGTGATTCTATCCCACTTCCATTCAGGTATCATGATCGGCTGAAGTAACCCGGAAGGCACTTGATGCTCGGCTTTTACTTGCTGAAAAATTAAGCACTTTGAAACAAATTCAGATATATCTCGTTTCATGCCAGGCCACCAATAGAATTGTTTCAAATCATTATACATTTTCGTGCTACCCGGATGTATCGATAGTCGACTATTATGAGCCTCGTTCAAAATTATCTGAATCAAATCCACATTCTTCGGAACACAAATTCGGCCTTTGAATTTCAAACAATCATTTGCGTCAATTTGAAACTCTGACTCTGCATCATTTTCCCACTGAGCTTGTCTAGCAATCATATCTTTGTCAATTTGTTGTGCATCACAAATTTGCTGAATAAACCCCGGTCTTGCTTTCAATTCGGCTATGATCGAACCATCACCAGACATAACCATATGTGCGTTCAATGCACGAAGAGCAAACAATGATTTTCGACTTAAGGCATCTACAACAACGTTAGCTTTCCCCGGATGGTAGTCAATCACTAATTCATAGTCTTTCAACGGCTCTAACCATCTGCGTTGTCTCAAGTTCAAATCTTTCTGAGTCATCAAGTACTTCAAACTTTTGTGATCTGAATAAACATGACATTTCTCACCGAATAAGTAATGATGCCAAATTTTCAATGAGAACACAATGGCTTCTAATTCTAGATCATGAGTCGGATAATTCTTTCATGCGGCTTTAATTGTCTCGAAGCGTATGCTATGAAACACAACCCAAACCATTCAAAGAAGCATCACTATAAACAATAAATTCTTTACTCGATTCAGGCTGAGCTAACACCGGAGCTTCGGTCAAAAGGGCTTTCAACTGATCGAAACTTTTCTGACACTTTTCAGACCACTCGAACTTGACATCTTTTTGTAGTAGCTTTGTCAAAGGTGTAGCTACCATGGAAAAACCTTTGACGAATCGTCTGTAGTATTCCGTAAGTCCCAGAAAGCTTCAAATTTCGGAAACATTCTTTGGTGGCTTCCAGTCAAGTATAGTCGATATTTTGTTCATATCAACCCGAATACCTGATGCTGAAACAACATGACCCAAAAAGCTGACTTCTTTCATCCAGAACTCACACTTACTAAACTTTGCATACAACTGTTGATCTCGCAAAGTTTGTAGCACCAATCTCAAATGCTCGACGTGTTCGGTTTCATCTCTGGAGTAGATCAGGATATCGTCTATAAATACTACCACAAATCGATCTAAATGCTGTCTGAAAACCCGATTCATCAGATCCATAAAAACAGCAGGTGCACTAGTAAGTCCAAAAGGCAAAACCAGAAACTCAAAATGTCCGTACCTCGTCCGGAATGCAGTCTTTGGCACATCTGTTTCTCTGACTCGCAACTGATAATAACCCGATCTCAGATCTATCTTTGAGAACACTGAAGCCCCTTTTAACTGGTCAAATGAATCATCAATTCGAGGTAACGAGTATTTATTCTTTATTGTCACTTTATTCAGCTGCCGATAATCAATACACATTCGCATAGTCCCGTCTTTCTTTTTCACAAACAGAACTGGTGCACCCCAAGGAGAGAAACTCTGTAACATCCTAGATTAGGGGTTATGCGTTCGTGCGTAATTCATGAGATAGTGGGCTCAGTGGGTGTGTTCTGAGGATTTTTAGGAACCCTAAGATGTAAGGAAATGTCTTGTCCTGGAAATGTAAGGAAATGATTTAGAAATGCTAAGTTTCAAAAGAGGAAAGTGAACATTTCTGGAAACTTGGAAATGTAAGAAATGTTAAGTTCAAAAGAGGAAAGTGAACATTTCTGGAAACTTGGAAATGTAAGAAATGTTAAGTTTAAAGAAGGCAAACGAACATTTTTGGAAACTTGGAAATGTAAGGAAATGTCAAGTTTTAGAGTTTAAAAAGAGAAAACTAAGGCAAGGTGGCCTTAAGAAAATTAATAGGAGGAATTTGACACACAAACAGGCTTGGAAAAGTGGCCTGAAGATATCACTTAAGGCCCAGGTAGGTGACGCCACAAGCTATGCAAGTGGGCCTGAGTTCGAGTCACTTAGGAAGCGAAATAAATTTTTATTTTTGCTACAAGGAGCAGAGAGATGGACGGCACAAGGCTTTTAAAAGAGGAGTTTTATTCTCTTTAAATTTCGGCTAAATAGGAGATAAATAATAGATTTATTTTAGATTATTCTCAAGAGATAATTGTTGGATTAAATTCTTTTAATAAAGTGATAATTCAAGGGATAAAGCTATCAAAATAGAAGAGTGGTGGCCAAGTAAGGGACTCTAGCTAGTAAATTCGGCTATAAAAGGAAAAGAGAGGCCATTCATTCATTCACTTTTCCTTTGCCGAATTTCTTAAGCAAATTCTCCTCTCTCTGCCGAATTTCCTACAGTTTTTATTCTTCTTCTCTTTGTTAGCCAAAGCCAAAATACCTTGTGTTCTAACCGAATCCTCCATCTTTATTCTTCCTTCTCTTTTCTTTCTAATCCCTCCAAAAGCCGGAAGTAAGCCTTTTAAGGCCATAGCCGAATATCTCAAGTGGCTTCAAGCTTAGGTGCTGTCGATTTCTTCAAAGGTAAGAACAAGCTTGATTTCTATTCTTTTCTTTTAGATTTGTCGAAATCTAGGACTAATCCCATCAATATTCTTGTTGCCGAAACCTTGAAGAGATCTTTCGGGATTTACTAAGTGTCAACTACAAGAAAGGAAAAGTTATTTTCCCGAAGGTACACCATAGGCCGCGTGTTCCCTAGTTATTCGGTGAATTTTCGGGATTTAAAATCCACAAGGTAAGTCATATTTAACATTCGGCTAAGGGTTATTTGTTATGAATAAATGTTAGAAATTGATCTAACATGAAGTTATAGGGATTTCGACAGACATATAAGGCAAGGAATACTTTCGGGATTTGGAAATTGCAAGGTAAGTTTTAGTGTACTAATCCTACTAGGATTTGGATTTATGGCCGAATGGTTCTTTACTAAGTATTGAATGATTGATTAAATGTAGAGATCTAAGATCTAAGGCATTAGATCAAGCTTTTCGGGATTTGGATTGGAAACCCTAAGCAAATCAGGTGTGTACCCTACCCTAAGTTTTGATATGTTCATGGCTATGTTTAAATTAATGTAATATTAAGAATGTGAAAATATGGCTAAGTACCATGCTATGGTACAAAGTACTCAGGTACGTTTCCTACTCCAAATAGGATTATGAAATATGTTATAAACATGAGAATAATGATAAGAATGTGAACTTTGGCATGTTAATGCATAATATGATTTGGGCATATGGGTTATTGAAAAGGGGAAGTGAATGTGGTGACCTAAGACCACGAAATCTGAATGCGGTGACCTAAGACCGCGATATCTGAATGTGGTGACCTAAGACCACGAAATCTGAATGTGGTGACCTAAGACCACGAATTTTATAAGGGCGATGAGCACGTCGACTGTAGCGACTGCCTTCGATGGAGTGTAGCGGAAGGAGGGTCGACTTAGTAGTCCCCACGGTGTACAGGTTGGTACGGGGAAGTGTAGCGGATGGCGAACTAGATTTGGGTTTGGGTTGCATCATTGTTTTTACCTGTTATATGAATATGTATGTGATATGATAATGCATGCCTGAAATGTTAATTCTTAGTGTTGAGTACACATTGAGTCTGTTTGACTCACCCCGTTGGGGAATATTTTTCAGGTTATGAGCAGTAATGGACCGGGTCGGCAGGAACTTAAAGGTGGCCATGCACAGCAAGAAATTTACGATTTGGACTTTTATTTTATTTTAAGTAATTTAAATTTTAATTTTGGAATTATTTGATGTAATAAGGCCATAGTTGAATTTCTTTACTTCAATTTGATTTATTATGTTACAAATATTTATTAATTGAAAGATTAAGTAAATTTATTATCAAAACCAACCCTAAACGATTTGTCACCTAAAGCTAAAGGATTTATAATCAAATAAACTCATTTTCAACTCAAGCCCAATCCAAAACAAATTTTCTTTCAAAACACACAAGTTTTTTTTTTAGTCACAAAAGAATTTGAAACAGTTTACACCGGGGAACATACTAGATCCGGTCAAGGCTCGTGGGCCGGGTTTGGGGTGTTTCAATTTGGTATCAGAGCCCAGTTTTAAACTCTCAGCCTGGGGTTTAAAGCCCACTATGTTTTGAAATTTAGCCCCAAAATGAATTTGTGAAAATTTTATGAAACTAAGCAGGTTTTTCTGGCATGGCACCTAAGTCTCCGACCCGAAGTCCACCAGGTAAGTACCCCTATCCCTTGTGTGATTTATATTGTGATCTGTAGAAGGGTAGAAATGGAATGGAACGTAGATTAGTATGATAGGTACTTGAACTCTAAGGCTAGCTTACCCCAATAGTTACATAAGACTTAAATGCTTAATAAAACAAACCTATGACTAAGTCGCCGAGTTAGGGTGTGGCAACCATTGTGCGCATGTCTAGGATTGGTATTTGGTGGGAGCTTGGTATTTAAGCAGTTCGTGTGACTCACCTCCTCTCCACTCGAATCCTACCTGGTGCGTAGCTTCGGTTCACCCTAACCAAGAAGACTTATTCATGGGCTAAACCCCTAACTAAAACCCGAAAGGGATTAGCCACATTTTTACGGAAACCCTAGTTTTAAAACTCTTAAAATTACCCTTTTGAATTGCCAACATGAATTTATAAAATTTTCTGAAATATTCTTGACTTACAAAAAAATTACTAAATTACCCCTAGTTGTAAAATTACAAAAATGCCCTTGGTTTATAAAATGTCCAACTACCCAACAGTTTTACCAAAATTTCATTATTTTATAAATGTTCAAAAACCCTAATTTGCAAAATATCAAAATACTTTGATTTTGGAAAATTACGAAATTGCCCCTAACTTACAAAGTTACCAAAATGACCCTGATTTCCAAAATTTTTACAACATTACCGTTTTGGAAAGTGCAATTCTCAAAAAGAACTCTCAAAGTTCTGCAAAATTTGGAAATACCCCGGAAATATTAAACTTTACAAATTTACCCTGGTTATTACCAAAATACCCCCGAGATCTAAAATTACCGAAATACCCCCGGATTTCAAAATTTTCCAAAATACCCCGGGAATTTAAAAATTCCAAAATACTTTTTGACAAAATCACCAAGGAATTTTTCTTTTGAAAAATTACGAAAATACCCCTATAGGACAAATTACGAAAATACCCCTAGGTAGTGAGAAAACAACAACAATGAAAACTACAACGTTTCTTTGAATGAACGAAAGTTCATAATTGATTGATGGATGTATGAATGAAAAGACTGTGTGCATGTATGAATACGAAAGAACCACTCCTAAAAATTCTTTTCACAAAACTTCTTCGCGGGTAATCAGTGGAATAAAGGCTAATTCATAAAATTTCTTAATAAGATTAAAGCGCAGTAGTTAGAAATGAGTTCTAGAGGACGTAGTCGTCGTGGATGTGGTCGAGGAAGAATGACTGTGTGGGAACCCGTTAGATCGGGTCAAGGGTCAGACAATGAGATACCACCGCCACCACCACCCCCAACTGTTGGTGTTGAGCAGCAGGCTCAGACGGGGGATGATGCTGTGTCGCAGGCTATGCTGCGAGTTTTGGAAATGGTGGCTGGCGCAGGTGGAAATATAGGAACTCAGAAATCTGTGCCTGAGCGGCTCCGAGCTAATGGAGCTGAAATGTTTCGTGGAGTATCTGGTGTAGCACCCAGTACAGCTGAATATTGGTTGGAAGCAACCGAGCGTATTATGGATGAGCTCGATCTAACCCCTGAGAAGAAGTTGAAAGGAATGGTGGCACTGCTACGCGATGAAGCGTATCAATGGTGGTTAACTGTTCGGGATGGTGCCACGGCTGAGGATCTGACCTGGGAGTATGTTAAGGAAGCGTATCAAAAGAAGTATGTTTGAACCAAGTATACTGATGAGCAGAGGAAAGCATTTCTGGGGCTGGTTCAAGGGAACAAGTCCGTGGCGGAGTATGAAGCTGAATTTCTAAGGTTGAGCCGATATGCTCGAGGAGTAGTGGCAACGAAACATGAGCGATGTGTCCGGTTTGAGGATGGACTAAGGGATGATCTGAGATTGTTAATAGCTCCACATCAAGAACGGGAGTTTTCTGCCTTAGTAGAGAAAGCTAAGGTAGCTGAAGGAATTAAGGATTCTGCAAGGCAGAACACTGATCTGAACAGGCCAAAAAGAGGTTTTGGATCGTCTGGATCATCTGAGGATAAGAGGCCTAGAGTTGATGGGCCGCGAGGTCAGCAAGCTGGTACTGGAGGGCAGTATCGTACCTATGATCAGTGTGGGAAGAAACACTTAGGGGAGTGTTGGAAAAAGACAGGAGGATGCTTTAGGTGTGGGTCAAAGGACCATATGATTAAGGATTGTCCGATGAGGCCGGAGGGGAATAAACCGGTAGCCCAGAATGTTAATCAGGCTGGTAGAGATGGTCAACAAGCGACGAGGGGTCGTGGTCTGAACCATGGAGGAAATGGTTCCGGCCGAGGTCGTGGAGCACCAAGTGGAGGTGCTGAAGGTGCAGATGCAAGGCAGCCAAGATTGGTTTATGCAGTTGGCCATCGCGAGGAGGAAGATGTGCCAGATGTGACAGCGGGTACGTTCCTTATTTCTGGAATACCCTTAATTGCTTTGATTGTTGTATAGTTTTCTTGTAGTGAAAGTGTTCGAAGCCTTGCATATGGACTTAAAGATTGTGCATAGGAAGTATGATATTTTTATAAGATTAGAGTGCGCAGCATAAGCGTAGTGCAGCGAATTAAGATGTACGATTAATCGTTAGTAAGTAATTTTGAGGACAAAATTATTTTAAGGAGGGTAGAACTGTAACATCCTAGATTAGGGGTTATGCGTTCGTGCGTAATTCATGAGATAGTGGGCTCAGTGGGTGTGTTCTGAGGAGTTTTAGGAACCCTAAGATGTAAGGAAATGTCTTGTCCTGGAAATGTAAGGAAATGATTTAGAAATGTTAAGTTTCAAAAGAGGAAAGTGAACATTTCTGGAAACTTGGAAATGTAAGAAATGTTAAGTTTAAAGGAGGCAAACGAACATTTTTGGAAACTTGGAAATGTAAGGAAATGTCAAGTTTTAGAGTTTAAAAAGAAGAAACTAAGGCAATGTGGCCTTAAGAAAATTAATAGGAGGAATTTGACACACAAACAGGCTTAGAAAAGTGGCCTGAAGATATCACTTAAGGCCCAGGTAGGTGACGCCACAAGCTATGCAAGTGGGCCTGAGTTCGAGTCACTTAGGAAGCGAAATAAATTTTTATTTTTGCTACAAGGAGCAGAGAGATGGACGGCACAAGGCTTTTAAAAGAGGAGTTTTATTCTCTTTAAATTTCGGCTAGATAGGAGATACATAATAGATTTATATTAGATTATTCTTAAGAGATAATTGTTGGATTAAATTCTTTTAATAAAGTGATAATTCAAGGGATAAAGCTATCAAAATAGAAGAGTGGTGGCCAAGTAAGGGACTCTAGCTAGTAAATTCGGCTATAAAAGGAAAAGAGAGGCCATTCATTCATTCACTTTTCCTTTGCCGAATTTCTTAAGCAAATTCTCCTCTCTTTGCCGAATTTCCTACAGTTTTTATTCTTCTTCTCTTTGTTAGCCAAAGCCGAAATACCTTGTGTTCTAGCCGAATCCTCCATCTTTATTCTTCCTTCTCTTTTCTTTCTAATCCCTCCAAAAGCCGGAAGTAAGCCTTTTAAGGCCATAGCCGAATATCTCAAGTGGCTTCAAGCTTAGGTGCTGTCGATTTCTTCAAAGGTAAGAACAAGCTTGATTTCTATTCTTTTCTTTTAGATTTGTCGAAATCTAGGACTAATCCCATCAATATTCTTGTTGCCGAAACCTTGAAGAGATCTTTCGAGATTTACTAAGTGTCAACTACAAGGAAGGAAAAGTTCTTTTCCCGAAGGTACACCATAGGCCGCGTGTTCCCTAGTTATTCGGTGAATTTCGGGATTTAAAATCCACAAGGTAAGTCATATTTAACATTCGGCTAAGGGTTATTTGTTATGAATAAATGTTAGAAATTGATCTAACATGAAGTTATAGGGATTTCGACAGACATATAAGGCAAGGAATACTTTCGGGATTTGGAAATTGCAAGGTAAGTTTTAGTGTACTAATCCTACTAGGATTTGGATTTATGGCCAAATGGTTCTTTACTAAGTATTGAATGATTGATTAAATGTAGAGATCTATGATCTAAGGCATTAGATCAAGCTTTTCGAGATTTGGATTGGAAACCCTAAGCAAATCAGGTGTGTACCCTACCCTAAGTTTTGATATGTTCATGGCTATGTTTAAATTAATGTAATATTAAGAATGTGAAAATATGGCTAAGTACCATGCTATGGTACAAAGTACTCAGGTGCGTTTCCTACTCCCAATAGGATTATGAAATATGTTATAAACATGAGAATAATGATAAGAATGTGAACTTTGGCATGTTAATGCATAATATGATTTGGGCATATGGGTTATTGAAAAGGGGAAGTGAATGTGGTGACCTAAGACCACGAAATCTGAATGCGGTGACCTAAGACCGCGATATCTGAATGTGGTGACCTAAGACCATGAAATCTGAATGTGGTGACCTAAGACCAGGAATTTTATAAGGGCGATGAGCACGTCGACTGCAGCGACTGCCTTCGATGGAGTGTAGCGGAAGGAGGGTCGACTTAGTAGTCCCTACGGTGTACAGGTTGGTACGGGGAAGTGTAGCGGATGGCGAACTAGGTTTGGGTTTGGGTTGCATCATTGTTTTTACCTGTTATATGAATATGTATGTGATATGATAATGCATGCCTGAAATGTTAATTCTTAGTGTTGAGTACACATTGAGTCTGTTTGACTCACCCCGTTGGGGAATATTTTTCAGGTGATGAGTAGTAATAGACCGGGTCGGCAGGAACTTAAAGGTGGCCATGCACAGCAAGAAATTTACGATTTGGACTTTTATTTTATTTTAAGTAATTTAAATTTTAATTTTGGAATTATTTGATGTAATAAGGCCATAGTTGAATTTCTTTACTTCACTTTGATTTATTATGTTACAAATATTTATTAATTGAAAGATTAAGTAAATTTATTATCAAAACCAACCCTAAACATTTTGTCACCTAAAGCTAAAGGATTTTTAATCAAATAAACTTGTTTTCAACTCAAGCCCAATCCAAAACAAATTTTCTTTCAAAACACACAAGTTTTTTTTAGTCACAAAAGAATTTGAAACGGTTTACACCGGGGAACATACCAGATCCGGTCAAGGCTCGTGGGCTGGGTTTGGGGTGTTTCAAACTCGGTCGTGCAAAGCCTCTATCTGTCAACTCTTGCAACTGTGCTTTCAATTCTTTCAACTCAATAGGTGCCATCCGATACAGAGCTATCAAAATCGGAGTCGTCCCCGGTATTAATTCAATGCCAAACTCAATCTCTCATACTGGTGGTAATCTCGGTAATTCTTCAAGAAACACATCTGGGTATTCACACACAACCGGTACAGATTCAATCTGTTTTTCAGACACTTTATTATCCAATACATAGGCCAAATAAGCTTCGCATCCTTTTCTCACATACTTTCGGGCTAGCATCGAGGATATTACGGTAGGTAACCCATTTAAATCACTAGATTCAACTCGGATGATCTCACCATTCTGACATCTCAAATCAATAATCTTTCTTTTGCAATTCACCACTACATCATGCAAAGTTAACCAGTCCATTCCCAAAATTATATCAAACTCGTCGAAAGGCAACAGCATTAAATCAGCTGGAAAGTAAGAATCCCGAATCATCAACGGGCAACCTTTACACACTTTATCAACGAGAACATATCTACCCAAAAGGGTTGGATACACGGATCACAAACTCAGTAGACTCAACTGACAGAGTCTTACTAGATACTAGAGTTTCACACACATATGAATGAGTCGAACCAGGATCAATTAATGCAATCACAGTAGTACCATAAAGCATAAAAGTATCGGTAATGACATCTGGGGAAAAAGCATCCTCTCTGGCTCGTATAGCATAAGCTCTAGCTGGAGCTCTAGCCTCTGATCGAGCAGCAGTGTCCTTCGTCCCTCTCTGACTACCACCTACATTGCCTGAATGTCTAGGTGGTCTGCCCCGTGCTGGAGCTGCTCGATTTAGTGTTCTGAACTGTATTTTGTTCGGCTAGTATCGGGCACTCTTGAATGAAATGGTCCGACGATCCACATTTAAAGCAGGACCGATCACAGAATCTACAACTCCCAGAATGCCATTTTCCACAATGTTTGCACTCAGCCAGGTTCTGCTGAACATTACCAACACTAGCCATCGAAGTGGCTCGGGAACTCACTGGAGGTCGATCTCGTCTAGGCAGGTCTGAAGTAGCTTTATGTCAGCTGGAGTCATCTCTGAACTTCTTAGGCACTGAATGGAAAGTCTTACTCGATGATCTTTTACGAGTGTCTCTAGCTTCTATTTCAGCCTTTCTTTTCTCTTTTCCGAGCTCTTCAGCTTTGCAAGCTCGCTCGACTAGTACCACGAACTCTTTGATTTCAAGAATGCCAACAAGAAACTTTATGTCTTCATTCAGACCGTCTTCAAATCTTTTGCACATAATGGCTTTAGTTGATATACACTCTCGGGCATAACGGCTCAATCTGACAAACTTCCGCTCATATTCCATCACAGTCATACGACCCTGTTTTAATTCCAGAAATTCTTTTCGTTTCTGATCGATAAATCTTTGACTGATATATTTCTTACGAAACTCGATCTGGAAGAAATCCCAAGTCACTTTTTCTTTCGGAACCACTGATACTAGTGTATTCCACCAGTGATATACAGTGTCCCGAAGTAGCGATATAGCACACTTTAGGCATTCATCAAGAGTACAGGATAGTTCATCAAGTACCCGAATAGTGTTATCAAGCCACATCTCAGCTCGCTCTGTGTCATCATCATCATTAGCTTTGAATTCTTCGGCCACATATTTCCTGAAGGTACCAGAGTTGGATTATTCGGGGGTGGAGGTTGTGGTACAACCGGGTTATTCTGAATAAACTGGGTAAACCATTCATTCATCATCTGGTAGAAGGCTTGTTTAGCCTCTCCCTCATGGCTACCCGAAACAGGTCGAGAGTCTACCGGCGCTGATCCGCGTGCGCGATCAGGCGCTACACTCTCTACATCATCTTCTACGGCTCTGTCAGGATCGGAATCCATTTACTATATAAAACACAGTTTGAAATGTCAGAAGTCACCACACTATCTTATATATAATAAATGCATGTATAGCTAGACTGTCACGCTCTACGGTAGTCCTAGAATCGACTAAACTATAAGCTCTGATACCAATCAAATGTAACACCCCTAACCCGTATCCGTCGCTGAATTGGGGTTACAAGGTGATACTAACAAAATTTGAACACTTTGCTTTATACACTTTGAGTATGCAGATATATGCATTAGAAATCACAAGCAATATTACAATTTCAACCCACCTTATAATTAAGCAATTTATAAGTCAATAAAAATTTTAATGTGTTTTTGACTAATTCGGATTAACCCTTCATTTACAACATGTATACACTTAACCATAAATCTCATATCCAATTCATCTAGCAAGTAAAATATCATACAAATTTCTTTCCAAACACATATGCAATCTTAATCTCCTTATCCTGTGGCCGAACATAACATTAAAGCAAAACATTTTATATACGTATTAGACTATCATTATGAATCATTATAAGAGCACAAAATGCAAACCATAGTATATCCTATTCGAATGTTAATTATCGAGCATAAATCACACTTACATAACCAATTCATCTTTCACTCATTTTGGCTAATAAAATTAGGTTAAAAGGGAACACAGAAAACTTTACCATTCAATATTAAGCTAACTTTTACCATTACAAACCGTGATCATCCTTATTCATCACAAGCCGACGTGTTCCACCATTGGTAAGCTGAATCTTTTAATAAAGATATCGCACACTTAACACATTCGGTCGGTGAGCAAGAGAGTTCATCAAAAATCCTGATCGTATTTTCTAACCATAATTCTGCTCTTTCGGGATCATCTTCAGCAGTAGCTCAGAATTATTAAGCCTCGTACTTACGTATCTTGTCAACAAGCGGCTTACTAACTCGAATTGGTTCTATACCTTGAGGAATAACAGAAACCGGTTAGGGAGTAGGAGGGGTGGAGGTTGTTGAGCAGCTGGATTCATCCATCGAACTCAATGAACCACTCACTCATTATCTGGAAGAAGGCTTCTTTAGCCTCTCTCCTCCTCGGCCTTTAGATATGGGCCTAGTGTCGCTTGATGCTACCCTATGAACGGAGGCTAGAACGTTACTTTCTACTTCATTGGAGTCAATTCGGTTGGACATCATTACTATATGAAAACATGTTTTAAACGATCAAGAGATATTACACTTCACAGGTTATATAATGGCATGTATAGCTTGACTCATACACGCTACGTTCAATCCGAGAATCGACTAAACCATATCTCTGATGCCAATAAATGTAACACCCCTAACCTAAATCCGTCGCCAAAACAGGGTTACGGAGCATTACCGGAGTTTACAAAATAATAAGACAGAAGTTTCAAACATTTCAAAACATATAATTATTCATATAAAAATAGCCAATCAAAATCATTCATATTGTCCCATATACGAGCCCTCGAGGCCCAAAATATGCATTAGAAACAAGTCGGGACTAAATTGAAAACTCAGAGAATTTTTCAGAAAACATTGAAAATTTTCAACACAGTAGGGGTCACACGGCCGTGTGGGCATTCGAAATAGGGACACACGGCCGTGTCCTAGCCCGTGTTCGTACCCTTGTAACTCGCTAACTTGGGCCACATGGCCAAGCCGTACGCCCGTGTGCCAGGCCGTGTACCCTTCAAAATAACCTCACACGACCATGTGCCAGGCCGTGTGCTAGCTTGACTTGCAACCCTTTGAAAGCTACAGGGGACACACGACCATGTCACCTAGCTATGTTTCACACACGGCTGAGACGCAGGCTTGTGTCTTTGCCCGTGTGGACAAAAATATGCCATTTTACAAGCCATTTTTTCTCACCCAATTAGGCATGTACCTACAGCCACAAATGTACATATACACAAGCCATAATAAGGCACCAAAATCGTGCATATTCTAGCCTTACATAAATGGTATGATCACATACAACCAATACACCCTTAGGCATATCAAATGACAATATATAAACATGTATAACTATGTATTCAATATGGCCAATTAATCAACTAACTTATAAGGGTGTTTGCCTTGATACATAAGACATAGTTACCTTACCAAAACATACCAAATGGTACCAAATATACCACTCAATCATTAGCCTAAAAAATACATATATGTCTTCCATAGCAAAGTACCAATTCACAACAAGTTATAAGACATACATATAATATGCACATTCAACCTACATATCCATTTCCATCATTCAAAAACATTAAACAAATCATCAACCATATCAAGGCTAATTTTACACGCCAAAACTATACCATTTCACTAACAAAATGCCAAATCACAGGCCAAGTTAAACGGCCAAAACCACAACCAAAACACATGGCCACATTAGCAATAATACCTATACATTCCATTATAACCAAAATTTAACAACCAAATGTACAGAAGAGCCGATGGATAGTGTGATATAGCTCCGACAAGCTTCTAACCCGAACGAGCTTCTGATTCACTATAAAACATGGAAAAATAACATAAAGAAAGCATTTAAGCTTAGTAAGTTCATATAACTTAGAATTTAACTTACCATTTGATCAAGTAACATGTAAGTAACGAAACATAACCCAACACATTGTGTTGGATACAAAAGTGTCTGAATTGAAGCTTGAATCAGTGCCAGTGGTTTGCGAGTATCCTGATGTGTTTCCAGAGGAATTACCTGGATTACCACCGATCAAAGAGGTTGAATTTGCTATTGAACTTGTACTGGGAACATCACCAATATCGATAACACCTTACATAATGGCTCCTACTGAGTTGAAAGAGTTGAAAGCGCAGCTACAATAGTTGACAAATAGGGGTTTTGCTCGATCTAGTTTTCCACCTTGGGGTGCACCGGTTCTATTCGTTAAGAAAAATGACGGATCGATGAGATTGTGCATAGACTACCATCAGCTCAACAAGGTTACAATCAAGAATAAATATCCACTACCTCGAATTGACAATCTGTTCGATCAGTTGAAAGGTGCCACAGTAGTTTTAAAGATTTATCTTTGTTCTGGCGATTATCAACTACGAGTTAAAGATTCGGATGTGCCGAAAACTACATCCAGAACCAGGTACAGACACTATGAATTTCTTATGATGCCGTTTGGTTTAACTAATGCACCTACAGTGTTTATGGATTTGATGAACAGGGTCTTTAGACTATGTTTAGATAGATTTTTTGTGGTTTTTATTGATGATGTTCTAATTTATTCACAAGATGAGGCTAAGCATGATGAGCACTTGAGAATTGTGTTGTAAACCCTGCGAGATAAACAATTGTTTGCCAACTTTAGTAAATGTGAATCTTGGCTCCGAGAAGTTAGTTTTCTAGGACATATAGTATCGGCTGAAGGTATCAGAGTTGATCCGAGTAAAATTTTCACAGTTGTTGATTGGAAACCACCGAGAGACGTATCTGAAGTTTACAGCTTTATGGGATTAGCTGGTTATTACTGAAGATTCATCAAAGGGTTGTCGATGATAACTACACCAATGAAACGACTTTTATAGAAAGATGTGAAATTTGAATGGTTCGAGAAATGTCAACAAAGTTTCAATCACTATTGACCGAGATACCAATTTTGGTTCAGCCTGAATTGGGTAAAAAATTTGTGATTTTCAGTGATGCATCTTTAAATGGTTTAGGCTGTGTTTTGATGTAGGAAGGCAAAGTAATAGCTTATGCTTCTAGACAGTTAAAGTCGCATGAAAAGAACTATTCGACACATGACCTAGAATTGGCAGTTCTGTGTTTGCGTTGAAAATTTGGCAACACCATTTGTTCGGTGAAAAATGTCATATATTTACCGATCATAAAAGTTTGAAGTATCTAATTTCATAGAAAGATTTGAATTTGAGAATGTAGATGGCTCAAACTGTTAAAAATAATATGAGTTGATCATTGATTATCATTCGAGAAAAGCGAATGTGGTTGTTGACGCTCTGAGTAGAAAATCTTTATTTGTTCTACGACGGTACCGATCTAACCTTCACATGTTATCTCCCCGATGGATGTCGAGATTCATCCTGATATGTCATACAGTAAGGAACCGATCAGAATTTTGGCACGAGAGGTGAAAGAATTAAGGAACAAGAACATAGCTTTAGTAAAAGTTCTCTGGCAATGACACAGATTAGAAGAAGCCACCTGGGAACTTGAGGAAGCTATGAGAAAGCAATATCCAAATTTCTTTTCTGGTAAGATTTTCGAGGACGAAAATCCCTTTAGGGGGAGAGTTATAATAGCTTGTTTTTAGTGAAATCAAAAAAGTGGTTTTGGGACCACAAATCTGAAGTCAAATAATTTATTTCATTATTATTTTATTGCCTACAGCATGATAGTAGTACCGTATAAAAATTTCGTTAAGAAATTTTACCCTTTCTGGCTCAATTTGATAAAAAATGACTAAATCGCGTAAAGTGCAAACGTTGAGTTCTAATGGCTAAGGGTATTAAATAGCTATTAAACTTTAAAGTAAAAGTCTTTATATGGTAATTGATGTGTGTAAAACTAACTATGATCACAATAAAGGCAAGCACACCTATCGTTCAATAGTATAGTTATGATAAGACTGGTAATATTGTATCCACAAGGACCAAGAGTACTAGTAATTACTATCTTTTTATTATCTAGCTTAAGAAATGGGGGGATTTCTTCCAAACTAAAATAATTAAAAACTCGACAAAGGAAGAATTAGGAAAATACTTTAAGACAACTTTATGAGATAGGCAATACCTAAGAAAGAATCCACCTAGACTTCACTTATTACTTTTGATTCATACGATTTATTCACTTGATTTAATCCGTAGAAATCCCTGATTTATGTTAATATCTCTTTCCAGGCTAAAAATAACTGACTCTAGGTTGATTAATTGAAATCTCTTTCTAATTAAAACCCCTATTGTCGCATTAACTTGATCTATAGATTCCCTTGCTAGATGTGACTCTAATCTGGCAGATTTTTGTCACCTTATTTCTAGGGTTGCAATCAACTCCGCTTAATTGTGTTGATCTTCTCTTAAACAGGGGCTTTTGCTCCACTGAATAAGCACATTCGACTTGAATCAATAACCTGAATTATCAAAACAAGAATAAAAACTCACAATTAAGAATAAGAATAAGTATTTATCTTATAAATCAAATAATAATAAGATCTGTCTTAGGTTTCATCCCTTCAAGTATTTAAGGGATTTAGTTCATACTGATAGAGGGAAACATCTTAAAATAGGGAAAACAACAAAACATAAGAAAACCCAAAAACTTCTAAAGAACTTGATGGGAGATCTTTAGTCTTGATGGAGATCCTTCTCCTAAGCTGTTCCCGACGGCTGTCTTCGAGTATTTTCTGCCTTCTCCTCGGCGTCCCCTTCTAGGTTGCCCCCTAGGATGTTTATATAGTCTTCGAAACACCTTTCTTGGCCCACAAGTAACCTTTTTCCGAATAGGATTAAACTTGGGTTTGGCAGGGACATGCCCGTGTGACACGCCCGTGCGTGATGGCTTGGGCCGTGCTCAATTTTGCTCGCCACACACGGCCGTGTTATTTGCCCGTGTACGTTGGTCCAGGCTGTGTGATTTCTGATGTAGACCCATTTTGCCCCTTTTTGGCCCTTTTCTCGATCTTTTCGACTCCTAAGCTCTCCTGAGTATAAAACATGAAATTAAGGGATTAGGAGCATCGAATTCATCAATTCTAATGAAAATTCATCCAAAAGTAAGCAAGGCATGGGGTTAAAATATGTGTAACTTATGGTTTATCAAATATCCCCACGCTTAAGTCTTTGCTTGCCTCAAGCAAAATTCTCAACTCACAAGTAAAACTAACTTCCTTAATTCATAATTCTCGTAAATAATGTTTCATCATAATTCATAGATAATTCATACATTGATAATTTAACTAAAAGAGTCCTAAAGATTCAAACAATCCAAGTCATAAATTTTTATAGCACGAAAACATAGGTGTTTCCCCTTACCTAAATGATCACCTTTTAATTCGAAATCGACAAGAATTGATAGCCTCACTAAAGATTTACTCAAATCACTCAAAGTGTTTTAAGGTTCAAATTAAGCACTCAAAAGTCAATCATGAAAAGTTAATCCCATAGGCTTGCATGAAAATCAAATCTCCACCACTGTAACATGAGATGATACACAAATCAAAAGGTCTTAAAAGGGTTGTAATGGGGCTTAGGTAAAAGGTGTGGATAAAGGCTGAATTAGAGGGTTAGAATCGAGATTGAATTGATAATTTGTAACACCCCAAACCCGGCCTAGACGTTACGACTGGATCTGGCGTGTCACATGAAAGTAATGTCTAAAAAAAACTGTGCCTTCGTTAAAAAGTTCGTATTCTTTTTGAAACTCCGCGTTTTGTGGTTTGTTTATAAAAGTCGATTCATTCAACGCCCATTTTACAAAGTTGTTATTAATTTGAATAAAATTGTATTTGTTGTGAAAATCGAGTTTAAGTAATTTCGAATAAAAACAGTTTATTATCATTTTAGGAAAATCCCATATTGAACATTTAATAATAAACAGTAACCAAATTGAAAGCTAAAACCAAATAAAATACCAAAGGCCTTATTACATAACAAAATCCCAAAATTAAAAGTAGGTTTAAATAAAAGAAATGAGTTTACGGAAAAACATTGCAGGGCCACCACAAGTCTGCCTCGGCTCCCAAATCCGCGATCTACTGATTACCTGAAACATTTAAAAAGAGGGGGTGAGTTTACGAAAACTCAGTGTGCACACCCTCATCAGTAAGAACATGCATCAAAACAATCTGGGTCGAAGCCCATTACAAATCACTTTGGACGAAGCCCATACAGAACAGACTGGGCTTTAGCCTTTTTAGCAGAGTATAGCAGATAATCAGATAATCGATGTGATATGATGCAGAACCCAATTCCAACCTAAGTTTCCATCCGCTACACACCACCCGTACCTGCCAATCACACCAATGGGGATTACTAAATCGACCCTCCATCCGCTAGACACCCTCGAAGGCAGTCGCTGCAGTCAACTGCTCATCGCCCTTACTACGTGGCATAGACGCCGGATAATGTGACAACTTCACCGAATCATAATATTGTGACATGAGTCACCGAATAATGTGGTAAAACCACCGGAACACTTCCCCTTTACACTTGCTCATCTTATTCAATATCATATCCCAAGCCCATACAACATGTCATGACATAATAATTCGTGTATGCAGTATGGCATGTATGCAAATCATATATCAAATATAACGTACGAAACGAATTACCATCATAATCAGAATAACCAATACAACATAATCAAGCTAATCAACCTCTAAGGGTATAACGGTAATTTTACTTACCAAGGGTATTTCTGTAATTGACCCACCAAGGGTATTTCGTAAATTCGCACCTGTAATGGCCTTTCCGAAGGCCTAATGTCGCCCCAAGCGACTCAGCTACCATTTCCGGTTGTACCGGACTATTGGGCCTAAAACCCAATTTCGGCCCATTCGGGCCCACACGCTCGTGTGGCCCACCTAGCACAAATCTAGCCACGTATATAAGTTCCACCTAGTCTAGTTCAACATATACTAAACAATCATACAATTTACTCATTTGGGCCCACGGGCCCATTAGGCCCATTTCGGCCCATCGCGGCCCAAGCAGCCCCAACCCACAAGAATACTACTGTTGGCCTCAACTATCGCGTCGAAGCCCCACACGTGCGCTCACACGCTCGTGTGGTTACTATTGTCGTGACCGGCACTTCGGCATTTGCCGCTCTACAACTAGAGTAGAGAGAGTTACACACCTGATAGGACTCTGGTGCTAAACCACGCTGCGACCACTCCTGTGCCCAAACGCCCTCCAAGATGTGTTTACTCTCCTCCTAGGATGCTCTTTATATAGCTAGCTCTTCACCTTCATTCTTTGTGTCTTTCCGATGTGGGATCCCTTCGCCAGTAGAGTTTAAATTCAACTGAAACTCTTGCCATCCAATCCGCAAAATAAATACTCTATTGCTTCTCATGAGATTCGAACCCAGGCTCCCTTGTAGTATAATCGACGCTGCTAACCACTTGGCCACAAGCTCCTCTTGTGTCTTAAACCATGCGCAACTAAATATAAACTATGGCCCAAATTCTAAGATCCAAGTAAAAAGAAACCAAAATGCAAAAGCCAAGACTTGAACCTTGGACCTCCTTCCTTCCTTGTGGCGTCACCCCCTTGTTCCTTATGTGGCGTCACTTTGCTACTACACCACACACTCTACTTGTGTCATTTTCTCCATATTTTATTCTTAAGGCCTACCTGCCAACTTCCAGGGTTTTTTCCGCTTAAAACCAAAATTTCCCTAAAGCCTAAATTTGATCCCGGGACTTCCTAGAAGCCCTCTAACCTTCCAAAATCACTTACCTTATAAGTCTAACTTGCATTAATACCGTTCTCTAAAATTTTAAACGCTACTACGCCTAAGGCCCATTGGGCCCAATCCTACTAGGCCCAATTTCAGGATGTTACAAATCTACCCTCCTTATAGAAATTTCGTCCTCGAAATTTCCAACTAACTAACAGTCGTACATCCTAACTTACAACACTACGCCCACGCTGCGCACTCTGATTCTAATAACACTAATACCTTTTCTAACTAAATCTTGGAACCCCTTCACATAACCAACTATCTAACACCGAAGCAAACAGATATTTTTCCCACATACATACAACTCCTATATTCAAGCATCACATCCACACATCGCAGAATAAATACAATCATTCAGAATATAATAGAATATAGTAAAAAGGAAACTTACAGATTTGGTGCCAGAGACTCAGGTGCCCTACTTCCAGAAAACAGATATATATTTTTCTAAACTATTTTCCAAACCATCATTTGAAAACATTTTTGAACCCAAACCCACAGCTGAGTTTTTGAACCTAGGCTCTGATACCATAATTGTAACACCCCAAACCCGGCCTAGATGTTACGATCGGATCTGGCGCGTCACATGAAAGGAATGTCTAAAAAAACTGTGCCTTCGTTAAAAAGTTCGTATTCTTTTTGAAACTCCGCATTTTGTGGTTTGTTTATAAAAACCGATTCATTCAATGCCCATTTTACAAAGTTGTTATTAATTTGAATAAAATTGTATTTGTTGTGAAAATCGAGTTTAAGTAATTTTGAATAAAAACGGTTTATTATCATTTTAGGAAAATCCCATATTGAACATTTAATAATAAACAGTAACCAAATTGAAAGCTAAAACCAAATAAAATACCAAAGGCCTTATTACATAACAAAATCCCAAAATTAAAAGTAGGTTTAAATAAAAGAAATGAGTTTACGAAAAAACATTGCAGAGCCGCCACAAGTCTGCCTCGGCTCCCAAATCCGCGATCTACTGATTACCTGAAACATTTAAAAAGAGGGGGTGAGTTTGCGAAAACTCAGTGCGCACACCCTTATCAGTAAGAACATGCATCAAAACAATCTGGGCCGAAGCCCATTACAAATCACTTTGGACGAAGCCCGTACAGAACAGACTCGGCTTTAGCCTTTTTAGCAGAGTATAGCAGATAATCAGATAATCAATGCGATATGATGCAGAACCCAATCCCAACCTAAGTTTCCATCCGCTACACACCACCCGTACCTGCCAATCACACCAATGGGGATTACTAAATCGACCCTCCATCCGCTACACACCCTCGAAGGCAGTCGCTGCAGTCAACTGCTCATCGCCCTTAATACGTGGCATAGCCACCGGATAATGTGACAACGTCACCGAATCATAATATTGTGACATGAGTCACCGAATAATGTGGTAAAACCACCAGAACACTTCCCCTTTACACTTGCTCATCTTATTCAATATCATATCCCAAGACCACGCAACATGTCATGACATAATAATTCGTGTATGCAGTATGGCATGTATGCAAATCCTATATCAAATATAACGTACGAAACGAATTACCATCATAATCAGAATAACCAATACAACATAATCAAGCTAATCAACCTCTAAGGGTATAACGGTAATTTTACCTACCAAGGGTATTTCCGTAATTTACCCACCAAGGGTATTTCGTAAATTCGCACCTGTAATGGCCTTTCCGAAGGCCTAATGTCGCCCCGAGCGACTCAGCTACCATTTCCGGTTGTACCGGACTATTGGGCCTAAAACCCAATTTCGGCCCATTCGGGCCCACACGCTCGTGTGGCCCACCTAGCACAAATCTAGCCACGTATATAAGTTCCACCTAGTCTAGTTCAACATATACTAAACAATCATACAATTTACTCATTTGGGCCCACGGGCCCATTGGGCCCACTTCGGCCCATCGCGGCCCAAGCAGCCCCAACCCACAAGAATACTATTGTTGGCCTCAACTATCGTGTCGAAGCCCCACATGTGCGCTCGCACGCTCATGTGGTTACTATTGCCGTGACCGGCACTTCGACATTTGCCGCTCTACAACTATAGTAGAGAGAGTTACACACCTGATAGGACTCTGGTGCTAAACCACGCTGCGACCACTCCTGTGCCCAAACGCCCTCCAAGATGTGTTTACTCTCCTCCTAGGATGCTCTTTATATAGCTAGCTCTTCACCTTCATTCTTTGTGTCTTTTCGATGTGGGATCCCTTCACCAGTAGAGTTTAAATTCAACTGAAACTATTGCCGTCCAATCCGCAAAATAAATACTCCATTGCTTCACATGAGATTCGAACCCAGGCTCCCTTGTAGCATAATCCACGCTGCTAACCACTTGGCCACAAGCTCCTCTTGTGTCTTAAACCATGCGCAACTAAATATAAACTATGGCCCAAATTCTAAGATCCAAGTAAAAAGAAACCAAAATGCAAAAGCCAAGACTTGAACCTTGGACCTCCTTCCTTCCTTGTGGCGTCACCCCCTTGTTCCTTATGTGGCGTCACTTTGCCACTACACCACACACTCCACTTGTGTCATTTTCTCCATATTTTATTCTTAAGGCCTACCTGCCAACTTTCAGGGTTTTTTCCGCCTAAAACCAAAATTTCCCTAAAGCCTAAATTTGATCCCGGGACTTCCTATAAGCCCTCTAACCTTCCAAATTCACTTACCTTATAAGTCTAACTTGCATTAATACCGTTCTCTAAAATTTTAAACGCTACTACGCCTAAGCCCATTAGGCCCAATCCTACTAGGCCCAATTTCGTAATTTACCTATCGACGGTATTTTCGTAAATTCGCACCTGCAATGGCCTTTCTGAAGGCCTAATGTCCCCCCAAGCGACTCAGCTACCATTTTCGGTCCTAACCAGACTATTGGGCCTAAAACCTGATTTCAGCCCATTCGGGCCCACACGCTCGTGTGGCCCACCTAGCACAAATCTAGCCACGTATATAAGTTCCACCTAGTCTAGTTCAACATATACTAAACAATCATACAATTTACTCATTTGGGCCCACGGGTCCATTAGGCCCACTTTGGCCCATCGCGGCCCAAGCAGCCCCAACCCACAAGAATACTACTGTTGGCCTCAACTATCGCGTCGAAGCCCCACACGTGCGCTCGCACGCTCGTGTGGTTACTATTGCCGTGACCGGCACTTCGACATTTGCCGCTCTACAACTAGAGTAGAGAGAGTTACACACCTGATAGGACTCTGGTGCTAAACCACGCTGCGACCACTCCTGTGCCCAAACGCCCTCCAAGATGTGTTTACTCTCCTCCTAGGATGCTCTTTATATAGCTAGCTCTTCACCTTTATTCTTTGTGTCTTTCCGATGTGGGATCCCTTCGCCAGTAGAGTTTAAATTCAACTGAAACTCTTACCGTCCAATCCGCAAAATAAATACTTCATTGCTTCTCATGAGATTCGAACCCAGGCTCCCTTGTAGCATAATCCACGCTGCTAACCACTTGGCCACAAGATCCTCTTGTGTCTTAAACCATGCACAACTAAATATAAACTATGGCCCAAATTCTAAGATCCAAGTAAAAAGAAACCAAAATGCAAAAGCCAAGACTTGAACCTTGGACCTCCTTCCTTCCTTGTGGCGTCACCCCCTTGTTCCTTATGTGGCGTCACTTTGCCACTACACCACACACTCCACTTGTGTCATTTTCTCCATATTTTATTCTTAAGGCCTACCTGCCAACTTCCAGGGTTTTTTCCGCCTAAAACCAAAATTTCCCTAAAGCCTAAATTTGATCCCGGGACTTCCTAGAAGCCCTCTAACCTTCCAAAATCACTTACCTTATAAGTCTAACTTGCATTAATACCGTTCTCTAAAATTTTAAACGCTACTACGCCTAAGGCCCATTGGGCCCAATCCTACTAGGCCGAATTTCAGGATGTTACATAATTTACCTAACTAGAAACAATGAACTAATAATTAATAATTACATCAAATAAAATAAGCTTCTTCTCAAAATGTGTAATTAATTGCTTAAGCTCAACAATATCGAACTAATAAAAGATGAATTTCCAAATTATATTATTATTTTTTTAAGAATAAGCACATCAAAATAATGAGAAAGAACTTTAACAACTAAAATAGAGAACATAGTTAGGCAACTGATCAAATCAAATCTCGACAAAAAGGGTTAAAACAAGAGGGAAAATTCTTAATGAATAAAAAAGAATGGGTCTTGGGTTAATATTAAAGGTGAATCAAGAAACAATTTAATTGGATCAAAGGGGTTCACTAGGGGTTAATTATGAAGGTAGGCTTTTTATAGAGTAAGTGGGTTAAAACCTAGGTGCCTTTATCATCTCAGTATATCAAATCAAAAGGTGTGGTCTCGACATCCATAATCGAAGCAAGTTCTAGAATAACAAGTCAATGTTGACACACTCATAATCGAAAAAGTGAGCAAAAAAGAATATGCTCTAAAAGGCTCAAGATCTCACACAAATTATGGTTTTTGATGTCAATCTTGCAAATTTCAAACTTCAAAGTAATATTTAAAATTAGGGGAACGACCTAATAAAATTTTTAATTCTGAAAATAGATTTATCATGCTTGATTCTCTAATATCTTAAAGTTTAAACCATCAATGCACAATTACCTATGACTTAATCTGAAACATATTAATGAAAATCATAAATCAATAGAAGTTTCATTCTAATAGTAATATGAGAAAATTACTTAAGAACAAGGCATAATTCAGTATTGTTGACACCTCCCCACACTTAAGATGTACATTATCCTCAATGTACAAAAATAGATATCGACAATATAGAAAATCATAAGATAGGGAGAGAAGTGAACTTCCTGAATTTTGGATGGAGTCAAGGAAAAGAAACGGTAAAGTTGGGCAGAGGTGAAGGTGGAGGTGTGGTCGTTCCTTAATCAAAAACAGCCAGAGATAAAAAGAAATCAAAATATACTAAAATAAATTAAAGACAATAAAGATAAAGGAAAAGAATTTAAAAATGAAAATAAAAGAAAAAGAAAAAATATATGGACTTAAAGATCCTTGTCTTGTCGAGTAAATGAAGCGGCCAGCATGAACTTATGTAGAGTTGTGCACGGGGAGACCGTGCTAGGATCCTTTCGTTTTTTCGACATAGGGATGGTTGCTAAACCATAATTTGAACATATTTTAATCCCACATTTAGCATACTTTTGGATGATTTAAACCTGGAATTGTGAAATTTGGTGCTCTTAATCCTTTGTTTTCATGTTTTATAGTTAGGAAAGCACCAGAGGACGAAAAGAAAGAGAAACGGGCCTAAAACGGAGTAAATGGGCCAATTCACGAAATTGACACGGCCTGGGCCCAATTCCACACGGTTGTGCCTCATTAACAGACCCGAACACAGCTTGGCCACGATTCACACGGGCGTGTGCCATGGGCGTGTCCTTGTCGTGACGAAGAAGAGTTTCATTCGAATTAGGGTACTTAGAGGCAAAGAAAGCCATTCCAAAAGCCTATATAAACACCCTAGAGGCCAACCTTCAGGGGCGTCCAGTTAGGCCAAAGAGCCGAGCCAGAGAGGCCAGAATTGTGGAATTTACTCGAAAAAAGCCAGTTGATTCATCTCAAGAAGCCAGAGTTATACTCAAGACGGAAGATCTTCTCTTCAATTCCTTCAGGGGGTTTTAGGGTTTTTCATATGTTTTGTTTTATATTTTCTTCTGAGATGTTTTCTTTTATTATTATGAACTAAACATTTAAAATACCTGAGGGGGATGAAACCTAAGACGAATCTTGTTATTGTTTTTTGAACCATATGATAAATACTTGATTTGTTCTTAATTATGTGTTCTTAATTCTTGCTTTGATATTTCAAGATATTGATTCAAGTATTGATGTGATTAGGCAGTGGAGAAAAAGTCCCTATTTAAGAGTAGATCTAGCATAGTTAAGCGGAGTTGATCGCCACCCTAGAAATAGGATGACGAAAATCTATCAGATTAAGGTCAAACCTAATATGGGATTCCATAGATCGAGTTAATGCAATTCTAGGGGTTTTAATTAGAAAGAGATTTCAATTAATCAACCTAGGGTTAGACGTTAGTAGCCTCGAAAGAGGTATTAATATAAATTAGGAAATCCTACGGATCAAGTCAAGTGAATAAATCGTCTGGTTCAGAGTCAAATAACAAGTGAAGTCTAGGTGGATTCTTCCTCAGGTATTGTCTTAATCAATTGGTTTTTCCCACAAGTATTTTTTCCCAATTCCTTCTCTTTGTCTTAGCATCTTTAGCTTAGTAGTTATGTAATTTTAGATTAAACAACAATTCACTTTTATATTAGGCTAAATAATAAAAAGAAAGTTAATATTAGTACTTTTGGTTCCTTTGGGTTCGACAATCCAGTTTTGCCACTAAGCTATACTACTATTCGATAAGTGTGCTTGCCTCAATCATTGTCATAGTTAGTTTCTAGGCTCGATCATTCTTTTTATAAATTTTTAAGACTCTGACACACGATCAATGGTGGTCCTTGTCATACCACTAATATTATTCATTGTGTACGGTGGCAAGGTGATAAACCATAATATTCCTTGAATTGTGTAATTTGGTGCTCTTAATCCTTTATTTTCATGTTTTATACTTAGAAGGCACTGGAGGATGAAAAGGACGAGAAACGGGCTTAAAATGGACCAAATAGGCCATATCACGATATCAACACGGCCTGGGCCCAAGACCACACGGCCGTGCCTCCTTAATAGTCTCGAACACGGCTTGGCCACGACTCACACGGGCGTGTGCCATAGGCGTGTCCCTGCCGTGAGGAGAAGAAGAGTTTCATTCGGATTAGGGTACTTAGAGGCAAAGAAAGCCATTCCAAAAGCCTATATAAACATCCTAGAGGCCAACCTTCAGAAGGAGTCCAGTTGGGGGTCCAGTTAGGCGTCCAACTAGGCCAAAGAGCCGAGCCAGAGAGGCCAGAATTGTGGGATTCACTCAAAGAATAGCCAGTTGATTCATCTCAAGAAGCCGGAGTTATACTCAAGACAAAGGATCTCTCCTTCAATTCCTTCAGGGGGTTTTAGGGTTTTTTTATGTTTTCTTTTATCTTTTCTTTTTGAGATGTATTCTTTTCTCGTTATGAACTAAACCCTCAGATACCTAAGAAGGATGAAACCTAAGATGAATTTTGTTATCGTTTGCTGAACTATATGATAAATACTTGATTTGTTCTTAACTATGTGTTCTTAATTCTTGTTTTGGTATTTTCGGGATATTGATTCAAGTATTGATGTGCATAGGTGGTGGAGCAAAAGTCTCTGCCTAAGAGTAGATCTAGCATAGTTAAGCAGAGTTGCTCACGCGCCTAGAAATAGGGTGACGAAAATCTACCGGATTAGGGTCAAACCTAATATGGGAGTCCATAGATCGAGTTAATGCAATTCTAGGGGTTTTAATTAGAAAGAGATTTCAATTAATCAACCTAGGGTTAGATGTTAGTAGCCTCGAAAGCGATATTAATATAACTTAGGGAATCCTACAGATCAAGTCAAGTGAATAAATCATCTGGTTCAGAGTTAGATAACAAGTGAAGTCTAGGTGGATTCTTCCTAGGGTATTGTCTTAATCAATTGGTTTTTCCCAAAGTTATTTTCCCCAATTCATTCTCTTTGTCTTTGCATCTTTAGCTTAGTTGTTTGTTAATTTTAGATTAGATAAAAATTCCTTTAATTCTTAGGCTAGATAATAAAAAGGGAGTTAGTATTAGTACTTTTGGTTCCGTTGGGTTCGACAATCCGGTCTTGCCACAGCTATACTACTGTTCGATAGGTACACTTGCCTCAATCATTTTCACAGTTAGTTTCCAGGCTTGACATTCTTTTCATAAATTTTTAAGACTATGACATACACGATCAAGTTTTTGGACCGTTGCCAGGGATCTAAAATATTATGAACGCTCAATTTTTATTACTTTAGCCATATTATATTTTATTTTTGCAATTTATTTTTATTTTGCTTTTAACTTTGCTAAATTTTCTTCTTTTATTTGCTCCTAACAGGTACCTCTAGTTTATGACTAGAAGGAATCCGATAGGACCCCTGATTTACGATAGTGATATTAAGGTTCTGTTCGTAGAAATCGTAGAGAAATAAGGCGAAGCTTAAAATACATAGAAGAAGAGCAAGAAGCCGAAATTAATACCACCGAAGCGATGGCTGAGAATAATCCGCTACCTCCAGAGGTGGCCGAACATCATGATCCTCGAACTATGTATGCTTATGCTAAACCTAATTTATCAGGAACTGAGTCAAGTATTGTTAGACCTACTATTGCTGCAAATAATTTTGAACTGAAACCTAACACTATACAGATGATACAACACTTTGTTCAGTTTGATGGTTTGAAGGATGAGGATCCTAACACACACTTAGCAAATTTTCTAGAATTCTGTGAAACCTTCAAAATAAATGGCGTTTCTAATTATGCCATCCATCTTCGGTTATTTCCCTTTTCTTTGAGGAATAAAGCCAAATAGTGGTTCGATTCTCTTCCACGAGGATCAATCACTACATGGGATCAAATGACCAAAAAATTTCTATTAAAATATTTTTCACCGGCCAAAACAGCCAAGTTGAGGAATGATATCTCTTCTTTTGTGCAGATGGACTTAGAGACACTTTACGATGCATGGGAGAGATACAAAGATCTATTGAGAAGGTGCCCACACCATGGATTACCCTTGTGGCTACAGGTCCAAACTTTCTACAACAGTGTGAACCCCTCAACGAGGTAATTGATCGATTCAGCCGCCGGTGGAACCCTGAACAACAAACCTCCTAAAGTAGCCTACGAGTTTATAGAGGAGATGTCACTGAATAACTATCAATGGCAAGTTACAAGGACAATGCCAACAAAAGCAGCCGAATTTTTCAACCTCGACTCAGTAACCATGCTATCAAACTAGGTAGAACTGTTAAATAAAAAGATTGATGGCGTTTGTAACTCTTTTCAGGTACATCCAGTCATACAGTGCGATACAAATAGAGGAGGGATGAACAAAACAGACTATCCACCTTACAACCCGAGCGTTGAAAGTGAGCAAATGAACTATATGGGTAACAATTTTCGATCTCAAAATAACCCTTATAGTAATACATATAATCTATGTTGGAGGAATCACCCCAATTTTTCATGGGTTGGTCAAGGAAATCAAATACAACAACCTCCTCCAAACTTCCAACAACAGCCCTACCCAAAGGAAAAGAAGCCGAACCTTGAGGAGATGCTGACGAAATTCATCACGGTGATAGAAACTCATCTTCAAAACACTGAAACAACACTTAAAAATCAACAAGAATTGATTAAAGGGATCGAGAACCAGTTAGGGCAACTCGCTAAGTTGATCTCTGAACGAGCACAAGGCAGCTTGCCAAGCAACACTGAGACTAACCCAAAGGAGCAACTTCAAGCCATAACAGCTCAGGATAGTGTAGGGTTAGATGAGCCTAAATTAAGCCAAGAAAATGTGGTAGAGAAAGGTAATGTCGAGGCAAGTCACGAGAAACCAAAATTGGTAATTAAAGAGTACCAACCTCGTATGCCATACCCTGAAGCGTTTAAGAAAGACAATTCAGATGAACAGTTCGGTAAGTTTCTTAAACTTTTAAAGAAATTACATATTAACTTACCGTTTCTTGAAGCTCTTTCGTAGATGCCAGATTCAAGGAAATTTTTAAAAAAGCTCTTAACAAACAAGCGAAAGTTAGACGAGGAATCGCATGTGGAATTAAACGTAGTGTGCTCAGCAGTGTTGCAAAATAAACTACCACGAAAATTAAAAGATCCAGGGAGTTTTACAATTCCATGTTTAATTGGTAGATTATCTATTGATAATGCTTTAGCTGATTTAGGGGCGAGTATCAATGTTATGCCTTATAAATTGTTTAAACAACTAGGTCTAGGGAAACCCAAACAAACTAGGATGGGCATTCAATTAGCTGATAAAACTGTTAGAATTCCTAGGGGTATAATTGAAGATGTTCTCGTAAAAATTGATAAATTCATATTCCCAGTAGACTTCGTGGTTTTAGACATGGATGAGGACAATAGTATCCCCTTGATTTTAGGAAGACCCCTTTTTAGCAACTGCCGGAACTAAAATTGATGTTTGTGCAGGAGAACTCATAATTTGTGTAGGTAACAAACCAATCAGTCTCCAGGCTCATGACCCAGCTAGGACATCGAGTAATCAAGGTGAGAACATAAATTATATTAATAGCCATTCGGTTAAACCTTCTTTTCAGGAAGCACCACGGAACTACACAACTGAGCCAGATCCTAGACCCCATGCCAACAAAGAAATAACTCATGAGGAACGAAGGCTTCAGATCGATGAACTAGATGAGTGGAAGACACACTTCAAAGAGAAATTAGGGTTGAACGAAGCAGAACCAAAGCCACTCTAAGGGACAAACAAATTCAAAATCGGAGATCAGGTACTTTTAGATAAAGCATACCCTCGAATACCTCCGCCTGACCCTAATACAAATAAAGAAATCTCTTTTAGGGTACTCAATGTTTTCCCATACGGAACAGTCGAGGTAAGAAATCCTACATTCGGTACCTTTAAAGTAAACGCTACTCGACTTGAATTTCACCATGATAGTAGAACTGATAACATGAGAGAGGATGTACAACTCTTTAAACCACCCTGATTATGCGAATGAGATGTAAGTCTAGCTTAAGACTATAAACAAGGGCTTCTCAGGAGGCAACCCGAGTACTAACCCCATTAATTTTTACATTTTTATTCTTTTTTTTATTTTTCCTTTTTAGCACCTAACTATAAACTAACTAGACTGCAAATTTCCAGAACCACACGGCCTTGCACACGGTCGTGGCCGTGGCCGTGTGGATATTACAGATGTATGAACTGACATGGCAGAGATAGTACGACACAAGACGAAAAAATATCTTCAAGCCACAGCCCTCAACTGAACACCACGGCCGTGCGACGTGGCCGTGGCCAACACTATTTTTAGAAGCACGGGCATGGCGACCTGCTTTGGGCGTGGGAGAAATGATCAAAGCATAACACGATCGTGCGACAAGGCCGTGTGAGTCGACACACCCACGGTACACGGGCGTGGGGATGTCCCAAAAAAACAAAACTCTATTTAAATACCCCTCTTCCTCTCCCCACTTACCCCAACTTTCCCTCTTCCATACACTTTCACCTTTTCCCTTTTCAATTTGCTCTCAATTTCCTACTCCAAACTCTCCATTTTTCACCATCCCAATGTCGAAGAAGCGGAAGAATCCAAGCACAGCTTTCCTAAGGGAGACCGATCTCCATAAGTTCATGCCGACCGCTTCATACACTCGACAAGCCAAGGATATTTGAGGCCATTTAGTTTTTATTTTTATTTTCTCTTCTCCTTTATTTTCCTTTTCTTTATTTTTATTTTACTTAGTTTAATCTATTTTATTTCGTTTTCTTTGATTTAGGTTCTAAAGGCTGCTAGGGAATCACACCACGACCACGACCACCACCCCAATACAGCCCTAGAAATAACACCCACTTCGTGAACCATCTAACAATAAGGACTCTTCGGTCCATTAATCTTTTCTCTTATTTCTATTTTCCTTTCTAATTTCTTTCTTTTCATATTTCTTTTATTAAAATGTATATTTAGTATATTTTGAATTATTATTATTATTTCCTGGCTAATTCTTTACGAGCTTCCCAATTTCTTCATCTAGCATAGAGAATGTCGGCAGCCACCATACCACGGCACTCCCACCTCAAGGAAGCCATCCAAATTCAGGAAGTTTCACCTCTCTCTTTCTCTTAAATTTCATATATATCTTTGTACATTGAGGGCAATGTGCATCTTAAGTGTGGGGGATGAATATTTATTTCAAGAAAGTGCCTAACTTTCTTCATTATTCTCAAATCCCAGAATTATGCCATGAATGATATCTTGTCTTTAAGTAATTTTCTCATATTACTAATTAGAATAGAATTCCCTATGATTCATGATTTTCTTTGATATGTTTCAGAATAAGTCATTGATAATTGTGCAGTGATGATTTACACTTTAGGAGACTAGAGAATCAAGCATGATGAGTTTATTTTCAAAATTAAAATTTTGTTAGGTTGTCTACCTAAATCTAATTATTACCTTGAAGTTTGAAATTTACAAGACTGATATCAAAAACCCATAATTCTTGTGAGATTTTGAGCCTTTTAGAGCATACATTCTTTCGTGCTCACTTTTTATTATGAGTGTGTCAACATTGATTTGTTATTCTAGAACTTGCTTCGATTATACATATGAGACCACACCTTTGATTTGATATACAGAGATGATAAAGGCACTTAGGATTTAACCCACTTACTCCACTAAAAGCCTACCCTCACAATTAACCCCTAGCGAACCCCTTTGATCCTGACAACCCTTTTCATTGACCCACCTGCTAATATTAACCCAAAAACCCTTTGTATTTTTCATCACCATTCCTTTTGACCACCCTAATATTGAGATTTGATTTGATCAGTTGCCTAACTATGATCTTTATTTTAATAGTTACATTCATTCTTTATTAAATACTTGATTTGTTCTTAAAAAAATTCAAAGTATATTCATTATTAGTTCTATGTTAGCTGAGCTTATACATGTAAATTCCAATTTCGAAGAAAAAGCTCGTATTATTACAAATTTTCAAGTGATGTAATTATTTAAGAGTAGTTCATTTTTCTAGTTCGGTAAATTGTCAATTCAATCTCGATTCTAACCTCCTAATTTAGCCTTTATCCACACCTTTATCCTAAGCCCCGTTACAACCCTTTTTAAAGACCTTTTGATTTGTGTATCATCTCATTTTACAGTGGTGGAGATTTGGTTTTTAGGCAAGCATATGGGATTAACTTTTCATGTTTGACTTTTGAGTGCTTTTTCTTGAACCTTAAACACTTTGAGTGATTTGAGTGAATCTTTAGTAAGGATGTCAACCCTTGTCAATTTCGAATCAGAGGTAATTATTTAGGTAAGGGGAAACACCTAACATTTTCAGGCTATAAATGTATGACTTTGATTGTTTGAATCTTTAGGACCCTTCTATTAAAATTATCAATGTATGAATTATCTTTGAATTATGATGGAAAATTGTTGATGAATATTATGAATCGAGGAAGTTCATTTTAATTGTGAGTTGAGAATTTTGCTTGAGGACAAGCAAATGCTTAAGTGTGGGGTATTTGATAAACTGTAATATGAACATATTTTAATCCCACATTTAGCGTACTTTTGGATGATTTATTCCTTGAATTGTGTAATTTGGTACCCTAAATCCTTTATTTTCATGTTTTATACTTTGGAAAGCACCAGAGGATGAAAAGAACGAGAAACGGGCTTAAAACGGACCAAATGGGCCATATCACAAAATCAACACGGCCTGGGCCCAAGACCGCACGGACGTGCCTCCTTAATAGTCTCGAACACAGCCTGGCCACAATTCGCACGGGCGTGCACCATGAGCGTGTCCCTGCCGTGAGAAGCAGAGTTTCATTCGGATTAAGGTACTTAGAGGCAAAGAAAGCCATTCTAAAAGCCTATATAAACACCCTAGAGGCCAACCTTCAGGGGGAGTCCAGTTGGGGGTCCAATTAGGCGTCCAGCTAGGCCAAGGAGCCAAGCCAGAGAGGCCAAAATTGTGGGATTCACTCGAAGAATAGCCAGTTGATTCATCTCAAGAAGCCGGAGTTATACTCAAGACAGAGGATCTCTCCTTCAATTCCTTCAGGAGGTTTTAGGGTTTTTTTATGTTTTGTTTTATCTTTTCTTTTTGAGATGTATTCTTTTATCGTTATGAACTAAACCCTCAGATACTTGAGGAGGATGAAACCTAAGATGAATCTTGTTATCGTTTGTTCAACTATATGATAAATACTTGATTTGTTCTTAACTATGTGTTCTTAATTCTTTTTTTGGTATTTTCGGGATATTGATTCAAGTATTGATGTGCTTAGGTGGTGGAGCAAAAGTTTCTGCCTAAGAGTAGATCTAGCATAGTTAAGCAGAGTTACTCGCGCGCCTAGAAATAGGGTGACGAAAATCTACCGGATTAGGGTCAAACCTAATATGGGAGTCCATAGATCGAGTTAATGCAATTCTAGGGGTTTTAATTAGAAAGAGATTTCAATTAATCAACCTAGGGTTAGATGTTAGTAGCCTCGAAAGCGGTATTAATATAACTTAGGGAATCCTACAGATCAAGTCAAGTGAATAAATCGTCTGGTTCAGAGTTAGATAACAAGTGAAGTCTAGGTGGATTCTTCCTAGGGTATTGTCTTAATCAATTGGTTTTTCCCAAAGTTATTTTTCCTAATTCATTCTCTTTGTCTTTGCATCTTTAGCTTAGTTGTTAGTTAGTTTTAGATTAGATAAAAATTCCTTTAATTCTTAGGCTAGATAATAAAAAGAGAGTTAGTATTAGTACTTTTGGTTCCGTTGGGTTCGACAATCCGGTCTTGCCAGAGCTATACTACTGTTCGATAGGTGCACTTGCCTCAATCGTTGTCACAGTTAGTTTCTAGGCTCGATCATTCTTTTTATAAATTTTTAAGACTCTGATAGACGCGATCACAATGATGGTTGTTGGGGTGGTGGTGGTGGTGGTGTAAAGGAAGAATGAGCGAATGGGGGAAAGGAAAATGAAGGGATAAAGATAAATGGAAAAAAAGAAAGGGGTGCAGTGGCTAGGGTTTGGGAGAAGAAGAATTGAGGAAGAAAGTGAGAAGAAGGGGGTTTAAATAGAAATCAGGGCACCTGGTTGCTACCCACGCCCTTGTTCCCTGGGCGTGTTAGGTTACACGACCGTATCGCACGGTCGTGTGGTGCCTCGTTCTTTCTCCCATGACTGTGTAGAGGATTCCACGCCTATGTTGCTTAATCAGTGTCGGCCACGGTCTAAAAGCATGGGCGTGTCGCACACTCGTGTTAATTTCTCAGTGTCAACCACGGTCGTATTGCACGGCCATGGCATTTTATCGCAGCCCGTGTTTTGGGGAAAATTATTTTCCTTGGTTTGCACAGTATCTGCCACGCCGATGTGTGTAGTGGTGGTGTCCACACGGCCACGGCCATGCCCGTGTTCAAGGCCGTGTGGTCGGGAAATCTACGTTTTATTTATTTGGTTAGTTTTTAGTTAGGTGCTAAAAATAAAAAATATGAAATTTAAAGGGGCTAGTGCTCGGGTTGCCTCCTGAGAAGCGCTCGTTTAAAGTCTTAAGCTAGACTTACCTTTCATTCGCATAATCATGGTGGTTTGAGGAGTTGAAACTCCTCATTCTTGCTATCAATTGTATTAAAATAAGTTTTAGACAAGTACGATTTACCTTGAAGGTGCCAAATTGAGAATGAGTTAACTCGACTGTACCGTATGGGAAAGTATTAAGTACCGTGAAAGGAGTTATTCCATTAAGTTCAGAAGTGGCAACACGAGGATCTGAATTATCCATTAGAACTCAGTCTCCAACCTTGAAGTAGTTTGCTTCATCTTTAAGTTCGTTATGGAGTTGCCTCTATTTTGCTTCGTGTGTTCTTGGTTTCTCCTTGACATGTGTCTTCCACTCATCTAGTTCATCGATCTGAAGTCGTCGCTTCTCATGAGTTATTTCTTTATTGGCACGAGGTCTAGGGTATGGCTCAGTTGTGTAATTCCGTGGTGCTTCCTGAAAAGAAGGTTGAACCAAATAGTCATTAATAGAATTTATTTTCTCACCTTTATTACTTGATGTCCTAGCCGAGTCAATAGCCTGAAGAGTGATCGTTTCGTCACCTACACGAAGTGTGAGTTCACCTATACCAACGTCAATTCTAGTTTTAACAGTTGCTAAAAAGGGTCTTCCTAAAATTAAAGGAACATTATTGTCCTCATTCATGCCTAAAACAACAAATTCTACTGGGAATATGAATTTATCAATTTTTACTAGTACATCTTCGATTATACCCCTAGGAACTCGAATAGATTTATCAGCCAATTGAATGCTTATCCTAGTTTGTTTGGGTTTCCCAAGACCTAGCTATTTAAACATTTTATAAGGCATAACATTGACGCTTGCCCCTAAATCTACTAAAGCATTATTAACAGATAAAATACCAATTAAGAAAGGAATCGTAAAACTCCATGGATCTTTTAACATGGTAGTCTATTTTGTAAGGTTGCTGAGTACACTGCATTTAGCTCCACATGCGACGCCTCGTCTAACTTCTGTTTGTTTGTCAAAAACTCTTTTAAATATTTTTTTTTGAATTGGGCATCTGCGAAAGAGCTTCAATAAACGGTAAGTTAATATGTAAATTTTCTAAAAGTTTAAGAAATTTACCGAATTGTTCATCTGTGCGGTCTTTCTTTGTCGAGTTGGGATATGGTACACGAGGTTGGTATTCTGTACTCACCAATTTTGGTTTATCATGGCTTACCTCAACCTTACCTTCCTCTACCACATTCTCTTCCCTCAATTTTGGTTCATCTAACCCTTCACTATCGTGAGAAGTAATGGCATGAAGTTGTTCTATTAGGTTAGTTTCAGTGTTGCTTGGCAATCTACCTTGTGGTCATTCTGAAATCAGCTTAGCAAGCTGACCTAACTGGTTTTTGAGCCCTTGAATCAATGCCTACTAGTTTTTAAGTATTGTTTCGATGTTTTGGAAATGGGTTTCTGACACCACGATAAATTTTGTTAGCATCTCCTCAAGGTTCAGCTTTTTCTCTTGCGGGTAGGGTTGCTGTTGAAAGCCTGGAGGTGGTTGTTGTCTTTGATATCCTTGGCAACCCTATGAAAAGTTTGGGTGGTTCTTCCAACTTGGATTGTAAGTGTTACTATAAGGGTTATTTTGAGGTCTAGAATTGTTACACATATAGTTCATCTGTTTGTTTTCTATGCCAGGGTTGTAGGGTGGGTATTCTGTATTGTTCGTCCCTCCTCTATTTGTATCCCACTACATCACTGGATGTACCTGCAAAGAACCACACAAACCATCAATCTTTTTATTTAACAGTTCTACCTGGTTCGATAGCATGGTCACTACGTCAAGGTTGAAAACACTGGCGGCTTTTGTTGGCTTTGTCCTCATAACTTGCCACTAATAGTTATTCAGTGCCATTTCCTCTATAAACTCATAAGCTGCTTCAGGGGTCTTGTTATTTAGGGTTCCACCGGCGGCTGAATCAATCAATTGCCTAGTTGAGGGGTTCACACCATTGTAAAAGGTTTGAACCTGTAGCCACAAAGGTAACCCATGGTGAGGGCATCTCCTTAGTAGATCCTTGTATCTCTCCCATGCATCGTAGAGTGTCTCTAAATCCATCTACACAAAAGAAGAGATATCATTCCTCAACTTAGCCGTTTTAGTCGGCGGAAAATATTTAAGTAAAAATTTTTCGATCATTTGGTCCCATGTAGTGATTGATCCTCATGGTAACGAGTTCAATCACTGTTTAGCTTTGTTCCTCAACGAGAAGGGAAACAACCGAAGGCGAATGGCATCATCAGAAACAACATTAATTTTGAAAGTGTCACAGAATTCCAAAAAATTTGCCAAGTGATTGTTTGGATCCTCATCCTACAAACCATCAAACTGAACAAACTGTTGAATCATCTGTACAGTGTTAGGTTTTAGTTCAAAATTATTTGCAGCAATAGCAGGTCTAAAAATGCTTGATTTATTTCCTGTTAAATTAGGTTTACGAGGAGCAGGATTTTGATTCACCGGGTTTGTGGCAACCACAGGAGGTAGTAGATTATTATCAGCCATCTTTTCGGTAGCATTGGTTTCTTCTTCTTGCTCTTCTTCTATGTATTGTAAGCTTCGCTTTATTTATCTTCGGTTTCTACGAACGGAATGTTCTATCTCACTATCAAAAATCAAGGGTCCTGACGGGTTTCTTCTAGTCATAAACTAAAATTACTTGCCAGAAGCAAATAAAAGAAAAATTAGCAAAGTTAAAATAAAATAAAAATAAATTGCAAATAAATAAAATGGCTAAAGTAATAAAAATTTAGTTTTCCTAATATCTTAGTCCCCGGCAACGGCGCCAAAAACTTGATGTGTCTAAAACTAACTATGATCATAATAAAGGCAAGCGCACCTATCGTTCAATAGTATAGTTATGCTAAGACCGGTCATATCGTATCTACAAGGACCAAGAGTACTAGTAATTACTATCTTTTTATTATCTAGCCTAAGAATTTGGGGGATTTCTTCTAAACTAAAATAATTAAAAACACGACAAAGGAAGAATTAGGAAAATACTTTAAGACAACTTTATGAGATAGGCAATACCTAAGGAAGAATCCACCTAGACTTCACTTATTACTTTTGATTCATATGATTTATTCACTTGACTTAATCTGTAGAAATCCCTGATTTATGTTAATATCTCTTTCAAGACTAAAAACAACTGACTCTAGATTGATTAATTGAAATCTCTTTCTAATTAAAACCCTTATTGTCGCATTAACTTGATCTATGGATTCCCTTATTAGATTTGACTCTAATCCGGCAGATTTTCATGGCCCTATTTCTAGGGTTGCAATCAACTCCGCTTAATTGTGTTGATCTTCTCTTAAACAGGGACTTTTGCTCCACTGAATAAGTACATTCGACTTGAATCAATAACCTGAATTATCAAAACAAGAACAAGAACTCACAATTAAGAATAAGAACAAGTATTTATCTTATAAATCAAATAATAATAAGATCTGTCTTAGGTTTCATACCCTCGGGTATTTAAGGGATTTAGTTCATACTGATATAGGGAAACATCTTAAAATAGGGAAAATAACAAAACATATGAAAACCCAAAAACTTCTAAAGAACTTGATAGGAGATCTTCAGTCTTGATGGAGATCCTTCTCCTAAGCTATTCCCGACGGCTGTCTTCGAGTATTTTCTACCTTCTCCTCGGCGTCCCATTCTAGGTTTCCTCCGAGGGTGTTTATATAGGCTTTGGAACGCCTTTCTTGGCCTATAAGTAACCTTTTCTGAATAGGATTAAACCTGGGTTCGGTAGGGACACACCCGTGTGACACGCCCGTGCGTGATGGCTTGGGTCGTGCTCAATTTTGCTCGTCACACACGACCGTGTGATCTGCCCATGTATGTTGGTCCAGGCCGTGTGATTTCTGATGTAGGCCCATTTTGTCCCTTTTTGGCCCGTTTCTCGATCTTTTCGACTCCTAAGCTCTCCTGAGTATAAAACATGAAATTAAGGGATTAGGAGCATCGAATTCATCAATTCTAATGAAAATTCATCCAAAAGTAAGCCAAGCATGGGGTTAAAATATGTGTAAATTATGGTTTATCAGTAATTAGACCATTAGAGTTGATAACAGATTTTAATGGCTTGGTATTATTGAAATATTAAATGTTTTTAAAGGGTATTATAGTAAATAATGGTTAAATTAAATAAAATAAAAAGAATTTTTTTATCTTTAATCACCATCTTCCACCGAATTTTCAAGAGAAAAAGAAGCCATTGTTGATCTAGGGTTCGGCCACTTTGATTTCTTGATTAAGTATGCATTTTTGTCCCATTTTTAATAATTTCTATGTTTTTGGGATTGCTGTAGCTTTTTTTTTTTTTGAAAGAAAAAGGATCCAACTCAATTTATTGCATCCACCATAATAACCCCATGAATATCCGTCAGATAATTCATGTCAAAACACCAATTACAATCATTTTGAATAACAAAGTGACAAATAAAGTCGGCCACTAAATTACAACTCCTATAAGTCCAATTGACTTTGACTAACTTATACTTATCAAATTGTATACATAATGCTTTGATGTGGCTGCCCAAAATGGTGACATCATCCTTCCTATTATTAATTTTATTAACTAAATTAGCACAATCAGATTCCAAAATAATATGTTGCTTCTTCAACCTCTTGGCAACCTTCAAACTTTCTTCAAATGCCTCTATTTCTACCCATTCAGCACTTATGGAACAGTCTTTAGTCCCCTCACTTCCACCAACCACAAAACCATCCTCTTCTCTTGCAATAACACCATAACCCATCCTACCGTTCGAAACTGTCGCATCAAAGTTAATTTTAATAACACCAGTCAGCGGCTTTGTCTACGCCTTGCAAGGAGTGGTCGCCGGAATAATAGGAGAATTAACAAGATTATGCACTCTAAAGTCTTTGCTAAGGGTTATAGCACGTTCCCACACCTCCCAAGCAATATCTTTCTTGTCCATAAAAATCTTGCTGTTCCTACTGTTCTAATAGTTCCAAAGGAGAGCAAGGAAATCAACCGCAGCCGCAGCCTTCGCATCCATGATTCAAAAAGCGTATTCCAGCTAGTCGATACATCTTATGCAGTTTCCATTGAGTAATTGGTTGTCCAACCCTCTATAAATCAGAATATCCCTCTTCGAAAGATAGTCCTTCAGCACGTGGATAAGGGTCTCCTCATCGGTATCAAATCGAGGGCATTTCCCCACAAACTCCTGATGAATGCGAGCAATTTTATTATAAGTGGGGAGAATTTTGTGACCAACTCTCCGTCCAAACACCTTAATTTTTGGCAGCACCTTTAGCTTCCAAATCACATGCTAAAAAAATCCTATGAGGGCCAAAGCAAACACTCTTAAGAATGAGCCATGAGTAAGTCAACTTAGTAGTGTAGCAGCCATGTGAATTATGGATCCAAGTCAATCGGTCTTCAAAGCCTCCTTTAGAAATGGGTAAATCAAAAATTTGGTCCCCCACCTGTAACACTCCTTACCCGTATCCGACACTGAAACAGGGTTATAGAGCATTACCGGACTTGTAACTCAATCATTCCAACAATTCTTATACAACTCTCATTGAAATCAAAAAACCATTCTAATTCATTCATATAGCCCCTAATACGAGCCCTCGAGGCCCTAAATAGCCATTAAAAGTGGTTCGAGACTAAATCGAGCACTCAAGGAATTTTTTTTGAAAACATGGAAAATTTTTCAAATTGCAGGGGTCACACGACTGTGTGGACAAGGGACATGCCCGTGCTTCAGGTCATGTCTGGCCCCGTGTAACTCTTTGACTGGGGTCACACAGCCAAACCACACGCCCGTGTGCCAGGCCGTGTGCTAGGTTGTGTGAAAATTGGAGGGTATACTGACTTGTGCCACATGGCCAAGCTACACGCCCGTGTGTTAGACCATGTAGAGTTAGTGACTTAATTTCTAAATAGTATTAGGGGACACACGGTCATGTCGCCTAGCCGTGTGTCATACACAGCCAAGACACACGCCCGTGTCTCTGCCTCTGTGGAAAAAATAGGCTATTTTCAAAGCCATATTCCTCACCCACCTTAGTACCAACCTATACACATCATTTGGCATAGAAACATGGCACAAATAGGTACTCAAGACCAACCAATATCAAGTTTATAACATGAACAATTACACCATAACATGATAAAACAAACAATTTCATCTCAACCACGATAAAACATACCCAAAAGATCGTTTATATATATTTACAATCCAAGTATACCAAAATAAGCCAAATCACATGGCCATACATATAACCAAAATAACATAAGACATATAGGCCACATTAGCCAAAACACCTATACATGCCGTTTAACCCAAAATGCACATTAGCCAAAACACCTATTCATGTCGTTTAACCTAAAATGTAAAGTTTAGGTACCAAAAATAGAGTTTGATAATGCGACGTGATCTCCGATGATTTCCAAATTGAGCGAGCTTTCAAAATACTATAAAACATGAGCAAATAAACTGAGTAAGCAATTAAGCTTAGTAAGTTCGTAATTCAAAGAATAAAACTTACCATCAAACTAAAATTTTAGGTAAATAACTCAAACCTAACTTAACTCGATTTGGCCAAAGCTTATCATTCAACCCATAATCAAGTTAGTCATATATTCACATAAAACCAAAAATCATACATGGATTCATCAATTTAACAAATTTCATGTACATGTAATATCTATGCTATTTAATCATGTATCAAATATCAACCCTTTCCATGCAAATACTTGTACTTGACATATCGGACTCGTATAACCTCATAGTAAATCTATGCACATGGAACCATCTAAAATATCGTAGGATACACGGGTGGTACACACGAGGTGTATTGAACGGTAAATCGTCAATTATTATACTTATATGCTCATACGAGCGATAAACGGTAAGCTCATCCGAGCTGAATAACAGTAAGCTCTTATGAGCTGAGAATCGATAAGCTCATACGAGCTGCGGTGAGTCTGCAACACATGCAGGATCTCTACCAAAATCAGTAACCCAAATGAAATGACACGTCATTTGTATCTTACAAATTTCTATGGTTCAATTGGGGCTCGGTATTTTTTTACACTATATCCATTATGCATTCAATATTTATACACCATAATTTCTAAACTCACATACGCAAAATTCAATTTGAAGTATATAAATACACAATCTAATTATACGAACTTACCTCGAATTAATACGGAGTAAGCCGACCGTTCAATCCATTACTTTTTCCTTTCCCCGGTTGAAGTCCAAACGTGGCTTTTCTTGATCTATATAATATCAAATTTAAATAATTTAATAATTATTCTATTCAATTTAGTCCAATTTCATAATATGGAAAAATTACTATTTTGCCCCTAAAATATGACTTCTTTACAAATTAGACCCTAGGCTCATAAGAATGAAATTCATGCAATTTTGATCGTCGAAATCAGAATCTTAAAGTTATAAAGAGAATGATCGAACATATAAACTAACTCTGACAACGACTTTAAGGCAAGCGCACCTATCAAACAGTAGTACAGTTTAGGCAAGCCCGGAATATCGAATCCCAAAGGAACCAAAAGTACTAATACTAACTCTTTTTCTATTATTTAGCCTAAGAATTAAGTGAATGGTTATCTAATCTAAATTTAACTATCAACTAAACTAAAGACGCAAAGACAAAAAGAATGAATTGGGGAAAATACTTGGAAGAAAACTCAGTTGATTAAGACGATACCCTCAGGAAGAATCCACCTAGACTTCACTTGTTATCTAACACTGAACCAGACGATTTATTCACTTGACTTGATCGTAAGACTCCTTAATTTATATTAAACCCTTTCTCGAAGTGAATAACGTCTAACCCTAGGTTGATTAATTGAAATCTCTTTCTAATTAAAACCCCTAGAATCGCATTAACTCGATCTATGGACTCCCATATTAGGTTTCACCCTAATCTGACAAAATCTCGTCACCCTATCTCTAGGCGTGCGATCAACTCCGCTTATTTATGCTAGATCTACTCTTAAGCAGGGACTTTTACTCCTCTACCTAAGCACATCATACTTGAATCAATATCCCGGAAATATCAACACAAGAATTAAGCACACAAAATTAAGAACAAGTCAAGTATTTATCATATAGTTCAGAAAACAATAACAAGATCTGTCATAGGTTTCATCCCCTCAAGTATCTGAAGGGTTTAGTTTATAACAAATAAAGAAAACATCTCAGAAGAAAAGATAAAACAAAACATAAGAAATCCCTAAAACTCCCTGAAGGAATTGAAGGAGAGATCCGCCGTCTTGAGTAGAATTCCGGCTTCTTGAGATGGATCAACTGGCTATCCTCGAGTGATTCCCCACAAATCTGACCTTTCTGGCTTGGCTCCTTGGCCTAGCTAACCGCCCTCTTTCAGGTAACACTTAGGGTGTTTATATAGGCTTTCGAAATATGTTTCTTCACTCCTAAGTATCCAAATCCGAATGAAATTACTCTTTTCCACGACAGGGACACGCCCATGGCACACGCCCGTGTGAGTCGTGGCCAGGCCGTGTTCGAACCTGTTGAATGAGGCACAGCCGTGTAAGTCGGGAGATGGCCGTGTTCTAGTAGATTGACATGGCATGATCGTGTTCTAGTAGATTGGCGTGGCACGGCCATGTGGGCTTAAGTCCAGGCTGTGTCGATTTCCTCTTTGGCCCAATTTGGTCCGTTTTAGGCCAGTTTCTCGTTCTTTTCATCCTCGGGTGCTTTCTTGAGTATAAGACATGAAAAGAAAGGATTAAGAGCAGCTTTTTACATAAATCAAGGGATAAATCATCCAAAAGTATGCTAAATGTGGGCTTAAAATATGTTACTTTTACTGTTTATCAAATACCCCCACACTTAAGCTTTTGCTTGTCCTCAAGCAAAATTCTCAACTTACAATTAAAACAAACTTTCCATAATTCACAATTCCTGCCGACAATGTCTCATCATAATTCATAGATAATTTATACATGGATAATTTAACTCAAAGAGTCCTAAAGATTCAAACAATCAAAGTCATGTATTTGTAGCACAAAAACGTAGGTGTCTCCCCTTATCTAAATAATTACCTTTAATTCAAAACCGACAAGGATTGACATCCTCACAAAAGATTCACTCAAATCACTCGAAGTGTTTAAGGTTCAAAATTAAGCACTCAAAAGTCGAACCTGAAAAGTTAATCCCATAGGCTTGCCTGAAAATCAAATCTCCACCGCTGTAAAATGAGATGATAAACAGATCAAAAGGTCTTTAACAGGGTTGTAATGGGGCTAGGGTTAAAGGTGTGGAAAAAGGCTGAATTAGAAGGTTAGAATCGAGATTGAATTTGACAATTTACCTAACTAGAAAAATGAACTCATCCTAAATAATTACATCAATTGGAGACTAATAATACTATTATTGATAATACTCTAATACGAGCTTCTTCTTCCATAATTGGAATTTAATGCATAAGCTCACTTAATCACACAACTAATAATAAATATAATTCGATATTTTTTTAAGAACAAGTCAAATAATAGGAAAGAACTTTTACACTGAAATATAGAATCATAATTACGCAACTGTTCAAAATTGAATCTCGACAAAAAGGTAGTCAAGGAATGGTGATAACAAATACAAAGGGTTTTGGGTTAATATTAGTGGGTAAGTCAATAAAAAGGGTTGTTAGGATCAACGGGGTTCACTAGGGGTTAATTGTGGAGATAGGCTTTTTAGTGGAGTGAGTGGGTTAAAACCTAGGTGCCTTAATCATCTCTGTATATCAAATCAAAGGTGTGGTCTCGATATGTATGAACGAGGCAAGTTCTAGAATAATAATTCAAAGTTGACACACTCATAATCAAAAAGTGAGCACGAAAAAGAATATATGCTCTAATAGGCTCAAAAATCTCGCAAAAATTATGGGTGTTTTGACATCAACCTTGTAAATTTCAAACTTCAAGGTAATATTCAGATTCAGCTCAACAACCTAGCAAAAATTTTAATTCTCAAAAATAGACTTATCATGCTTGATTCTCTAGTATCTTAAAATTTCAATCATCAATGCACAATTGACTATGACTTACTCAAAAACATGTCAATAAAAATCATAAATCATCAGAAATTTCATCCTAATTAGTAATATGAGGAAATTACTTAAGAACAAGACATAATTCAGGGATTTGAGAATAATGAAGAAAGTTAGGCACTTTTATCCCCTCACACTTAAGATGTACATTGCCCTCAATGTACAAAGATAGATAATAACAATTAATATAAAATCAAAAGAAAAGGGGAAAAAATGACACTTCCTGAATTATGGATGACTTCCCGGAGTTGAAAGTTGATAGGGGTGGTGTCTGCTACCGAGCTCTTCGCTAGATGAAGAAATTGGGGAGCTCGTGAAAAATTAGCCAGGAATTATTGGGACATAGTTAAAATAAACTAAATATATAAATAAAGACAAGAAAAATAAAGAGAAATAGACTGAGAAGGAAAATAAACTAAGACTAGAAGATAAAGGGGCTTGAGAATCCTGATTGGTGGATGGTTCACGAGGTGGGTGTGACTTCTAAGGTGGTAGAGGTGCTGGCGGTGGCGAAAGTGGCGTGATTCCCAAGCAGCCTTTAGGTTCTAAAACTAAGAAACTAAAACAAAATAAACTAAATTAACATAAGATAGTTAAAGAGAAGGAAATTGAAGCAAAAGAGAAAAGAAAAATAGACACTAAATGGTCTCAAAGACCCTTGGCTTGTTGTTTGGATGAAGCGGCCAGCATGAACTTATGTATAGGGGTCTCCCTTGAGGAGACTACGCTTGCCTTCTTCCACTTCTTCGACATGGATATGTGTAGCTCAAGAGTTTGGAGACTTTGTTATGGAGAGGGGAGAAAAAGGAAGAAAAGAGGATGGGTGTGGGAAGAATGGGAGGGGAGGGGTGGTTTAAATAGGGTTTTAGAGTCTGATGTTCCCCACGCCCATAGACCAAGGGCATGTTGATTCACATGGCCGCCTCCCACGGCCATGTGTCTAGGTGTGCTGATTCACCCATGCCCGTTTTACTTATTGCCACACCCATTTCTGAGAAGTCAGTGTCGACCGCGGCCGTGTCGCATGGCCGTGGGCTTTTGTCAATGCCCATGTTGGAGTGGTTAGGTCCGTGAACTTCAAAAAGTAGTTGAGTTTGATTCGTACCACCTCTGCCATGTTAGTACAAAGATTCTTGAGGTACACACGACCACGGCCACGACCGTGTGCAAGGCCATGTGGCCTGGAAATCTGCACCCTTGGTTAGTTAGGTGATAAAAGGAAATAATAAAATATAATAGATAAATAAAAATGTAGAAGTTAATGGGGTTAGTACTCGGGTTGCCTCCCGAGAAGCGCTCGTTTATAGTCTTAAGCTAGACTCTCCTCTCATTTGTATATTCATGGTGGTTTGAGGAGTTGAAAGTCCTTCCTCGTGCTGGCAGTTTCATTATCATGATAGGGTTTAAGACGAGTAGCATTTATTCTTGTAGTGCCAAAAATAGGATTACTTACCTCGACTGTTCTGTACGAAAAAACATCGATTACCTTGAAAGGGATTTCCTTGCTGGTGTTAGGATCAGGAGGGGACACTCGTGGATCTGCTTTATCTAGAAATACCTGATCTCCAATTTTGAACTCGTGTGCCTCGTAGGGTGGCTTTGGTTCTGCTTCAAGTATTCCTAATTCTTTTTCAAGATGCGTCTTCCCCTCTTTTATTTCATCGATTTGATTCCCTTGTTCCTCGTGAGTTATATCTTTGTTGGCACAGGGTTTAGAATCAGGTTCAATCGTGTCCTTTTGTGGTGCTTCCTGAAAAGAGGGGTTAACCGAATGGTTATCAATAGATTTGAATTTCTCACCTTGGTTCTTCGATGTTCTAGCGGAATCGAGGGCTTGAAGAGTGACTGTTTCGTCACCTACACAGAGTATAAGTTCGCCTGCATCAATATCGATTTTAGTTCTGGCAATTGCTAAGAATGGTCGTCCTAAAATTAGGGGGATCGCGTTGTCCTCATCCATGTCTAAAACGACAAAGTCTACTGGGAAAACGAATTTATCAACTTTTACAAGAACATCTTCGATAATACCCCTATGAATTCTAACAGTTTTATCAGCTAATTGAATACTCATCCTAGTTTGTTTGGGTTTCCCTAGACCTAGTTGTTTAAACAAATTATAAGGCATGGCATTTATGCTTGCCCCTAAATCAGCCAATGCATTATCAACAGTTAATCTACCAATTAAACATGGAATTGTAAAACTCCCTGGATCTTTTTGCTTCCGCGGTAGTCTATTCTATAACATTACTGAGCATACTGCGTTTAATTCCACGTGTGGCTCTTTGTCTAATTTGCGCTTGTTTGTCAAGAGCTATTTTAAAAATTTCCTTGAATCTGGCATCTAAAAAAAGAGCTTCAAGAAGAGGTAAGTTGATATGTAATTTCTTTAAAAGTTTAAAAATTTCCTAGTTTGTTTTAGGCCTGTTTTGTGTTCTTTTCAACCTCGGGTGCTTTCCTGGGTATAAGACATGAAAAGAAAGGATTAAAAGCACCTTTTTATATAAATCGAGGCATAAATCATCTAAAAGCATACTAAATGTGGGATTAAAATATGTTACTTTTACGGTTTATCAAATACCCCCACACTTAAGCTTTTGCTTGTCCTCAAGCAAAATTCTCAACTTACAATTAAAACGAACTTTCCATGATTCACTATTTCTATCAACAATGTCTTTTCATAATTCATAGACAATTTATACATGGATAATTTAACTCAAAGAGCCCTAAAGATTCAAACGAGATAAGTCATGATTTTGTTCCTCGAAAACATAGGTGTCTCCCCTCTTTTAAATAACTACCTTTTCAATTCAGAACCGACAAGGATTGACATCCTCACTTAGGATTCACTCAAATCACTCTAAAAGTGTTTAAGGGTCAAAATTAAGCACTCATAAGTCGAACATGAAAAGTTAATCCCATAGGCTTGCCTGAAAATCAAATCTCCACCACTGTAAAATGAGATGATAAACAGATCAAAAGGTCTTTGACAGGGTTGTAACGGGGCTTAGGTTAGGGGTATGGATAAAGGCTGAATTAGAAGGTTAGAATCGAGATTGACCTGATAAATTTTTTAACTAGAAAAAATGAACTTAATCTTACATTAATTAAAAACTAATAATACGAGCTTTTTCCTTGAGAATTGGAATTTGAACATGCAAGCTCACTTAATCATAGAACTAATAATGATTATACTTCGTTTTTTTTAAGAATAAACTATCATAATAATAAGGAAGAATTTTTACAACTGAAATATAGAACATAGTTAGGAAACTTGTTCAAAATCAAATCTCGACAAAAAGGGTAATTAAAAAAAATGGTGATAACAAATACAAAGGGTTTTTGGTTACAATTAGTAGGTGAGTCAATAAAAAGGGTTGTTAGGCTCAACGGGGTTCACTAGGGGTTAATTATGACGGTAGGATTTTAAGTGGAGTAAGTGGGTTAAAACCTAAGTGCCTTTATCATCTCGGTATATCAAACCATAACTGTGGTCTTGACATGTAAAAACAAGGCAAGTTCTAGAATAACAGTTCATAGTTGACACACTTATAATTAAAAAATGAGCATGAAAAAGAATGTATGCTCTATAAGGTTCAAATACTCACAAAAAATATGGGTGTTTTGACATTATCCTTATAAAATTTGAATTTCAATGTGATATTCAAAATTGGATCAACAACCTAGCAAAAATTTTAATTCCTGAAAAATAGACTTATCATGCTTGATTCTATAGTATTCTTTAAATTTAATCATCAATGTACAATTAACTATGACTTATTCTAAAACATGTTAATAATCATCACAAATCATCAAAAATTTCATCCTAATTAGTAATATGACAACTTTGCATAAAAACAAGACTAAATCAGGGATTAGAGAATAATGAAAAAAAAGTTAGGTTCTTTTACCCCCTACACTTAAGATGTACATTGTCCTCAATGTACAAAGATAGATAATGCATATATATTTAAAATCAAAAGGGAGGGGATAGAATACTCCCTGAGGTTTCTGACGAGATCCTTGCGGATGTGGACAGTGTGTGACATCAGATGACTTTTTGCATTTCGCCTAATTGTGCTTTTGTGTAGGTGGAATAAATGATTTATTCTGCAAAGTCACTTTGTTAATGATCTTTTTGATGAAAGGGATGTGTTGTTAGGGATGCTTGAATGATTGATTAGCCAATGATTAAAATTTGGAATAATAATAAAAGTTCAAATTTGAACAACATAAAATAAAGTCTTCAGAATGAAGGAAAACAGATTAAATGGACTTAGAGGTCCTCATACATGTTTGGGTCTGGTGGTGGTGCTGATGATGAAATGTTGAGGTGTTGGCATATTTGTTGGAGCGTCGCCTCCAATCCGTCAAAGCGCCTAGCAACATGTGTCTCGAACTGATCAAGTCGAGCAGAGATGTCTGCTAATGTTGTTGCTCGGTATGGATGCTGGCTTGGATGCGTTGCCTCCTCTGATGGTGGTAGGACATCATCAGGAATGTCCTCGTCCTCCTCTTCGTTGATTGGTTTCTTTAGTTTGTACTGCGGAGGATCGGTCCCTCGTTATTGTGTTATCATCCTCATATGTAGCATGGTTTGGATGCCTTGAGGAACCATGTTGCCCATCAGTGTGAGGGAGGTAATCTGCTCGTCGGTGTTGAGGAGGTTGAACTACCAAGCTAGCCTTGTAATGTAGGGCCCCATTGATAAAATCCCCTTCCTATGTTGCTCCGTCTGATGTTGAATTGTGCACGCCATAAAATATGCCAAGTCAAAAACATGTCCTTTAGACATGCATGATAGGAAGTAGACGTCGTGCTTGTTTACGACGCCGGTGCTCTCTCTGCGTCCTGTAATGGTGTGCGTAAGAATGGCGTGTAAATACCTTAGGGCTGGGGGAAGTATCGTTGCCTTAGAGCGGCTGAGGTCGTATTGCCATGTAGTGGGGCATAGACTTTCCCAACATTCGAATGGAGTGCGGTGTAGCACGGCTGTGGTGCGGCCGTGCGGATGGGTTGGGGTTGTTTTTGGAAGAAAAAGGTGAAGAGAAGTGGTTTTAATGGAGAGGGGTGGGTGTTTGGCCGGTTTTGGGAGGAGGAGGTTTAAATTTGATTTAGGGTTTGTTTTTAGGGAAGATGACGGTTAGATTCTATTTATAGGGGAAGGGGCACGGTCTGTTGACACAGTCGTGTCAATTTGAATTCGCCCGTGTTTTTCACGTTTTTCAGGTTTGGGCGCGTTCAGGTTCAGTGGCACGCCCATGCTTGACAAAGCAAAACTGTTGGCACGGTGATATTCCACGGTTGTGTCTTACCCGTGTTCGACAAGTCAGTAGCCTCGCATGGTTTGGAGGCACGGGCGTGTCTTACCCGTGTTCGACAAGTCAGTAGCCTCGCACGGTTTAGAGGCACAGGAGTGTTCTAATGTCGCAGTCCGTGTTGTCTATAGAAATTTTTCTCTGTGTGGGCACGGCTCTTGGCACGGTCGTATATCAACCCCTGTTTTACACACGGCCATGGACACGCCCGTGTTCAAGGCCATGTTAAGAAGCCTGCATTTTCTTGTTAGACTAATTTAGTGCGGTGTTAGAGAAATAAAAACTATGTTAGTATGTTAGTGCTCGGGTGGCCTCCCGAGGAGCGCTCGTTTATAGTCTTAAGCTAGACTCTCCCTGTTTTCGATTCTAAAGGATGGTTCATAGAGCATAAGCTCTTCTCTCATACTTCCAAAATCTGTACCATTATAAATTTTAAGTCGGTGACCATTTACCTTGAATGTGCCTTTAGTGGGATAGGTTACCTCAATGGTGCCATATGGAAATATTGTTTTAATCATGAATGGTCCTGACCATCTTGATTTCAACTTTCCCAAGAATAGTTTAAGCCTTGAGTTGTACAATAGGACTAAGTCTCCTTCTTCGAATTTCCTTGATTTCTTCAGACGAGCATCGTCGCGTCGCTTTGTTGCTTCTTTGTACAATTTTGAGTTCACATAGGCTTCCACTCTCCACTCGTCCAGCTCGTTCATCTGCATCATTCTCCTCTTACCTGCAATTTCGAGATCAGTATTTAAAAATTTTATTGCCCAAAAAGCTTTGTGTTCTAATTCGAACAGTAAATGACAGCTTTTCCCGTATACAAGTTTGTATGGGGATGTCCTTAAAGGTGTTTTAAATGCTGTTCTATAGACCCATAATGCATCATCTACTTTTAATGCCCAGTCTTTTCTATTTGATTCAACGGTTTTTTCTAGGATACGCTTGAGTTCTCGATTTGCCAGCTCTACTTGCCCACTGGTTTGAGGATGGTACAGGGTTGCTGTTCTATGATATACTTCATATTTCTTTAGAACTTTTTAAAATTGGGTATTACAGAAGTGCGTACCTCTATCGCTAATGATGGCTCTCGATGTACCAAATCGTGAAAAGAGTTTCTTGAGAAACTTGACTACTACCCTAGCATCATTGGTAGGTAAAGCTTTCGCTTCTACCCATTTTGACATGTAATGAAACACCCCACACCCGGCCCACGAGTCTTGACCGGATCTGGTATGTCCCTCGAAGAAAACCGGTTCAAAATTCGTTGATTACTTTGGAAAGCTATGTGTTTTGAAAGAAAAATTATTATTGGGTTGGGCTTGTATTGAAAATGTATTAATAATATATTTAATCTCTTTTTCTTTTTTTAATTAAGGTGACAAAACACTTGGAGTTTATTTTTAAAATAAATTTGTTTAATTCATTAATTAATAATAGTTCGTAATCATAATAAAAGTAAAAATAAAGAAATTCAACTATGGCCTTATTACATCAATATTCCCAAAATTAAAATTTAAAATACTTAAAATAGAATAAAAATCCAAATCGTAAATTTTCTTGCTGTGCATGGCCATCCCTAAGCTTCTGCCGAACCCGGTCCATTACTGTTTGTCACCTGAAAATAGTCCCACAACGGGGTGAGTCAACAGACTCAATGTGTACACAACACTAAGTCCAAATAAATTTAGGCATAACATACATATCGTATTCACATAATAATTTACGATAATGATGCAACCCAAAACCCAAACCTAGTTAACGCTACACTTCCCCCGTACCAACCTGCACACCGTGGGGACTAATAAGTCAACCCTCCATCCGCTACACTCCATCGAAGGCAGTCGCTGCAGTCGACGTGCTCATCGCCCTTATAGTCTCGTGGTCTTAGGTCACCACGTTCAGATATTGTGGTCTTAGGTCACCACATTCAGATATCGCGGTCTTAGGTCACCGCATTCAGATAGCGTGGTCTTAGGTCACCACATTCACTTCCCCTTTTCAATAACCCATATGCCCCATATCATAAATATTATGCATTAACATGCCAAATTTCACATTCTTATCTTTATTCACATGTTACATATAACATATTTCATAATCCTAATAGGAGTAGGAAACGTACCTGAGTACTTTTGTACCATTACATGGTACTTAGCCATATTCACATTCTTATAAACATGCACATACTAATTATAGCCATAAGTTTTATTAAGAAGAAGTGTGGGTACACACCTGATTCGCTTAGCAGTTCACTTAAATCTCGAAAAGCTTGATCTACGCTTTAGATCTTGAATGCCTATATTCGGCCATCCATAATATGTTGGTAAAGAGCCTATTCGGCTATAAAACCAAACCCTAATAGGATTTGTACATTTAAAACCTACCTTGTTGCCGATTGGAACACCAACAAATCCCGAAATCTTTATTTTAATTCCTCCTTGTATTCGGCCAAGCATGAAATTGACAAAGGGGTTAGTTTTTAGCTTTTTAAATGATTATCAGATATCAAATCAGGCCTTGGCCGAACATATCTATGTGCTTACCTTCCAAATCTTAAATCCCGAAACCTTGTGTACCATTGTCGACTGTCCCTACACATCTATAGTTAGATTCGGCCCTTCACACAAAAATCTATTAGAATGGCCTATGGCCGAATACATGCCTTACCTTTAATCTTAGAAATCCCGAAACCTTCCTTCTTGTAGTCGACAGTCACAGAATCCCGAAGCTTTCCTTCAAAGTTTCGGCCAACAAGTATATGGCATTAGAATCTTGGCTTTTGATTTGGAAAAAGAAAATAATATCAATAGATCCTTACCCTTTCTTGAAGAAGTCGACAGCCTCTATGCTTGGAGCCCCTCAAAGATTCGGCTTTTGGATGGATTGGTAAGAAAAGGAATAGGAAGAAGAGAAAGGTGAAGAAATTGGCTTGCTTTGCTAGAGTTTTCGGTTTTGACAAAATAGCAGAGAAGAGAGGATTTTGCTAGGGAAAAATTCGGCAGAGAGAGGAGAATTGCTTAAGGAATTTCGGCAAAGGAAAAGGTGAATGGATGAATAGCCTCTTTTCCTCTAGTAGCCGTAATTACTAGCTAGAGTCCCTTACTTGGCCACCACTCTTCTATGTTGATAGCTTTTATCCCTTGATTTATCACTTACTCAAATTAAAAGAATTTAATCCAACAATTATCTCTTGAAAATAATGATAATACATCCCTTATTATCTCCTTGAAAATAATCTAAAATAAATCTATTACTTATCTCCTATTTAGCCGAAATTTAAAGAGAATAAAACTCCTCTTTTAAAAGCCTTGTAGCCGTCCATCTCTCTGCTCCTTGTAGCAAAAATAAAAATTTTATTTTTCTCCCTAAGTGACTCGAACTCAGGCCCACTTGCATAGCTTGTGGCGTCACTTACCTGGGCCTTAAGTGGCATTTCCAGGCCACTTTTCCCAACCTGTTTATGTGTCATATTTCACATACATTTTCTCTTAAGGCCACCTTGTCTTAGTTTCCCCTTTTTAAACTTTAAAACTCGACATTTCTAAGACATTTCCTTTCATTTCCAAGTTTCCAAAAACGTTCGTTTCCCTCCTTTAACCTAGCATTTCCTTACATTTCCAAGTTTCTAGAAATGTTCACTTTCCTCTTTTAACTTATCATTTCCATACATTTTCAGGTTTCCAAAAATGTTCACTTTCCTCTTTTAAACTTAACATTTCCATACATTTCCAGGTTTCCAAAAATGTTCAAAACATATTCATAACACATAAGACATGTCATTTCTTACAATTAAACCGAAAATGCATAGGCCTTTTTCAGGATGTTACATGTAATCAACTGCCACTAGGATGTACTTGTTCCCAAACGAATTAGGGAATGGTCCCACAAAGTCAATACCCCATATGTCAAATATTTCACATGATAACATATATGTTTGAGGCATTTCATCTCGTTTAGAAATGTTACCTATTCGTTGGCATCGATCACACTAGGTAACATGCCTGTTGGCATCTTTAAATAGAGTAGGCCAATAAAAACCTGCTTCGAGTATCTTGTGTGCTGTCTTTATGCCACTGTAGTGTCCTCCTAATGGTCCTGAATGGCAATGCTCTAGGATCTTGTTTGCTTCTTTCTTTGTAACACATCTTCAAATTACCTGATCTGCACAAATGCAGAAAAGAAATGGATCTTCCTAAAAATAATTTTTCACATCAGCAAAGAATCGCTTCATTTGGTGGTGTGTTAATTTTCTTGGTAAGATGTTAGATGCTAAATAATTCGCAATATTTGCAAACCATGGTACCTCAGAATGTGTTATAGAAAAGAGTTGTTCTTCGGGAAACGAATCATTTATTCCTCCTTCATCGAGCTTTTTGGTGTGTAGATTTTCAAGTCTAGAAAGGTGATCTGCTGCAAGATTCTCAGCTCCCTTCTTATCTTGTATTTCCAGGTCGAATTCCTGTAAAAGTAAAATCCATCGTATGAGCCTGGGTTTAGCATCAGGTTTGGTTAAAAGATAACGAAGAGCTGAATGGTCGGTGTAAACGATAACTTTGGACAATATTAGATATTGTCTAAATTTATCAAAAGCAAAAACTACAGCTAGTAATTCTTTCTCTGTGGTGGTGTAGTTTTCTTGTGCGGGTGTTAGTGTTCTGCTAGCGTAGTAAATTGGCTGAAAATGCTTATCTCTTCGTTGTCCCAAAACTACACCTACTGCAAAATCACTTGCATCACACATTAGTTCAAAGGGTAAGTTTCAATCAGGTGCAATTATAATCGATGCATTTATTAATTTATCCTTAAGGATATTAAATGCATCTAAACATTCATGATTGAAATCAAAAGGAACATCTTTTTCAAGTAATTTTGTCAAAGGCTTAGCTATTTTAGAAAAATCTTTAATAAATCTTCTATAGAACCCTGCATGTCCTAAAAAGCTTCTGATAGCCTTAACAGAACTAGAGGGAGGTAATTTTTCTATGGCTTCCACTTTTTCTTTATCTACCTCAATCCCTTTACTAGAAATCTTATGCCCTAACACAATCCCTTCTCTTACCATAAAGTGACATTTTTCCTAGTTTAAAACAAGGTTTGTTTCCTCACATCTCATTAGAACTAATTTTAAATTTTTAAGGCAAAGATGGAAAGAATTACCGAATACCGAAAAATCATCCATAAATACCTCCATGATGTCTTCCACGAGTTCATCAAAGATTGCCAACATGCAACGCTGAAAAGCAGCAGGTGCATTACATAATCTAAAAGGCATTCTACGATAAGCAAACGTACCGTATGGGCATGTGAACGTCGTCTTTTCTTGATCTTCAAGAGCTATGGGGATTTGGAAGTAACCGGAGAGTCCATCCAAAAAGTAGTAGTACATATGCTTGGATAATCTTTCTAACATTTGATCTATGAAGGGTAGCAGGAAGTGATCTTTTCTGGTAACATCATTCAACTTTCTGTAGTCTATACAGACTCTCCATCCCGTGACTGTTCTTGTGGGGATCAACTCATTCTTTTCATTGGGCACTACCGTCATTCCTCCTTTCTTTGGAACTACCTGCACAGGACTTACCCAAGTGCTGTCAGAGATAGGATAAATTATTCCTGCATCTAGGAGTTTAATGACCTTAGCTTTGACCACTTCTTTCATGTTAGGGTTTAACTGTCTCTGGGGTTGCACACACGGTTTGTATTCCTCATCCATTAAAATTTTGTGGGTGCAGAATGCGAGGCTTATTCCCTTGATGTCAGAAATTTTCCAAGCTATGGCTTTTTTGTGCTCTTTTAGTACCTTTATCAGCTCCTTTTTTTCCTTAGGTTCTAGTTCTGTAGAGATGATTACTGGTAATGTAAAATTGTCTCCGAGGAATGCGTATTCTTAGTGGTAACTGTTTCAATTCCAACTTAGGTGGCTTTTCGATGGAAGGTTTCTGTTTTATTTCGTCATCATTGTCAATTTTTTCTTCTTTCATTTGTTTGGATGATGATGTATTCATATTCAGCTCATCATCTTCATGTTCTTCCCCCTCTTCTTGAGTTAGGCACAGTTCCATCGTGTCGTCATGTATGATTTCCTGTAATGAATTTTGAATGATATGATCAGTAGTATCAACAAAATAACAGGAATCATCTTGCTCTTTAGAATATCGCATGGCATCATAAATTTGAAAAATCATTTCTTCATCTCCTATCCTCAGTGCGAGTTTACCATCTCCTACATCTATAACAGCTCTAGCAGTGGCTAAAAAAGGACGCCCTAAGATTAAGGGAACATTAATGTCTTCATCCATGTCTAATATAACGAAATCAACAGGGAAAATAAATTTATCAATTTTTACCAAAACATCTTCGATGACCCCTCTAGGATATTTAATAGATCTGTCTGCTAACTGAATACTCATCCTAATGGGTTCTGGTTCCCCAAGATCTAGTTGTTTAAACATTTTATAAGGCATTAAATTTATACTAGCGCCTAGATCAGCTAATGCTTTCTTAATATTCAATCTACCAATTAAACAAGGGATAGTAAAACTTCCTGGGTCTTTTAACTTGGTTGGTAGCTTATTTTGGACGATGGCTGAGCATTCTTCATTAAGTTCCACCGTTGACACCTCTTCAAGTTTTCGTTTATTTGTTAGGAGTTCCTTTAAGAATTTTGCGTACTTTGGCATCTGTGAAATAGCTTCAACAAAAGGTACGTTGATATGTATTTGTTTAAAAAGTTCAAGAAACTTACCATATTGTGCATCAATTCGCTCTTTCTTTAACCTTGCTGGGTATGGGATTGGTGGGTTGTTCTCATTGCATAATGGATTTACATCCTCAATTCCCTTATCATTTTTTTCATTTGGGTTTTGTCTCTTCAGTTCACCTAATTCTTTTCTGCTTCTTAGTGTGACTGCTTTTACCTGTTCTATCCCTTTAGGAAAATTTTCTGCACGTGTTTCACAGATCATCTTGGTAAGCGTTCCAACCGTCCTAGTGAGTTCTCCAAATGACTCAGCAATTTTTTCAAATGATGCTTGTTGATCTTTAAGGGTTTTCTCGATATCTTGCAGCCGTTTTTCTGTGTTTACGGATTCCTTGTCGAGTATTGGGTTCTTCTCTTGTGGGTAGGATAATTTCGGAAGTTTTGAGGAGGTTGTTGCCTTTGATTTCCTTGGTTTCCTTGTCCTCCCCACGAAAAATTTGGGTGGTTCCTCCAACCTGGATTGTAAGTATTACTATAAGGATTATTATTAGATTGGAAATTATTACCTATATAGTTCATCTGTTCGTTTTCTACTTCCGGTTGGTAGGGTGGGTACTCAGGATTCGCCACAGTTCCACTTGCGTCGCACTGCATGACTGGATGTGCCTGTGAAGAACACAAACTATCAAGCTTTTTATTCATCATCTCTAGTTGCGTTGATAGCATGGTCATGGTATCGACGTTGAAAACTCCTGCCGATTTTGTCGGTTTGGTCCTTGAAGCCTGCCATTGGTAATTGTTTAATGACATCTCCTCAATAAACTCGTAGGCTGCTTCTGGAGTTTTGTTGTTCAGAGTTCCACCGGCGGCTGAATCAATCAGTTGCCTTGTTGAGGGGTTTACACTGTTGTAGAATGTTTGGACTTGTAGCCACAAGGGTAAGCCATGGTGTGGACACCTCTTCAAGAGATCTTTGAATCTCTCCCATGCATCATATAGTGTTTCTAAATCCATCTGCACAAAGAAAGAGATATCATTCCTCAATTTGGCCATTTTGGCCGGTGGAAAATATTTCATTAAAAACTTTTCAGTCATCTGAACCCATGTAGTGATTGACCCTCGTTTTAACGAGTTTAACCACTGTTAGGCTTTATTCCTTAATGAAAAAGGGAATAACCGAAGACGTATAGCATCATCAGAAACGCCATTTATTTTAAAGGTATCACAGAACTCTAAAAAGTTAGCTATGTGCATGATTGGATCTTCGTCCTGCAAACCATCAAATTGAACAAACTGTTGAATCATTTGTATTGTGTTAGGCTTTAATTCAAAATTGTTAGCAGATATAGCAGGCCTAACAATACTAGATTTTGCTCCTGTTAAATGTGGTTTCGCATAATCGAACATTGTGCGTAGAGCATTGTTCTCCCCCACATCACGTGGTGGTAGGTTGTTTTCGTCCATCCCTTCAGTAGGATTGGATCTGTTTTCTTCCTCTCTCTCTCTGTGTAACCTAGGGTTCGCTTGGTTTCTTGATGATTCCTACAAGCGGTAGCTTCGACATCACTGTCGTATACGAAAGGTCCTCACGGGTTCCTTCTAGTCATAAACTAGAGGTACCTGTTGGAAAAGCAAGAAAGAAAAATTTCAGCAAACAGAAAAAAAACAAAAAAAAACAAAAATAGAAACGAAAAGAAAAATAAATGTGAAAAATAAAAGTTAGGGCTAAAGTAATAGAAATAGAGTTTTCTTAATATTCTAGTTCCTCGGCAACGGCGCCAAAAACTTGATCGCTGCAAATCAGAGTTTTAAATATTTATAAAAGAATGATCAAACCTGGAGACTAACTCTGACAACGATATTAAGGCAAGTGTACCTATCGAACAGTAGTATAGCTTAGGCAAGACCAGTTATCGAACCCAAAGGAACTAAAAGTATTAATACTCACTTTCTTTTTATTATTTAGCCTTAAAGTTAGAGTGAAGATTACTTTTAAACTAAATTGACGACAACTAAACTAAGGACACAAAGACAAGAAGACGAATTAGAAAATAACTTTGAAGAAAAACACAGTTGATTTCGACGATACCTTCGGGAAGAATCCACCTAGACTTCACTTAGTATCTAACCCTAGATTATATAATTTCTTTTACTTAGCCCGATCCGTGAGACTCCCTAACCTATATTAAACCCTCTCTCGAGGCGAATAACGTCTAACCCTAGGTTAATTAGTGGAACTCTCGTTCACTTATAATAACCCCCTAGAATAGCAGTAAATCGATCAATGGACTCCCATATTAGGTTTCACCCTAATCCGGCAAAATCTTGTAACCCTATCTCTAGGCATTCAATCAACTCCGCTTAATTATGTTAGATCTACTCTTAAGCAGGGTCTATTCCTCCTCCACCTAAGCACGTCAGATTTGGATTAAGCAACATAATTAAGAACAAACTAAGTAATTTATCATATAACTTAAAAATCAAATAATAAAATCCATCTAGGTTTCATCCCCTTCAGGTATCTGAGGGGTTTAGTTCATAATGAATAAACAAAATATCGCAAGAGAAAAGATAAAACAAAACATAAGAAAACCCTAAAACCCCCTAAAGGAATTGAAAGAGAATTCCGCCGTCTTGAGTATAATTCCGGCTTCTTGGGATGGATCAACTGGCTACCCTCGCGTTTTTCCCTAACTCTAACCTTTTCGGCTTGGCTCCTTGGCCTAGATTTCGATCCCTTCAAAGGGTGGTACTTGGGGGATATATATAGGCTCTTTGGAATGCGATTCTTTCTCCCCAAGTATCCTTTTCCGATTGAAATTGCTCTTTCTAGCAACAGAGGCACGGCCATGGCACACGTCCGTGTGGATCGGGACCTAACCGTGTTCGAATTTCTCTTGAGGCACGGCCGTGTGTGACGAGGTTGAGGCCGTGCTCTAGGTGTTCATCGAGGCACAACCGTGTGTGCCTTGGGCCAGGCCGTGTCAATTTCATGTTAAGGCCCATTTATTCCGTTTTAGGCTCGTTTTGTGTTCTTTTCATCCTCGGGTGCTTTCCTGGGTATAAGACATGAAAAGAAAGGATTAAAAGCACCTTTTTTATATAAATCAAGGGATAAATCATCCAAAAACATACTAAATGTGGGATTAAAATATGTTACTTTTACGGTTTATCAGTAGGGCTGTTGCTGGAAGTTTTGGGATAGTTGTTGCCTTTGATTTCTTTGACTGCCCCATGAGAAATTGGGGTGGTTCTTCCAACCTGGATTATAAGTATTACTATAAGGGTTATTGTTAGATTGGAAATTATTACCCATATAGTTCATCTGTTCGCTCTCCATGCCCTTTTCGTAGGGTGGGTACTCAGGATTCACCACTCCTTCACTTGTGTCACACTGCATAACTGGATGTGCCTGGGAAGAACCATAGAAACTATCATAAAGTGTCTCTAAATCCATTTGTACAAAAGAAGAGATATCATTCCATAATTTGGCCGTTTTGGCTGGTGGAAAATATTTTAATAAAAAATTTTCAGTCATTTGATCCCATGTAGTGATTGATCCTCATGGAAGAGAATGTAACCACTGTTTGGCTTTATTTCTCAGGGAAAAGGGAAATAAACGAAGACGGATGGCATCATCAGAATCGCCATTTATCTTGAAGGTGTCACAGAATTCTAGGAAATTTGCTAAGTGTGTGTTAGGATCCTCATCCTAAAAACCATCAAACTGAACAAACTGTTGTATCATCTGTATAGTGTTAGGTTTCAGTTCAAAATTATTTGCAGCAATAGTAGGCCTAACAATACTAGATTCAATTCCTGTTAAACTAGGTTTAGCATAATCATACATAGTACGTGGAGCATGATGTTCGGCCATCTCTGGAGGTGGCGGATTATTTTCAGCCATCTTTTCTGTGGTATTTATTTCGGCTTCTTGCTCTTCTTCTATGTTGTTTAAGTTTCGCCTTATTTCTCTGCGATTTCTACGAACGGTACCTTCAATATCACTACCGTAAAGTAATGGTCCTGTCGGGTTCCTTCTAGTCATAAACTAGAGGTACCTGAAAGGAGTGAAAGAAATAAATTAATAAAAATAGACTAAAAATAAAAAAAAAGTAAATTGCAGAAAATAAAAAATGGCTAAAGTAATAAAAATTAAGCGTTCTTAATATTTCAGTTCCCCGGCAACGACGCCAAAGACTTGATCGTTGAAATCAGAGTCTTAAATTTATAAAGAGAATGATCGAACCTAGAAACTAACTCTGACAACGATTTTAAGGCAAACACACCTATCGAATAGTAGTATAATTTAGGCAAGACCGGAATATCGAATCCCAAAGGAACCTAAAGTACTAATACTAACTCTTTTTCTATTATTTAGCCTAAGAATTAAGTGAATGGTTATCTAATCTAAATTTAACTATCAACTAAACTAAAGATGCAAAGACAAAAAGAATGAATTGGGGAAAATACTTGGAAGAAAACTCAGTTGATTAAGATGATACCCTCAGGAAGAATCCACCTGGATATCACTTGTTATCTAACACTGAACCAATATTCACTTGACTTGATCCGTAAGACTACCTAATTTATATTAAACCCTCTCTCAAAGTGAATAACATCTAACCCTAGGTTGATTAATTGAATTCTCTTCCTAATTAAAACACCTAGAATCCCATTAACTCGATCTATGGACTCCCATATTAGGTTTCACCCTAATCTGGCAAAATCTCGTCACCCTATCTCTAGGCGTGCGATCAACTCCGCTTAATTATGCTAGATCTTGTAACATCCCCAAACCCGGCCCATTCGCTACGACCGAATCTGGTTATGTCACTGGGGAAAGTCGGATGAAAATCTTTATTAACTTAGCATAAAGCATGAAAGAATTCAATTTTTGAAAACCATGTTCATTTAAAGCAATATGCAAACTTTAGAAGTTACAAATTGTCTGAAAATACTTTATTAAACATACTTTTATAAATAGGGTACTGGAATTAAAACCATTTTCACATAGAAATCCAAATCAGATAAACCATGGTTAAAGTAATACCAAAATAATAAAATGGCCTTTATTACAACCCAATAATTCAAATAAAGTACTTATATCAAAACCAAGCATAAAATATTAAATCATCATCTTCGGCATGGGCCACCTTGTCCTCTCCAATCCCGGTCCAGCTTTATGCAATACCTGAAATGGTTAAAGGAAAAAGGTGAGTCACCAAGACTCAGTGTGCAACCCTTTTTCCCGGATTAGCAAAACATCATATGCAAACATAACATAATCATCATGCATCCAATTAATATGCACCCACTCCTAACCATCCATTCACCTTTTCTACCCCATGTGGTACCAAACCACTGGTGGTGCCAAACTACTGGTGACATATAGTCACAATGTGTTACCAAAACACTGGTGTCCCAAAGACACAATATCCGTCAATGTGGTACCAAACCACTAGTGTCCCAAAGACACAATGTGCTACCAAAGCACTGGTGACCGAAGTCACGAATCCAATGATGGGGCCAACCCATCGTGTGATACCAAATCACTAGCAGACGATCCCATACCTCAAGTGGGGCCAACCCACGGTGGTCAAACCACAGGGACAAGTCGCAATGAGGTGCCAAACCTCTGGTGTCCCAAAGACACAATGTGCTACCAAAGCACTGGTGACCGTAGTCACAAATCTGGTGATGGGGCCAACCCATCGTGTGATACCAAATCACTGGCGTCAATCCCGTATCTCACAAGTGGGGCCAACCCACGGTGGTGTTAACCACAGGGACGAGACGCTGAGGTACCAAACCTCTGGAGGTGCCAAACCTCTGGTGACCCAAAGTCACAAAGTGTGTTACCAAAACACTGGTGCTCGTCAGCACAAAATATCACTGCCCCCTCCTCTCATATCACCCATCATCATACCAACTCATGTATAGTATTCAAAATCATGCAAACATGTTTAACGTTGCATCTCATAGCACATACATCATAAATCATGACATCATGTATCAATAACAGTACTCATAATGAAACGGACTTACCTGAATCCGTGCACATACCCCATAGGGTATCATATCACTCAACCATACTGTTTCGGTTTTACCAATCAATCAGTTTATCAAACATATACAAAGCAAGAAGTGTGTTAGTTTACACACCTGGTTACTAATGCGACTATCAAATCCCGTAGATCAAGATGTAACGCACTAGATCCCCCTTCCTTAACACTTTTCAAGCACTAGCCACAAGCCGAGATATGCGAGATCAAGCCTTCCCCTACAATCGGCCAAAACTAAACAACATAATCATGCTAATCAACCTCTAAGGGTATAATCGTAATTTTACCTACTAAGGGTATTTTCGTAAATTCACAACTAAATTGGCCTTTTCAAAGGCCTAATGTCACCACTAGCGACTCAGCTACCATTTCCGGTTGTACCGGACGATTGGGCCTAAAACCCAATTTCGGCCCATTCGGGCCCACACGCTCGTGTGGCCCACCTAACACGAATCTAGCCACGTATATAACTTTCACCTAGTCTAGTTCAACATATACTAACCAATCATGCAATTTACTCATATGGGCCCACTGGCCCATTGGGCCCACTTCGGCCCATCGAGGCCCAAGCAGCCCCAACCCACGAGAATACTACTGATGGCCTCAACTATCGCGTCGAAGCCCCACACATGCGCTCGCACGCTCGTGTGGCTACTAATGCCGTGTAACCGGCATTTCGGCATTTGCCGCTCTACAGCTAGAGTAGAGAGAGTTACACACCTGATAGGACTCTGGGGCTAATCCGCGCTCCGACCACTCTTGTGCCCAAACGCCCTCCAAGATGTGTTTACTCTCCTCCTAGGATGCTCCTTATATAGCTAGCTCTTTACCTTCCTTCTTTGTGTCTTTCCGATGTGGGATCCCTTCGTCAGTAGAGTTTAAATTCAACTGAAACTCTTGTCGTCCAATCCGTAAAATAAATACTCCCTTGCTTCTCATGAGATTCGAACCCAGGCTCCCTTGCAACATAATCCACGCCGCTAACCACTTGGCCACAAGCTCCTCTTGTGTCTTAAACCATGCGCAACTAAATATAAACTATGGGCCAAATTCTAAGGTCCAAGCAAAAAGAAACCAAAATGCAAAAGCCAAGACTTGAACCTTGGACCTCCTTCCTTCCCTTGTGGCGTCACTCACTTGTCCCCTAAGTGGCGTCACTTTGCCACTACACCACACACTCCTTTTGTGTTATTTTCTCCATATTTTATTCTTAAGGCATATCTGCCAACTTCCAGGGTTTTTTTTCACCTAAAACTAAAATTTCCCCAAAGCCAATATTTGATCCCGGGACTTCATAGAAGCCCTCTAACCTTCCAAAATCACTTATCCAATGGGTCTAACTAGCATTTAAGCCGATCTCTTGTTCTCCAAAAATTTAGACGCTACTACGCCTAAGGCCCATTGGGCTCAATTCTCCTAGGCCCAATTTTGGGATGTTACAAATCTACCCTCCTTAAAGAAATTTCGTCCTCGAAATTTCCAACTAACTAACAGTCGCACATCCTAACCTACCACACTACGCTCTTGCTGCGCACTCTGATCTTAATAAAGCTGTCATTCCACCTTGACCACGTCCGCGACAACCACGTCCCCTAGAACTCATATCTAGCGTCGCGATTTAATCTGATTAAAAGTTTTATGCATTAGAAATTTTGTTCCACTGTTTTATCCACGAGCAAATTTTATGAACAGAAGTTTCTGGGAGTCGTTCTTTCGAGCAATCAAAGTTTCATCTCAAGTTTTCTGTTCTAATTCACACATTCACATACTTCACTAAAGACACATTCATTCATCCATGTCACTTTCTTGAGCATTCCCAACCCAGGGGTAATTTCGACATTTTCCTATAGGGGTATTTCGGTAATAACTCAGGGTCAATTTGAAAATAGTTTTCAAATTAAAGATATTTCAAAGTTTACAAAATCTCAGGGGTCATCTTGAAAAATTTGTTTTTCAAACCAGATGTGTTGTAACAATTTCAGAAATCGGGGTTATTTCAGTAATTGGGGACGTTAAGGGCATTTTCGTAAATTTCCCAAATCAGGATATCTCGATATTTGTAAAACAGAAGTTTTTGATATTTTCATAATGTAAGAACATTTTAGTAAAAATCGAGGGAATTATGAAAATTTTGAAACCAAGGGCATTTTGGTAATTTTGTTCATCAGGGGTAATTTTGTAAATTTTCAAATCAGGGTATCTTGAAAATAGCATTTTTGTATACTTTTGCAAAGTAGGGAAATTTTATTAAAATTGGAGTTAAACCGGAAATCTTGAAAGTTAGGGGCATTTTAGTAATTTTGCCACTAGGGGCATTTTGGAAATTTTGGTAAATCGAGAAAACGTCTTTCAAAATCAGATTTAAGGTTTACAAACCAAAGGGGTAAGTTTGAAAGTTTTAAAACTAAGGGTTTTAAAACAGTAAGGCTAATCCCTTTCGGGTTTTAATACTTGGTTTAGCCTATGAACAAGTCTTCTAGGTTAAGGTGAACCGTAGCTACGCACCAGGTAGGATTCAAGTAAAGAGGAGGTGAGTCGCTAGGACTGCTTAAATACCAAGCTCTTACTGAATACCAATCCTCAACATGCGTACAGTGGTTGCCACACCTTAACTCGGTGACTTACTTCACAGGTTTGTTTAGTAGCCTTAAGTCTTATGCATGTGTTTGAGTAGACTAGTCCTAGGGTTCAACAGATCCTAGTTCACTAATCTACGTTCCCATAAAAGCCCATAATAAATCATACAAATAAAACACTTCAAGAGCTAGAAGTACTTACCTGGTGGACTTCGGGCCGGAGACACAGGTGCCATGCCAGAATAACCTGAAAACTTTTTATAAAAGCCCACATTTCGAAAAGCCCATTTTGAAAACTGTTTCGGGCCCAAAACCCTCAAAGCCGAGTTTTGAACCGGGCTCTGATACCAAACTGTAACATCCCCAAACCCGGCCCATTCGCTACGACCGAATCTGGTTATGTCACTGGGGAAAGTCGGATGAAAATCTTTATTAACTTAGCATAAAGCATGAAAGAATTCAATTTTTGAAAACCATGTTCATTTAAAGCAATATGCAAACTTTAGAAGTTACAAATTGTCTGAAAATACTTTATTAAACATACTTTTATAAATAGGGTACTGGAATTAAAACCATTTTCACATAGAAATCCAAATCAGATAAACCATGGTTAAAGTAATACCAAAATAATAAAATGGCCTTTATTACAACCCAATAATTCAAATAAAGTACTTATATCAAAACCAAGCATAAAATATTAAATCATCATCTTCGGCATGGGCCACCTTGTCCTCTCCAATCCCGGTCCAGCTTTATGCAATACCTGAAATGGTTAAAGGAAAAAGGTGAGTCACCAAGACTCAGTGTGCAACCCTTTTTCCCGGATTAGCAAAACATCATATGCAAACATAACATAATCATCATGCATCCAATTAATATGCACCCACTCCTAACCATCCATTCACCTTTTCTACCCCATGTGGTACCAAACCACTGGTGGTGCCAAACTACTGGTGACATATAGTCACAATGTGTTACCAAAACACTGGTGTCCCAAAGACACAATATCCGTCAATGTGGTACCAAACCACTAGTGTCCCAAAGACACAATGTGCTACCAAAGCACTGGTGACCGAAGTCACGAATCCAATGATGGGGCCAACCCATCGTGTGATACCAAATCACTAGCAGACGATCCCATACCTCAAGTGGGGCCAACCCACGGTGGTCAAACCACAGGGACAAGTCGCAATGAGGTGCCAAACCTCTGGTGTCCCAAAGACACAATGTGCTACCAAAGCACTGGTGACCGTAGTCACAAATCTGGTGATGGGGCCAACCCATCGTGTGATACCAAATCACTGGCGTCAATCCCGTATCTCACAAGTGGGGCCAACCCACGGTGGTGTTAACCACAGGGACGAGACGCTGAGGTACCAAACCTCTGGAGGTGCCAAACCTCTGGTGACCCAAAGTCACAAAGTGTGTTACCAAAACACTGGTGCTCGTCAGCACAAAATATCACTGCCCCCTCCTCTCATATCACCCATCATCATACCAACTCATGTATAGTATTCAAAATCATGCAAACATGTTTAACGTTGCATCTCATAGCACATACATCATAAATCATGACATCATGTATCAATAACAGTACTCATAATGAAACGGACTTACCTGAATCCGTGCACATACCCCATAGGGTATCATATCACTCAACCATACTGTTTCGGTTTTACCAATCAATCAGTTTATCAAACATATACAAAGCAAGAAGTGTGTTAGTTTACACACCTGGTTACTAATGCGACTATCAAATCCCGTAGATCAAGATGTAACGCACTAGATCCCCCTTCCTTAACACTTTTCAAGCACTAGCCACAAGCCGAGATATGCGAGATCAAGCCTTCCCCTACAATCGGCCAAAACTAAACAACATAATCATGCTAATCAACCTCTAAGGGTATAATCGTAATTTTACCTACTAAGGGTATTTTCGTAAATTCACAACTAAATTGGCCTTTTCAAAGGCCTAATGTCACCACTAGCGACTCAGCTACCATTTCCGGTTGTACCGGACGATTGGGCCTAAAACCCAATTTCGGCCCATTCGGGCCCACACGCTCGTGTGGCCCACCTAACACGAATCTAGCCACGTATATAACTTTCACCTAGTCTAGTTCAACATATACTAACCAATCATGCAATTTACTCATATGGGCCCACTGGCCCATTGGGCCCACTTCGGCCCATCGAGGCCCAAGCAGCCCCAACCCACGAGAATACTACTGATGGCCTCAACTATCGCGTCGAAGCCCCACACATGCGCTCGCACGCTCGTGTGGCTACTAATGCCGTGTAACCGGCATTTCGGCATTTGCCGCTCTACAGCTAGAGTAGAGAGAGTTACACACCTGATAGGACTCTGGGGCTAATCCGCGCTCCGACCACTCTTGTGCCCAAACGCCCTCCAAGATGTGTTTACTCTCCTCCTAGGATGCTCCTTATATAGCTAGCTCTTTACCTTCCTTCTTTGTGTCTTTCCGATGTGGGATCCCTTCGTCAGTAGAGTTTAAATTCAACTGAAACTCTTGTCGTCCAATCCGTAAAATAAATACTCCCTTGCTTCTCATGAGATTCGAACCCAGGCTCCCTTGCAACATAATCCACGCCGCTAACCACTTGGCCACAAGCTCCTCTTGTGTCTTAAACCATGCGCAACTAAATATAAACTATGGGCCAAATTCTAAGGTCCAAGCAAAAAGAAACCAAAATGCAAAAGCCAAGACTTGAACCTTGGACCTCCTTCCTTCCCTTGTGGCGTCACTCACTTGTCCCCTAAGTGGCGTCACTTTGCCACTACACCACACACTCCTTTTGTGTTATTTTCTCCATATTTTATTCTTAAGGCATATCTGCCAACTTCCAGGGTTTTTTTTCACCTAAAACCAAAATTTCCCCAAAGCCAATATTTGATCCCGGGACTTCATAGAAGCCCTCTAACCTTCCAAAATCACTTATCCAATGGGTCTAACTAGCATTTAAGCCGATCTCTTGTTCTCCAAAAATTTAGACGCTACTACGCCTAAGGCCCATTGGGCTCAATTCTCCTAGGCCCAATTTTGGGATGTTACAGATCTACTCTTAAGCAGGGACTTTTTCTCCTCCACCTAAGCACATCATACTTGAATCAATATTCCGAAAATATCAACACAAGAATTAAGCACACATAATTAAGAACAAGTCAAGTATTTATCATATAGTTCAGAAAACAATAACAAGATCTGTCATAGGTTTCATCCCCTCAGGTATCTGAAGGGTTTAGTTCATAACAAATAAAGAAAACATCTCAGAAGAAAAGATAAAACAAAACATAAGAAATCCATAAAACTCCCTGAAGGAATTGAAGGAGAGATCCGCCGTCTTGAGTAGAATTCCAGCTCTTGAGATGGATTAACTAGCTATCCTCGAGTGATTCCCCACAAATCTGACCTTTCTGGCTTGGCTCCTTGCCCTAGCTAACCGCCCTCTTTCAGGTAACACTTAGGGTGTCTATATAGGCTTTCGAAATATGTTTCTTCGCTCCTAAGTATCCAAATCTGAATGAAATTGCTCTTTGCCACGACAGGACACGCCCATGGCACACGTCCGTGTGAGTCGTGGCCAGGCCGTGTTTGAACTTGTTGAATGAGGCACGACCGTGTAAGTCGGGAGATGGTCGTGTTCTAGTAGATTGACGTGGCACGGCTGTGTGGGCTTAAGTCCAGGCCATGTCGATTTCCTCTTTAGCCCAATTTGGTCCGTTTTAGGCCCGTTTCTCGTTCTTTTCATCCTCGGGTGCTTTCCTGGGTATAAGACATGAAAAGAAAGGATTAAGAGCACCTTTTTACATAAATCAAGGGATAAATCATCCAAAAGTATGCTAAATGTGGGCTTAAAATATGTTACTTTTACTGTTTATCAAATTTCATCTATACACAAACCTAGCCGATTTTCATATATACTTATATCTACCCATATATTTCAAAATTTCACACATTTAACACATAAATTTCACATTTATCATCTAAGCCCCCAATTGACAATTTCATTTAAAATCCCTTAACAAAAGTTGTTTATTTAACAACTAAGATTCATTTCTTTCATTAAACTTCAAAAACAACCAATATGCTCTCATGGCAAAACCCTAGACTTTCCATCATATTGCAAATTAACCCTCTAATTAACTAGCTTAAGCTATAAGGGTTCCAAAAACACAAAAAAAAAAAACAATCACTAAAGTAACTTACATGAAAGAGAACTAAGTGGCTGAAATTTTGAGCTTCTAAAACCCCTCTTTTGCTGAATTTTTTGGTGAAGAAGAAGATGAGCAACTATTTTCATCTTTTTGTTTTATTATTATATCTATTAACCTAATATCACCTAACACATTTTTTTTCTCCATGTACGTCCACTAACTCAATTAGTGGTCTAATTACTCAATAAGGACCTCTACTTTTAAGTTCTATAGCTATTTGACATCTTTAGCTAATAGAACATAATTTTCATACTTTGTGCAATTTAGTCCTATTTCACAAATTGAGTGTACAAACCGTAAAATTCTTAATGATATTTTTATACCATAATTATAACATGCTATAGACCACAAAATAATATTAAAATAAATTTTATGACCTCAAATTTGTGGTCCCAAAAACATTGTTCTGATTTCACTGAAAATAGGTCGTTACACCACCGTTTGACCAAAACGCTCGTACACCCTCTCCTTATTCCAGACCAGCTGATTCTGAAGCCATAAGTTTTTAACCACATTTTCACCATCGGTCAACAAAGCATGGTTAATGGAGTCCTCGCACAAACCCTTGAAACCTCATTTATCATGTCGTACATCGATCTTTTTCCCATCACCAACGAGCCAAACAAAACCATTTTCTAAAGCTTTCGCGGCTTGGGCAATGCTAGACTACGTGAATGAGGGTTTGTCAACCCTTTTTGCATGGAAGATATTTCCATCAGGAAAATACTTGGAACTAAAAACCCTATAGCAAAGGATGTCCTTGTACTGGATAAGACGCCACACTTGCCGGCAAAGGAAAGCAACATTGAACATGCGCAGGTCCCGAAAACCCATACCACCCATGCCTTTAGGGTGACATAACTGATCCCAAGTCATCATAGACCAACCCCTCTCTTTGCCATTGCTTCTCCAACACTTGCTATTGATTTTAGATTGAACCTCCTCAATTATCCCTCTAGGCTCCATGAACACCGAAAAAGCATAAGTGGGCAAGGATTGTAAAATAGCTTTAATAAAAATATCTTTCCCCTCGAAGGAAAGAAGAGCTTTGACCAACTATTGGCCCTACATGAACATTTATTAACAATATCAGTAAAGGCACTTGATTTTTTCCTTCCAATAGGTAAAGGTAGACCTAAGTAATTATCAAGTTTATTGACCATTTTCATGCCCAGAAGATCACAGAAAAATTGTCTTTGAATATGGGGAGTAAACGGGCTAAAAAGGATCATAGATTTATTATTGTTAATACTTTGACCGAAAGCATTAGTAAAATATTTAAAATTTTCATCACTGCCTAGACGTCCTTCTTTTTATTATGAATAAAAATTAGGGTGTCGTCCGTAAAAGAGAGGTGATTGATGCGTGGTCCATTAGAGCTTGCTCGAATACCTTTAATTACATTATTATTTTGAGCATGTTCCAACATTCTCAAAAGTGCTTCCATGTAAAAAAAGAAAAAGATAAGCGGAAAGGGAAAGGGGATCTCCCTGTTTAAGACCTCGCTCCGGGATAAGAGGCTCAGAGAGGACCATGTTGCACTTAATCCTATATCAAACAGAACGAATGCACATCATAATTTTTCAATCCAAGTGCTGGCAAACCCCAGACATTTCATCACCATCTCAATAAAATTCCATTCCACACGATCATACACCTTACTCATATCGAGTTTGGTCACGAACCCTTTGTTTTGCTCGTTCTTTCGACTTTGAAGATAGTGAAGCAACTCATGAGAAATCAAGATGTTGTCGTGAATCATTCATCGGGGAAAAAGTACTTTGATTTTGGCTAATGCATACTGGGAGGGTATTCTTCAGCCTATTTGCGAGGACCTTCGAGATAATTTTATAGATAACTCTACACAAACTAATAGGCCAGAAATTAGTCATATCTTTAGGTTCCGAAATTTTAGGGATCAAAGTAATAATAGTATCATTTAAGCAAGCCACATCCCTGTTTCCTTTTAGAATCTTGTGACAGAACTAAACCACGTCCCTCCCATCGTTTCTCAGTTTTCCTTGAAAAACCCCCTGAGAGTCCATCAATCTCGGGGGCTTTACGCAGGTCCATTTGATGAAAAGACTCCACAATCTCGTTGTCTGTAAAATCCCCTATCAACCTACAGTTCATTCCATCAGTAATTCAATTTTTAATAAGGTTAAAAGAATTCTCTTCATACAAAGGATTAGAAGTTGTAAACAGGTTTTGGAAATACTCCCTTGCTATGTTACATATGTCGGTCGTTGTATATTTCCAGCATCCATTAGCATCCATAAGCTTTTCAATATGATTTTTCTTTTTCCTGCTCATAGCTCTAACGTGAAAAAAACTGAGTGTTTCGGTCTCCTTCTTTTAACCACCTAATCCTCGACCTCTATGCCCAGTAACATTCTTCCTTATCCAAGAGTTGACCAAGCTTCCTATGTGTCTCCTTAAGTTCACTCATATTGTTGTCTTTGCAAGGGCCATCAATAATATTGTTCACCCTTGCTTTAAGCTTCTCAATTTGGATTCTCATTCTTTTGTTACGATTAACCTGCCAATGACCAAGATCCTGGCCCACCTTCTCCATCTTCATTACAACATCCATGTTGCTATTCTTCCATGCATGTTGTATGACTTCTTTTGCTTCCCTATCATTTGCCCAGCAGGCCTCATATTTGAAGTTTAGCCCTTGAGATCTACTGCCTTCTCTCGATAACGTCATGGTCTAAACTTGATTGACGAACCACTTTAATCTCAATGTAGGGGAAATTAGCAATATCATTAGTCGAAATCATAAATCTATCAAGACGCTCATTCACCATAGCTGACCCTTCTCGATTATTCACCCAAGTATACCACCCCCTGACCGTCTTAATGTCAACCAAGGAAAGTTCCTCAATGATGTTGCAAAAGTCATCCATTAGAGCCTTTGATTTTTTACGTCCACCCTCCTTCTCGGAATTATTAGCAATAATGTTAAAATTCCCTCTGATAATCCACATTTCATTGACCATACCCCCACTCTCTTAAGCATATTCCATGACTCGTTTCTCTGGTTCGAATTTGCATCCCCATAAAACCCCGTGAATCTAACCCATCTTTGATCCTCCAGCTGAATCACCGAGTTTATATGGTACTTAGAATAATTCTGAATATCAAGTTTGGTCCCTTCTTTCCATAACATTGCAAGACCCCCACTTTTTCTAGTAGAGTTAACAACCAGACAACCATCCAATCTACATTGATCCCTCACTCTGGCAACTTTATTAGCATGAATTTTAGTTTCACATAAAAAGATAACATTTGTGTCATTAGCAACGAGGAGTTCCTTAAGGTCATGAACTGTCGCAGGGTTTCCGAGTCCATGACAGTTCCAACATAAGAGCTTCATGATTCTTGGTGGGGCTGGTCACCAGTGTAACACCCCTTACCCGGCCTAGAAGTTAGGCCCGAATTCGGAATGTCACATTAAAGGCACAATTCAAAATAGTTTTGCTAATTAAAAAGCCCAAAATCTATTAGACTTATTAATTAAAGATAAAAACCCATTTTATTATTTTAAGTATTTCGGAAACCAAGTTTGAACATAAGAGCTTACTTAGGTTTAATAATTAAATAAATATTTAATCTCAAAACCCAAATTAAATCTGAAGTCAAAACGGAGTACAAGGCCTTATTACATCCACTGAAAATTAAGTAAATAAAAACATGTATTTTGAAACAAATAAATGAAAATTCAAGCCTCCTGTAGTGTGGCCAACTCTGAGTCCTCTCCCACGTCGAGTCGTCTATTCGGGATTACCTGAAACATTAATTTACAGGGGTGTGAGTTTCGAAACTCAGTGTGCACAACCCTTGGCAATCAAATCACTTACAAATATCCATATTGGGCCTAAGCCCTATCAAAATCGGTGGTCTTGGGCTTTAGCCCATAATGACCTCATATCATATCATATCGTATCATTTATAAACAAATAATGCAAACCCACCCCAAAAATCCATCCGCTACACACACCATTTCACTTCCAACCTTATGACTCCTGTGGGGAATTCTAGCTCGACCCACCCCTCCGCTACACACCAAGGGTAGCTCGATTGCGGTACTACCGAACGTTGCAGTAAAGCTGCTAATCATATATTGGGCTTAAAGCCTCCGGTGGATCCATACCATATGGCCATGCGATCCTGAATCCATACCATACGGCTATGCGATCCTCAATTCTTCCTCCGTACCATAATTCCCACCCATATGCATCCTAAGCAGAATATCATGTGAATGCACCAAACATACGAGCAACATCCATAAACTCATATTCGTCACATAGAGGTATTTTCATCGTTTCACTACCCAGGGGTATTTTCGTAATTCTACCCTACATGGATATTTTTGTAATTTTCCAAAATAGGGGTATCTTGGTAATTTTGCAAAATAGGGGTAGTTTGGTAATTTTGCAAACTTATTTTGGTAATTTCGCAAATCGAGGGTATTTTGGTAATTTTGCAAACCGGGGGTATTTTGGTAATTTCGCAAATCAGGGGGTATTCGATAATTTTGCAAATCGGGGGTATTTTGGTAATTTTGTAAACTAAGGGTATTTTGGTAATTTCACAAAATAGGGGGTATTCGGTCCCTTTCGGGTTTTAGCTATGAACTTTGGCCCATCAACAAGTCCTCGCGGCTAAAGTGAACAGACACTACGCACCAGGTAGGATTCCAGAAAAGAGGAGGTGGGCCACTAGGGCCGCTTAAGTACCAAGCTCTCCCTAAATCCAATCCTAGACATGCGTACGCCCGTTGCCACACTCCAACCCTGCGACTTGTTCATAGACATGTTTAATTAAATTAAGTCTTATGAAATTGAAGAGTTGTTCAACTAGGCCTAAGTCCAAAAACCCTATCATATTTGTCTACGTCCCCATAAAGCCCATCAAACCCAAATTACAACCTTACGGCCCATTAAGCCCAAATATTATCATATGGCCTATTAGGCCCAAAACAAATCCAAATCGTGTATCATGCGTGACTAACTCAATTCGTATAACCAACCAAACCATTTCATCAAACTTTGCCTCAGGGCCCACCGGACCCATTTAGCCACTTTCGGCTTTTCGGCTTTTTGGCATTGCCGATATCGTGTGTGTAGTGTTTGTACACACCTGGTAACCACGCGCGCTGCACACCCCTTAGTCACGAACCTACAATCGACATTACTAGCCCTTCCTTTGCTACTATTAGCGATTATCCTTTAGATCTGCACCCAAACGTATATCGTCAAAAACAAGTGACTCATATTCCACATAAGTCACCCCTACAAGCCATACTACATTCGACCATCCACTAATCCAACCAACAAGAATACTACTGATGGCCTCAACTATCACGTCGAAGCCCCCACACGTGCGCTCGCGCGCTCGTGTGGCTACTATTGTTGTGTGACCGGCATTTCGACATTTGCCGCTCTACAACTAAAGTAGAGAGAAATACACACCTGATAGGAATCTGGTGCTAATCTGCGCTCTGACCACTCTTGTGCCCAAACATCCACCAAGGTATATTAACTCTCCTCATAGAATGCTCTATATATATAGCTAGCTTCTTACCTTCCTTCTTTGTATCTTTCCGATGTGGGATCCCTCCGTTAACAGAGTTTAAATCCAACTCAAACTCTTGTCGTCCAATCCGCAAAATAAATACTCCCTTACTTTTCATGAGATTCGAACCCTTGCTCCCTTCAATAGCTCAACACGCCACTTGCCACTAAGGCACAAGTTCCTCTTGTGTCGAAAATCATGCGCAACTAAATATAACCCTATGGGCCAAAGTCTACATTCACTTAAAAAAATAAAACAAAAAGAAAAGCAAGTAGCAAGACTTGAACCTTGGACCTCCTTCCTTCCTTGTGGTGCCACCCCCTTATTCCTTAAGTGGCGTCACTTTGCCACTACACCACACACTCCACTTGTGTCATTTTTCTCCACATTTTATTCTCAAAGCCTACTACTAACTCTCAGGGTTTTATTTACCTAAAACCAAAATTTTCCTAAAGCCAAAGTTTGAACCTAAGACTTCATAAAAGCCCTCTAACCTTCCAAAATCACTCACCTAATAGGTCCAACTAGCATTAGAGCTGTTCTCTTGTTCTCCAAAAATTTTAAATGCTCCCGTGCCCAAGGCCCAATGGGCCCAATTCTACTAGGCCCAAATTCGGGTCGTTACAACCAGCCACCGCCTTACCAGGTGAGATATAATCCATAAGTTTTCTCCGAAAAATTTTAGCTAGAAATTCCTCTACAGTCTCCCCAAATTCACTCCTGATTCTTTTTCTTTTACCTCTGTTTCTTCCTCCTCCATCATGCATATGCCTTGCATGGCACTTTTCAATGGTTGAAACCGATTCTGAGTCCTCCACACCACTCTTTGTTTTCTCTTTTTCTTTCAAACCCATAAGTTTTGTCTCATCTTCACTTCACTTTTTTCCTTCATTTGTCTCAATGTTGGTTTCCATTTTACCCTCAATTATTTCCACACCATTCCTCCAATTCCCACTATTCTGTCTATTACCAATCAGTTGCACTCTAAGCCAATTCCCATATTGGAATATGTTTCTTCCTTGCTCCCTATTTTCGGTTTGTTTGACACATTTTTGTCGAGGTAAGTTCTTGTTATTAAATTTTGTTTTTATGTTTTATATTGAATTATTATGAATTGTGATTTATTATAAATTTACATGATTGCATATCCAATGAAGTTCGACAAATACCGAGTTTTGTTTGGACCTTAGGAATCCATAGGATACATATGACATGTCATTAGGGTTACATGTTTCGAATGAGGTCCTACATGTGTTGCGGATACTCTACAGCTCGTGAGAGCATACCGATTTATAGCTCGTGAAAGCATACTGATCTACAGCTCGAGTGAGCATACCGATTTACAGCTCGTATGAGCATATATGTACATGAATTGATGGATTACAGTTATATGAGCTAGTACAGTATGTGTAAGCTATCCTGGCTATCCAACAGTATTCTAAATGATTCAACGGGCAATATTCTGATACGAAATGATATGAGTTCAATATGAACTATTACAGGTATACACATGCAATACATGGAAATGATGTTACATGATATATAGATATATGAAATGGATGATACATGTTTATAGAACTTGATTAGTTGTTAAGCTCATCCATGATTATTGGTTCATATATGTATTTACATGACTAATATGGTTGGTGTGTATGTACTTAGGCATTTGGCCAAAATGTGTTGGGTTATGTTTTGTTACTTACCTGTTACTTGATCAAATGGTAAGTTAAATTACAAGTTATATGAACTTCTTAAGCTTAAATGCTTTCTCTATGTTATTTTTTTCTGTGTTTTATAGTGAATCAGAAGCTCGTTCGGGTTGAAAGCTTATCGGAGCTATATTACAATATCCATCGGCTCTTTTGGTACATTTGGTTGTTAAATTTTGGTTATAATGGTATGTATAGGTATTATGGCTAATGTGGCCATGTGTTTTGGTTGTGCTTTTTTGCCATTTAACTTGGCTTGTGATTTGGCATTTTGTTGGTGAAATGGTATAGTTTTGGCATGTAAATATTAGCCTTGATATGGTTGATGATTTGTTTAATGTTTTTGAATGATGGAAATGGAAATGTAGGTTGAACCTACATATTATATATATGTTTTATAACTTGTTGTGAATTGGTACTTTGCTATGGAAGACATATATGTATTTTTTAGGCTAATGATTGAGTGGTATATTTGGTACGATTTGGTATGTTTTGGTAAGGTAACTATGTGTTATGTAATAAGTCAAACATGCTTATAAGTTAGTTGATTAATTGGCCATATTGAATACATAGTTATACATGTTTATATATTGTCATTTGAGGTGCCTAAGGGCATATTGGTTGTATGTGATCATACCATTTATATTAGGCTAGAATATGCATGGTTTTGGTGCCTTATTATGGCTTGTGTATATGCGCATTTGTGGTTGTAGGTGCATTTGTTGTTGTAGGTACATGCCTAATTGGGTGAGAAAAATGGCTTGTAAAATGGTCTATTTTCGTCCACACGAGCAGAGACACGGGTGTGTGTCTTAGCTGTGTGAGACACACTGCCAGGTGACACAGCTGTGTGTCCCCTGTAGCTTTCAAAGGGTTCCAAGTCAGGCTGTTACACGACCTAGCACACGGCCTTGTGAGGTTATTTTGAAGGGTACAGGCCTAGCATACGAGCGTGTGGCTTGGTCGTGTGGCCCAAGTCTGTGAGTTACACGGGTACGGACATGGGCTGGGACATGGCTATGTGTCCCTATTTCGAATGCCCACACGACCTAAGACACGGGCATGTCTCTTGGCCCCTGCAGTGTTGAAAATTTTCAATGTTATTTGAAAAATTCTCTGAGTTTCCAATTTAGTCCCGACTTGTTTCTAATGCATATTTTGGGCCTCGATGGCTCGTATATGGGACAATATGAATTATTTTGGCTGGTTTTTTTATATGAATAATGATATGTTATTAAATGTTTGAAATTTTTGCCTGATTATTTTATAAACTCCGATAATGCTCGGTAACCATGTTCTTGCGATGGATTCGGGATAGGGGTGTTACAAGACGGTCGTGTGGCCAAGTCGTGTGATATAGCCTAGGCAGTGTAACAATCAAATAAGGGAGATACAGCCGTGTCCTTACCCGTGTAACTCACTAAGTAGGGTCACACGGTCGTGTCGTAAGTCATGTGTCTGGTCGTGTAACTCTCTGACTTGCCTCACATGGCCGTGTGCCAAGCCGTGTAACTCACTGGCTTAAAACACTAGGAATTTATACATGACACACGGCCGTGTGTAATGACCCATAAGTCAAGGGTGTCGGGAAACATACTATCGGGACTCTGTTTTCGTAGAGTGAGCTCAAAAATGTTATATTATTTAAATTTTTGGAGTTACATTAGAATTAAAATTGAATGATAGTTAGATAATTTCAATAATAGTGTTTAAATCAAAGTATGGGGACTTATTAAACAAATATACCATTATTGTTATAAATTGAGTTAATGGAAAATTATGCTTGAAATAACATATTATAAGATAAATATATATTATTAGTTATTAAAAAGTTATGTTTAAATAATAAGAAAGAAATGAAAAATGATAGAGAGAAAACAAATATATTAGTGGGCGAAAGGAAAAGAAAAACAATTTCTCTTTCTCCTTTTGCATGCCGAATTGTTGAAGGTTGGGGAGGAGACTTTCAGCCATTTCCTTTCCATTTTAGAAGCTCAATTGGTTGGTATTATTTGATCCTTTAAGCATTAGTGTGGTATTTTTGGAACCTTAAGATCTTGAATTAATTTACCCATGTTGAAATTTTTAATTTTAGTGAAGTTTGTAAAAGTTGCCATTGTAGAGAATTTGAGTTCTTAGTGTTATTATGTTAGATATTAAGTTTGGTAAATAAATAGAAATATTTGGTAAATGATTCTTGATGATATTAGGATTCAATGATTAAATTATGAAAATGATAGACTCATGGATTAAATTGTAATTTAATTGAAAGTATGAGTTGTTCTTGGACCCTATGGAAAATTGGTTGACAAGGGACCTTCTTGATTTTTAACTAATAGCATGTTTTCGAATTGAGAAGTAAATTGAATTGAAGATTTATGTTGAGTGAGAAAATGTGAAATGTAGTTAAAAGATTAATGGTCTGAGTAAATGTCTCTTGGTGATTATTAATTAAATTAATTATGTGATTAATTCTAGATCGGGAAACAAAAGGATCAGTTGGTAATTGTGAAAAAGAGAAGGTTGTTGAGTAACCATTCTCGACCTTAATAGCCATTACAATTTTGTTCGTAGTCCCGAACTTAACTTTTCTATTAATTAGTTATTTAATGTTATTTTGATACTTGATATATGATTTTACTTATATATTTTAATGATGATGTTAATTGATGAATGAGAAAACTTTGGAAATAAATAATTACACATTTGTCGATTTATTCGACTAGCATTAGCCGCAACTTTCATCAGTTTATCCGACTAGCACTAGGCGCAACTTCTGTCAGTTTATCTGACTAGTGCTGGGCATACATTCATCGATTTATCCGACTAGCGCTAGGCGCAAACATCGATGATTTATCCAACTAGAGCTAGGCTCACATTTAATATCATCGATTTATCCGACTATCGCTGGGCACAAACCTTTTTTATCCGCTAAGCACCGGGTGCCATGTAACAAATGGACCATACGACTAAGTTAAATGAGCCATTGAATAAGGTTGTGTAACACCCCAAACCCGGCCTAGACGTTACGACCGGATCTGACGTGTCACATCAAAGTGTCATTTAAAAATCGGCTAGTTCGATAAAAGCTCAATACTAAACATTAATTCTCTTTGAGACGTTTAGGGTACTAAAATCATAAACTCATTATTCCCTTATTGGTCATATCATTTATTAAACAGAATTAAATATCGCGGAAGCTTGTTCAAGTTGTCAACGTTAAGGTTTGAAAATCATAATTTACTTTTGAAACCGTTATCGTTTTAAAACCCGCGTTTCCTAGTCTAGTAGATAGTAAATAAAGGAAAATACCAAATAAAAGTTAAAAAATCCCAAATGGCCTTATTACACAATCATTAACCCAATATATTAAAATTAAATATAATAACTAGGTTTACATTTAAAACATATCGAGCGTGTGGCCACCTCCGAGTCCCTCGCAGCTCCAAATCATCTAAGACTGGGGATTACCTGCACAGTTAAGGAAAAGGGTTACGAGAACTTAGTCTGTAATCCCCTATTACAGCAACAGTCTAGCCCAAGCCCTATTCAGTACAGATCGGTCTGGGCTTAGCCCTATACAGTACAGATTGGTCTAGGCCTTAGCCCTCTACAGTAACAGTCTGGGCCCAAGCCCTATTCAGTATCAGAGTGGGTCTAAGCCCAAAATCATATCAATGCAAAACAGAAATGTAACCCAACCCAGTCCAGCCAACACACCACCCGTACCAACCAACACACCATGTAGGGACCAAGTCAACCCACCCAACCAGCACACCAATAACGCAGCCTAACTGCTAATAACAACGCAACAAAGCTGCTAATAACAGTATACGTGGCTGAGCCACTAAAATAAGTATACGTGGCAAAGCCACTAGATCAGTAAAACGTGGCATAGCCACTAGTACAGTACTTCCTCCAAAATACAAAACCCAACCCAATGCAGCATGTCGTGTCATAAATAACCCATGTATGCAGTATACCACAATCATAATCAATCACACAAATATTACACATACATCACTTATACTACCACTAAGGGTATAACGGTCATTTGGACGGTTGGGGGTAAAATGGTAAATTCACCCATCGAGGGTATTTCGATAAATTTAGTCATATAATAGCCTTTCTGGAGGCCTACAGTCGCCTCAAGCGACACAGATACCCTTTCTGGTCAAAAGGGTACAATTGGGCCCAAAGCCCAATCTTCGGCCCAAGTGGGCCCACAGCTCGTGTGGCCCACTCAACCCAATATCGGTCGCGGCTATGCGAACTTTGTAGCCCGTTTCATTGTTATCTTTTTATCGGGGACTTTACCCGTGTGGGACCTATTGGGCCCCCATGGCCCATCGAGGCCCATTACGACCTAAACCCACGAAAACGTTCGTGGTGGCCTCTACGATCTAACGCCAACAATTGTGGCTCGATCTATCCCTACGAGCATTCGCACGCTCGAGGGCCCTCAGATGCCGGAAGTATGGCTTTTCGACTTTTGAGATACACAGTAGCACAAGAGTGTGAGACATCGATATCCAGTGTTTGAAGAATACGGTAATGGGTATACGATTACACACCTTGATTACGAAACGTGCCACGAATCCCCTAGCACCGATCCTACGTTAAATAAGACTATCAGTTAGTCATCCAATCAAAAGAGTTATCCTCCTTTTCCTCAACATAAACCGAAACCACACTTATTCATACCTTGATTGACCGCGTTTTGCTAAGTCCTCTCCAAATATCAGCGGAGATCAAGAACCCCTGAATGGATTCTGCGTTACAATACACCCTTATTAAAAGAATTTGAATAAACATGTGGTTAAAATCCACCCTTGACAAATACCAAACCCTCAGGCAATATCAGTCATCAAACCAAACACAAAGCAAGAATGCTTACTTGATCAAGGCTAAGAGTAACGTATCGATTGCTTCCGGAAGCTTGCCCCTTTTCACACTTCTAGAAAACCTAAATACCAACCAACATCAAACTAAAGAAGGAAGGGAAGATTCGGCAAAAGAGAGGAAAAAATAGTACCAACAAGGAATATAATAAAAGAAAGTCACTACTACTTACTCTCAAATTCGGCAAGGACAGGTTCCTTTGAGTAAAAAGGAATAGACACGTACGGCCCCAGAGATGAAGGTATACTAGAAGAAAAGAAGAGGTTAACTTTGGCTTACTCAAACTTAAAGAACAAGAGATGAAGCGTTGAGAACAAAGGAGAAAGATAGGTTCGGTTATCTTGCAAGGAATAGAAAAGAAGACCCAGAGGGAAGGAGAAGATTGAATTCGGCCAAGAGGACTAACAGAAGAAAGGGTTATTCGGTAGGGAGTAGGCAGCAGTTGGGGAAATAATGAATGAGAAGAAGACCCCAAAGGTAACAATGTTGCATAAGACGCCACCACAGAAAGAAATCCCGAAATGAACAAAAAGAAAACTCGAAAGGTAAAAAGGAATTTTCTGTTTCTACTATCACTCAAGGTTGCCGAAATGCCCAAATGACACCCCCTAGCCGAAATTCCTCCCTTAGCCACACTCTCCCATTCAGCCAAGACTCCTCTCCCCTCCAACTCTCTCAAACACTCCACCAAAATCTCCTAGAATTTCTCCCATCCTTCCATTCGAAATCCTTCACCAAATCTTCAACCTCCCTTGTAGAGTTTGATCCAAACTCTACTTCTTCCACTCCCATGACATAAAATAAAAGTCCCTAATTGCTATTCATGGGGTTCAAACCCCACTCCTTGTTATCCCAGTGACGCCACAGCCACTAGGTTACATGCTCATTTTGTGCCACTTAAACGCCCCTATTTATACAGAAATCCCACTACTAACAGCCCCTTCCTCTTAAGAGTCAAAAACTAAAATTCTTCCACAGCTCAGACTCGAACCCAGGCCTCCTTAGAACCCCCAAATACACTCATATAGCTAGTCGTTCAAGCAATTAAGCAAAATTACCAACCCCTCATTTTGGGGGCCTTACAACTCTACCCCCTTAAAGAAATTTCAACCTCGAAATTTACCTGGTCAGAAGAGGTGAGGGTATTGCTGTCGCATCGCCTCCTCAGGCTCCCACGTGGCTTCCTCTGAACCATGATTACACCAAAGCACATTGACTAACGGGATAGATTTCCTCCTCAATATCTTAACATCATGATCTAGTATTTGCACCGGTTCTTCCTCAAAGGTCAGATCAGGTCTTACCTCGATCTCCTCCACCAGCACTATATGTGAGGGATCAGAACGGTATCGCCTCAACATAGAGACGTGGAACACATCATGTATACGGTTTAACTCAGGAGGCAGTTCCAGCTGATAGGCAACCGGTCCCACACGCTTTAATATTCGGTAAGGTCCGATGAATCTAGGGCTCAGCTTGCCTTTCCGTCCAAATCTCAGAATCTTCTTTCATGGTGAGACCTTTAAGAAGACATAATCCCCCACCGTGTACTCTATCTTTTTACGCTTTAAATCAGCATACGACTTCTGACTATCAGATGCTTCTTTTAACCGATCTCGTTTCAACTTTACTTTTTCCTTGGTTTTAGAAACTAGTTCTGGCCCCATCACTCGCCGCTCACCCAGTTCTGTCCAACAAGTAGGGGTACGACACCTACGACCATATAACACCTCGTACGGTGCCATCTGTGTAACACCCCTTACCCACGTCCAAGACCAAAACAAAGTATGAGGCATTACTAGACTTAAACATACACATTCATGCAATACCAAGTCTAGATTTCATATTTCACCCTCATAAGACTTGTTCTTTTGATGACCACTTTTACCATTATAATATGGTTACCAACTTATCTATCAAGCACTCATGTCATATTACTAACCATGCATGGCAAACAAACATAATCACATTATAAACATTAAGATATGACATGAATAACTCGGCTTACAAGCCATAATCAATATAAGCCACATCTCATGGCCATATGCATATAACATTATATAAGCCTACATATTTGGCCAAAGCAAAATAATGCATGTCAATCAACTAAATCCTTATACATGCCACTCACTTAAAATTTCTAATATATATACTTCATTATTCCAAAGGTAGCGACTTGATAGTGTGATGCTGCCTCCAACGATCTCCAACCCCGAGCTAACCTGAAAACACTAAAGGAAAGGAAGGGAGGGAGTAAGCTTTATAGCTTAGTAAGACCGTATGAAAATAAAAAAAAAAACAATTTATCCCCTTGTTTCTCATGGTAATACAACCCAATATGCATATTTGCTCATATTCCAGTCAAGCTATTTTCTCGAGTCATAGTTACTAAATTATTTATATCTGGAGCTACGGAATTCCAAATTAAGTTCTGCTAATTTTCCTTGAAACTAGACTCATATATCTTCTTACCATAAAACTTTCATAATTTTTTGTTTGGCTAATTAATACGATTTATTCATTCAATTCTCCCCTATTACACTATCCAACGGTTTTGATCTCTCTTCATTGAAAATCAATTATCTCATCGTACAGTTTCTATATGTCGTTCCCACTTATTTATAATGAAAATACACTCATTTAAGATTTCAAGAATATAAATTATATCTCATAATTATTTTTTTACAAGTTTTAATGATTTTCCAACGTTGAAATAGGGGATTCTGAAACTCATTCTGACCTTGTCTCACTAAAATTGAAATATTTCAGAATATGAAATTCTTTTGTTTACACTGTTTCTTTTATGAGAAAATAGACTCAATAAGATTTAATTTCATATCTTATTCAACCTCTAATTCAATTTCCACCATTTTTGATGATTTTTTAGAGTTACACAATTGTTGTTGTCCAAAACTGTTTTGTTGCTAAATTTACTCTTGCATAGATTTCACTTACTCCATTTCATCTTACATAAGGTTCGATCAAATATCGAGTATATTGTTCATAAATTTTCACACTTATACCTACACTTATTCATCACATAATCATATTCAATTACACTTAGTCGTTACACGATCACATGTACTTTCACTTAGTCAATTTCCCGTTGAACTCATCGGAATAATAACAGATACACGTGCCCTGCACATAGTACCACCCTTGTAGCCGAAGTTATCTGGTGCACATAGTAGCCTGCACTTAGTACTACACATGTGACCAAAACTATCACTTACACATAGTGGTCTGCACTTAGTACCACACATGTGATCGAAGCTATCGGGTACGCATAGTAGCCTACACTTAGTACTACACATGCGACCTATCCGTCTGGTACACGTAGTAGCCTGCACTTAGTACCACACATTGGCCTAGCTACCTCATTCGTATCTTTTCTATTCCGAAGGTTCAATCGGGAATTCTCACTTTTCAACATTTTACCAATTCATCCATAATCAATCACAATTCATAATTTACATCAAATAATTACTCCATATTCAAACATATCTCATATAATATAACAAATTATTAAAACATAAATAAAAAATGTTGTATTATTCACATACAAATGTTATTTACACTTGACATCACTTTATCATATACAATATCATCAACCTAAACTTTAATACAATCATGGAAAGATAGATTCTCAAGTATAATAACAATGACATCAATATCATGCTCATTTAATCACACAGACTTACCTCAAATGCCAAAACGATTAATTTTCCCGACTTAGCCCACAACTTCGTTCTTCCCCGATCTTAATCCAAATTTCAAATTTTCTTAATCTAACATGTCAAATTAACACTCATTTAATACATTTTATCAACACACTAATCAATTCAATTCACATATCAAATTTTGGCAAATTTACAATTTTGCCGCCTAACTTTTCAAAAATTACACTTTTACCCCTAAACTCGTAAAATAATTTTTATTCAATTTTCTTATGTTTCATTACATGCTGAACATTTTTCTCTTCTATGGCAACTTCAAATTCTCACTAATTCACACAATTATGATCAATTTATAACTTTTACAATTTAACCCCTTTTATACGATTTCATCGAAAATCATCTAATAAAACTCGTTTCTCTAATCATAGACATGCATAATCTACCATAATTCATCAAAATACACAATTATTCAACATGGGTAAATTTTTAAAATTAAACTCTAGCTCAAAATAATGGTAGAAATAGCTAAACCAAGTTACCGGGATTTCAAAAATACGATGAACATTAAAAACGGGGCTCGAAATCACTTACTATGAAGCTTAAAAAAACTTGAAACCCTTAGCCATGGAGTCAAGAAAATTTCGGCAACCCCCTTGAAGAAGATGAGCAGATTTTTTTTTCTTATTTTGTCTTTTTTTTCATTTAAAACACTAAATGACTAAAATACCCTTAAGGCTTTCCTTTCAATTTTGTCCTATTCATGCCCATTTTTGTCTATCAAGTTATCCAATGGTCTAATTACCTTTTAAGGACCTCCAATTTAAAACTCATAGCAATTTGACACCTCTAATATATAGAACTCAACTTTTGCACTTTTACAATTTAGTCCTTTTGACTAAATTGAGTGCTCAAACGTCGAAATTTTTGAACGAAAGTTTTACGAAATCTTTCCTTAAAATTGTAGACCATAAAAATATAATAAAAATAAAATTTTCCTCGTCATATTTGTGGTCTTGAAACCACTGTTTCGACTAGACCCAAATTTGGGCTGTTACAATCTAAATACTGGATTGGTAGTTGTTGTTATATGCGAACTCTGCTAACAGGAAATAGTCTTCCCAACTGCCCTCGAAATCAATTACACAGCTTCTTAACATGTCCTCCAATATATGTACTACTCTCTCCGACTGACCATCAGTCTGAGGATGAAATGCCGTGCTGAAATCTAACCTTGTACCCAAAGCTTCGTGTAGCATTCTCCAGAATCATGATGTGAATCTAGGGTCCCTATCCGAAATGATAGACACTGGTACCCCATGCAGCCTCACAATCTCAGCCACGTATAACTTAGCCAACTTCTTCAATGAATAATCAGTGCGGACCGGTATGAAGTGGGCAGATTTAGTCAGTCGATCAACAATGACCCATACCGAATCTTTCTTAGTAGGCGTCAGGGGCAGCCCACTAACAAAGTCCATGGTTACCCTCTCCCACTTCCAAAAGTGGAACTTTAACAGGTTGTAGTAGTCCAGAAGGTAGTTGATGCTTAGCCTTCACTTGCTGGCATGTCAGAAACTTACCTACGAAATTAGTAACCTCACGCTTAAGCCCTGGCCACCAGTACAGTTCACGCAAGTCTCGGTATAACTTGTTTCCACAATGATGCATAGCGTATGGACCACTATGCGCCTCCTGCAATATAGACTGCCTTAACTTAGAATCCCTCAGTACACAAACTCTCCCACGGCAGCATAATACTCCCTCACTATTCAGCCCAAAATCCGCAGTCTCTCCCTTCTTCACCAGTCGAAAACGAGGAATCAACGATTCATCCAGCAACTGCTTCTCCTTAATTTGATCAATCCAGGTCGGTTTCACTTGAAGTTCAGCTAACAGACTACCATCCTCAAACAGGATGAGACGAGCAAACATTGCTCTTAGATCACATACAACCTTACGGCTCAACGCATCCGCTACTATGTAAGCCTTACCCTGATGGTACTCAATCGAGCAATCATAATCCTTAAGCAACTCTATCCATCTTCATTGCCTCAGGTTCAACTCCTTCTGAGTAAGGAGGTACTTGAGGCTTTTACGGTCGGTATAAATGATCGACTTCTCACAGTACAAGTAATGTCTCCAAATTTTCAGTGCGAAATACCACCGTAGCTAATTCCAATTCGTGAGTGGGGTAATTCACCTCGTGAGGCTTAAGCTGGCGAGACGTATAAGCCACCACCTTACCCTCTTGCATCAGCACACAACCTAATCCAGTGTGCAATGCATCACAGTAAACAATGAATTCCTTCATAGACTCTAGTTGTATTAATACCGGGGCTTCAGTCAGAACTTTCTTCAGTTTCTCAAAACTCTCCTGCTGCTTCTCAGTCCATTTAAATGGTACCCCTTTTCGCAACAACTTAGTTAGAGGTGCAGCAATTAGTGAGAACTCCTCAACAAAACATCTGTAATACCCAGCCAGACCCAAAAAACTTCGAATCTCAGATACAGTCTTTGGTGGTTTCCAATCCAATACGGCCTCAATTTTTTGAAGATCAACCCTAATCCCCTCGGCAGACACTACATGACCCAGAAATGTCACTTCTCGCAGCCAAAATTCACACTTGCTGAACTTGGCATAAAGCTGTTTTTCCCTCAATATTTGCAATACAATTCGGAGATGCGAATCATGATCCTCCTCGGTTCTTGAATACACCAGAATGTCATCTATAAACACCACCACGAACCGGTCCAAATAGGGTTGGAACACCCGGTTCATCATATCCATGAAAGCAGATGGTGCATTGGTCAACCCAAAAGGCATGACTAAAAACTCGTAATGTCCATAACGAGTCCTGAATGCAGTCTTGTACACATCCACCTCCTTAACCCTTAGCTGATGGTACCCCGATCTAAGATCTATCTTGGAGAAGACCGAAGCTCCTCGCAGCTGGTCGAACATATCGTCTATCTTTGGTAAAGGATACTTGTTCTTAATCGTCAGTTTATTCAGTTGACGATAATTGATGCACATGCGCAAGGACCCATCCTTCTTCTTCACGAATAATATTGGTGCTTCCCATGGAGACACACTCGGCCGAATGAATCCTCGGTCCAGTAGCTCTTGGATCTGAGCCTTTAACTCTACTAGCTCCTTCGGCGCCATCCTATAAGGGGTGATGGACACCGGAGCCGTTCCAGGTAGGAGCTCAATGCCAAATTCGACCCCACGGTTTGGAGGCAACCTAGGAAGCTCTTTGGGAAATACATTCGGAAACTCCTTCACAGTTCTGACATCCCCAACAGATGGACCCATATGATCAAAAATACTGACATAAGCTAAGAACGTCTCGCAACCCTTGCGAACCAGTTTCTCGGCCTTTAATGCTGAGATTACATTAGATAAATAATCCCTTCGCTCCCCTATCACAACCACCTCCTCATCCTCTGAAGACTTCAATACTATACACTTAGCAGCACAATCCAAATTCGCACGGTGTTTCACTAACTAATCCATGCCCAAAATAAAATCGAATTCGCCAAACGGCAGTTCCATCAAATCCGCTGGAAAGACAACCCCTTGGACTTCTAGAGGCACATCTCTAAATAGTTTATTCACTCTAATCGGCTGTCCTAGTGGACTTACCACCAACATTTCTCTATCAGTAATTTTGAACTGTATACCCAACTACCCAGACATAGTACATGCAACATACGAGTGTGTAGACCCAATATCAATTAAAGCGGTATATGGTACATTATAAATGAGGAACGTACCAGTTATGACATCAGGTGCATCGCCATCCTCTCAGCACTGAGCAGTGTAGACCAAAGCTGGCTGTCTCGCCTTTATGTTACCAGTACCTCTGCCCGGTGCTCCACGACCTCGTCCCAAACCAATTCCCTCTCTGGCCTGACCCCGGCCTCTCGGTGGCTGCTGGCCACCTCTTCCTGGCTGAACATAGCCCTAACCTGTAGCTTGCACCTGAACAGGCCTCTGAGTACAGTTTTTAACCTGGTGATCCCTGGACCCACATCAGAAGCACGCCCCAGTTCTTTTCTAGCACTCACCCTGATGAGTTCTCCCACACTCAGCGCAAGGCTGCAGTCTGACAACAACAGCTGGAACCCCAGCTTGGGCTGGCCCATCAAATCTAGGCCTCTTCTTAGACCCACCAGAATAACTTAAGGGCCCAGAATCCCTCTTATTTCTGCCCCTATCATTCTCACGGTTCTGACGCTCTGAGCATTTCACATCCTAGGTAATCTTTGCCTTCTCAACCAGGACAGCAAAGTCTCTTTCCCTCTACGGAGCTATCAGCACCCGTAACTCATCTCGGAGACCATCCTCGAACTGCACACAGCGCAGGAACTATGCGACTATGCCCCGAGCATATCGGCTCAATCGCAGGAACTCGGCCTCATATTCTGCCACGGATCTATTCCCCTGGATTAGACTCAGAAATTTCTTCCTCCGGGCATCCACATAACTCGCCCCGACATACTTTCCTTGGAAAGCCGCCTTAAAGAAGTCCCATGTTAAACAGTCAGCCTGCGTGCCTTCCCACACGGTAAGCTACCATTGATATGCCTCGTCCCGCAGTAAAGACACTGCACCTGTCAATGTTTGTTCCACAGTACAATCGAGGTCATCCATTATTCGCTCGATAGCCTCCAACCAATATTCTGCCACATTCGGGGCTACACCAGATATGCCGTTGAAAATTGCCGCCCCATTAGACCGGAGTCATTCAGAAATTGAACCTCGGCCCACTGACCTAGTACTTGCTCCAGCAACCCTTTCAAGAACCCGTAACATTGCTTAGGATAGAGCGTCATCCCCAGTGACTCGGTCATGAGGCCCCGTCTCAGTAACTGGTGAGGCTGGTGCTTCCCTAGCAAGCATGTGTCCCGATGCTAAAGACCCAGCCCTAGCACCTCGGCCTCTATCGAGGCCACGTGTACCCCTTCCGCGACCTCTTGTGCTCATATCAATTTAGCGCATTTCTATGTTTTAAGAGTTTTATGCATCAGCTTATAATTCTCATAATAATTAACAGATATTTTATGATGAACAGTAATTAGGGTTGTTTTCGCAAATTGAAATCTCACTACAGTTTTCAGTCTCCTACTGTCTTAGTTTACTCTAACTACAGAGTTTCAGTGTACTACTACTATCCCTAGTAGTTTCTCAATATAGTCATTTCAGTATATAACAGAATACAGTGTTAGAGAACTTACAGATTTGGTGCCGGAGACTCAATGTGCCACACTTTCAGGAAACGGTCAATACAACATTTCAGAACATTTTCAAGCCTTTTTGATAAAACACTTTTAGAAATTCACTTTTGAAAATCCAATCCACAGCCAAGTTTTGCAATTAGACTCTGATACCACTAAATGTAACACCCCAAACCCGACCTAGACGTTATGACCAGATCTGATGTGTCACATCAAAGTGTCGTTTGAAAACAGGCTAGTTCGTTAAAAGCTCAATACTAAATACTAATTCTCTTTGAGACGTTTAGGGTAGTAAAATCATAAACTCATTATTCCCTTATGGTCATATCATTTATTAAACAGAATTAAATATCGCGGAAGCTTGTTCAAGTTGTCAACGTTAAGGTTTGAAAATCGTAATTTACTTTGGAAACCGTTATCATTTTAAAACCTGCATTTCCTAGTCTAGCAGATATTAAATAAAGGAAAATACCAAATAAAAGTTAAAAAATCCCAAATGGCCATATTACACAATCATTAGCCCAATATATTAAAATTAAATATAATAACTAGGTTTCCGTTTAAAACATATCGAGCGTGTGGCCACCTCTAGTCCCTTGCAGCTCCAAATCATCTAAGACTGGGGATTACCTGCACAGTTAAGGGAAAGGGTGAGTTACGAGAACTCAGTGTGTAATCCCCTATTACAGTAATAGTCTGGCCCAAGCCCTATTCAGTACAGATCTGTCTGGGCCTTAGCCCTATACATTAACAGTCTGGGCCCAAGCCCTATTCAGTATCAGAGTGGGTCTAAGCCCAAAATCATATCAATGCAAAACTGAAATGTAACCCAACCCAGTCCAGTCAACACACCATGTGGGGACCAAGTCAACCCACCCAGCCAACACACCAATAACGCAGCTTAGCTGCTAATAACAACGTAGCAAAGCTGCTAATAACAGTATACGTGGCTGAGCCACTAAAATCAGTATGCTTGGCAAAGCCACTAGATTAGTAAAACGTGGCATAGCCACTAGTACAGTACTTCCTCCAAAATACAAAACCCAACCCAATGCAGTATGTCGTGTCATAAATAACCCATGTATGCAGTATATCACAATCATAATCAATCACGCAAGTATTACACATACATCACTTATACTACCACTAAGGGTATAACGGTCATTTAGACGATTGGGGCAAAACGGTAAATTCACCCATCAAGGGTATTTCGGTAAATTTAGTCATATAATAGCCTTTCCGGAGGCCTACAGTAGCCTCGAGCGAACAGATATCCTTTCTGATCAAAACGGTACAATTGCGCCCAAAGCTCAATCTTCGGCCCAAGTGGGCCCACACGCTCGTGTGGCCCACTCAGCCCAATATCGGTCGCGGCCATGCGAACTTCACAGTCCATTTCATTGTTATCTTTTTACCGGGGACTTTACCCATGTAGGGCCCATTGGGCCCCCATGGCCCATCGAGGCCCATTATGACCTAAACCCACAGAAACGTTTGTGGCGGCTTCTACGATCTAACGCCAATGATTGTGGCTCGATCTATCCCTACGAGCATTCGCAAGTTCGAGGGCCCTCAGATGCCAGAAGTGCAGCTTTTCGGCTTTTGAGATACACAGTAGCACAAGAGTGTGAGACATCGATATCCAATGTTTGAACAATACGGTAATGGGTGTATGATTACACACCTTGATTACAAAACGTGCCACGAATCCCCTAGCACCAATCCTACGTTAAATAAAACTATCAGTTAGTAATCTGATCAAAAGAGTTATCCTCCTTTTCCTCAACATAAACTGAAACCACACTTATTCATACCTTGATTGACCGTGTTTTGCTAAGTCTCTCCAAATATCAGCAAAGATCAAGAACCCCTAAATGGATTCTGCGTTACAATACACCCTTATTAAAAGAGATTGAATAAACATGTGGTTAAAATCCACCCTTGACAAATACCAAACCCTCAGGCAAGATCAGTCCTCAAACCAAACACAAAGCGAGAATGATTACTTGATCAAGGCTAACAGTAACGTATCAATTGCTTCCGGACGCTTGCCCCTTTTCACACTTGGAGAGAACCTAAATACCAACCAACATCAAAATAAAGAAGGAAAAGGAGATTCGGCAAAAGAAAGGAAAAAATAGTACCAACAAGGAATATAATAAAAGAAAGTCACTACTACTTACTCTCAAATTCGACAATGACAGGTTCCTTTGAGTAAAAAGGAATAGACACGTACGGCCCCAGAGATGAAGGTATACTAGAAGAAAAGAAGAGGTTAACTTCGGCTTACTCAAACTTAAAGAACAAGAGATGAAGCATTGAGAACCAAGGAGAAAGATAGGTTCGGTTATCTTGCAAGGAACAGAAAAGAAGATCGAGAGGGAAGGAGAAGATTGAGTTTGGCCAAGAGGACTAAAAGAAGAAAGGGTGATTCGGTAGGGAGTGGGCAGCAGTTGGGGAAGTAATGAACGAGAAGAAGACCCAAAAGGTAACAATGTTGCATGAGACGCCACCATAGAAAGAAATCACGAAATGAACAAAAAGAAAACCCGAAAGGCAAAAAGGAATTTTTGGTTTTTACTATCACTCAAGGTTGCCGAAATGCCCAAATGACACCCCCTAGCCGAAATTCCTCCCTTAGCCACACTCTCCCATTCAGCCAAGACTCCTCTCCCCTCCAACTCCCTCAAACACTCCGCCAAAATCTCCTAGAATTGCTCCCATCCTTCCATTCGAAATCCTTGACGAAGTCTTCAACCTCATTTGCAGAGTTTGATCCAAACTCTACTTCTTCCACTCCCATGACATAAAATAAAAGTCCCCAATTGCTATTCATGGGGTTCGAACCCCACTCCTCCTTGTTATCCCAGTGACGCCACAGCCACTAGGTCTCATGCTCATTTTTTGCCACTTAAACGCCCCCTATTTATACATAAGTCCCAGTGCTAACAACCCCTTCCTCTTAAGAGTCAAAAACTAAAATTCTTCCACAGCTCAGACTCGAACCCAGGCCTCCTCAGAACCCCCAAATATACTCAAATAGCTAGCCGTTCAAGCACAACATTGAAATTAAGCAAAATTACCAACCCCTCATTTTTGGGGCGTTACAGGTTGGTTGTAGGTATTATTAAGGAATAATTATATATACATATATATACTTATGAATATATTTAATCATCAAAATATGTGATATATTTCTTGAATTATATTATTAAAGTTGAGGAATAAATTCAAATGCTTTAGATGTATTTGTAGTTAGTTAAATAAGTGAAATCTACTTAATGTAAATTGGTTCCTATTTTTGTAGGCTAGATAAATAGTAGACTCGGACTCAACATCCTACAAGAATCTCGTACTCAATGTCAGTGATGTTCTCTTTTGTGTTTTGGAATGTACCTAGGATGTTAAAGTTTTGGAATAATGGTCTTTTGGGTTATTGTTGAATTTAGTGAAAGTTACTTGTGTTGGATGTTGTCATGTGAACTTTTGATTTATATTTTGCATTAATGTTAACACTTGTACATAAATGTGGGTAAAGATAAGTATGTTTTATAAAATTAACTCTTTTGAAAGTATATGATATATGTCATGAGATTTTGGTATGGGTGGTAGCTTTAAGCTTGAGACTCTAATAAGATAAAATGTTAGCCTAATATTGGTAAACATGGTATGAATGAAGCTTTGAATGGTTAATTGATTTGCTAGTGTGTATGATATAAAGCGTAGTACCAATGAGGGTACATTGGTTAGGCACCTAAGATGGTTGTTTTGGTATGTTTTGTGTATGTTTAATTGTGTATTTGAGTTGCTTAATGCCCAAGTAAGTAGAAAATGGTAAACTTGAGTTTTAAGGTACAGTTAGGTGCGCATGGCCTGAGACACAATGTAATAGCCTGGTTTAGACCCTAATTGGAACAGTGGTTTCAGAACCACAAATCCGAGGTCGTAAAATTATTTTAATATTAGTTTGCCATTTACAGTATGAAAATTTATATGTGTGAAAATTTCATGATTTAATTTTACCGATTGGCTGGTTAGTTTGATAAAAAAAAAGACTTAATCGCGCAAAATGCAAAAGTTGTATGCTATTGGTTAATGTGTTATATTGCTATGGCTTATTAACTCTGAAGTCCTTATTATGCAAATGGACCATTGATATGGTTAATGGACAATAATGACCATCCACTAAGTGTTTATAAATTATATTAATTAAGGTTAAAATGGTAAATGGTTTATTAATATGTGTTAAATAAAAACAAATTATGAAATTAGTGTTTAGTTCATCTTTCTTTCACCAAAATAAGAAAAGAAAAAGGGGGTTTTGAAGCTTTTGTACATTCAACCTTGGTATAGCTTGATTGAGGTATGTAATTTGTTTGGTTTTTGATAATTTTTATGTTTTTGTGATCGTTGCTTCGTGTTCTCTTAAGCCCATGCCTTAATTCATGAAATTGATGATGATTTTGAAAGTTTCCATTGATGAATTCATGAGTTTTATGATGTTTGATGATGAATTATGCAAGCTTGGTGTTTGATATACATGTTTTGTAAAGTGATTTTTGAGAAAAAAATGTCAATTAGGGATTAAATTGAGAAAAGTGTAAATTGAAAGGTTAAATTGTGAAATAAATTAAAGATATGGGTTGCTAGGGACCTATAGAGAATTCGGCTAAGCATGGGTCAAACTGAATTTTGTGAATTTTGTGTATTTATGAAATAGAGACTAAATTGCAAAAATGTAAAAATGTGAGGACTAATTTGTAAAATGCCCTAAATATGTGTATATGGATTGAATTGAGTGATTTGATGAATGAATAAGCTAAATTTGAATGTGTATAGATCAAGAACCAAAGAAAACAGAATTAGATTGGGGGAAATCTAAAGTGGTCGAGTAATCGTTTATTTCCATCCGAATCCGTATAAGGTAAGTCGATATACAAATAAATGTGTTTAAATTGAATTATTAATACTTTAATGTGAGTGAATTGTGATATAAGGCTATTTGAGCTGAATATGTGAATTTCGAAAAAGTTTCGATAATGTGACGACGTCCGAAAAGTCCCGTACGAACCTTAGGAAGTAGTTAGGATTCGTATGTCATGACATAGGATTCTGATGTGTGTTATCCTATAAGACCAGTCTGGGACGTTGGCATCGATTTGTGATTTACGTGTAAGACCATGTCTAGGACATTGGCATCGTATTTGATTTCGTATAAGACCCTGTCTGGGACAGTGGCATCGATATTGATTACATGTAAGACCATGTCTAGGACGTTGGCATTGTATGAGCTTTCCGAGCTATTCGAGTATGATATTTGATTCCGAACGGTTCAACGTGCATTTCGAGAAATGAATGAGTTTACGAATGTCCATTAGAATTTCGGTACGTATGAATGTATGTGAAATTTGGCAAAGAAAAGTATGTATATGACCATTTGATATGTGAGCTACATTACATGATATGTGGGTATGAGTAAGTGATCATGATCAATTGAAATATAAGAGAAATATGACTTGTGATTGTGTTATGTCATGAACCATATGTATGAAATGTTCTATATGATAAGTTTATTTGTATATGGCTTACTAAGCTTTTGAAAGCTTACTTTGTGTGTGCTTGCAATGTTTTATAGATTATCAAAGCTAGTAGGAGCTCGGGGATTGTCGAGGATCATCACCACACTATCAAACTATATTTTGGTATCTTTTGAAAAAGTACATATTGAAGTATGGCATGTATAGGCTAGAGAACTTTGATTATGTTTTGAAATGTGTATATATGATATGGCTTGATAATGAATGTGATTATAGAGTGAATTTAGTGCATGCTATGTGATGCAAGATTTGGTATGTTTTTGGTTGCCTTTGGGATATGAATTGATTCTTGTTTGATGCTTGTAGGTATGACCCAAAATGGGTGGCAATTTGGCCTTGCAAATAGCCTACAATTGTCTACACGGTTGAGCACACAGGCGTGTGTCCCGACCGTGTCCTTCACTATTCCAATTCGAAGCAAGTAGACTTGCACACCTGCCAGACACACGGGCGTGTGACAGGCCGTGTGATTCAAGTCAATGTTGCACACGGGCCAGACACACGGGTGTGTGACAGGCCGTGTGATTCAAGTCAGTTTTGCACATGGGCTAAGACATGGTCCAAATCACGGGTGTGTGCCCTATTTTGAAAGAAAAATTTTCTAAGTTCCGCAAAGTTTCTGTATGAGATCGATTTCATCCCGAACCTTCTCTAAAGCATGTTTAAGGTCTCGTAGACCTTCTAAAGGGACTATATGAGTATGAATAATTATGAAATGATGTTGTATGATTGATGTTGTGAAATGAGCGTAAAATGTTCTGATATGTCCGGTAATGCCTCGTAACCCTAGTCCGGCGACGGATACGAGTTAGGGTGTTACACACGATATATCACATGGCCGTGTGACACACACGGCCATGTGCCCTGAGCGTGTTGAGAAATGATATAGGTGTGATTTCTACACGGGTTAACACACGGCCTGTGACACGGCCGTGTGATCCGAGTCAGTGAGTTACACGAGCTAGGACGCGGTCGTGTGTCCCAATTTTGAAAGTCACACACGATCTGGGTCATTTCACACGGTCGTGTGTCCCCTGTTCCAAAAATTTTCAAACTTTTCCCAACTCTTCAAATATGTTTCAAATTGACCCCAAAATGTTTTCAATCTATTTTTAGGGCCTCGTAGACTCGTTTTAAAGTCCATATATGTATGTTAGTTTACGATTGGTATTGATTACTTAATGGTAATTATGATTGCACATTTAATTGTATAAAATTTTAAATGCTGATAGGTTATCGTAATACTTTGTAACCCCAATCCGGTGACGAAGACGGGTTAGGGGTGTTACACCATGTGTGTAACACGGCCGTGTGACAGCCCCTGTGATCCATAAATTGGCCCTAAATTCAAACCATTTCAAGGCCAACCCATACCTAACCAACCATTCCATTTGTGCACACATTCAAGAGACTTAAACATCATTCAAACACATCTAAACATATCATTTCAAAAGTCCTACTTTATCTAACCAATATGCCATTCAAAGGCACCACATTTGTATCAAAACATCATTGATCAAATCAAAGCAACATAGTCACATTTCAAGCATAGAACCTAGCTCTTCTATTTACTGAATGATATCATATATAACCATTTACATACCATTACAAACTTACCAAAAGGTCTTATATACAAACACTTAAAAGTGGCCAAAATAACCTAACTTGGCAAGTTTCCAAAGCTCACCAAATCAAGCATAAACTTCAAAAAAACATATACAAACCAAATCAACCATTACACATTCAAGAAATACCATATACAAGATCCTATAAATGCCATCTATAACTGAAACACCCCACACCCGGCCCACGTGCCCGGACCGGATCTGGTATGTTCCTTAAGTATACCGGTTTTCAAATTCTTTGTTACTTAGAGAAATTTTGTAAAATTTTAGGAAATATTGTTTTGGATTGGGCTTAGATTGGGAAACCCATTTAATCTATTTGAAAATCCAATTTTTATTAAGGTGACAAAATAATTTTTCTTAAGGTTTATAAAAAAAAATATTTATCACTTAAACTTTAGTCATAAACAGTTCGTAATATAATAGTTAAAAGTAAAGCAAAATAAAGAAAATCCACTGGGCCTTATGGCCTTATTACATCAAGTAAAACCCAATAATAAAATTAAAAGTACTTAGAAAATATAAAGTTCAAATTCTAAATAAAATCTTCAAGTGAAGCATGGCCACCTCAAGGTCTACAGTCCCGGTCAGTCACTGTTCATCACCTGAAAAAAATAGTCCCACAACGGGGTGAGTCAACAGACTCAATGTGTACACAACATTAACATTCTACAAATCAGGCATATAAGTTCATATCAAGTTCATGTTCATATAAAATAAATGATGCAACCCAAACCCAAGCCTAATGGTCCATCCGCTACACACCACCCGTACCTGCCAGTCACACCGTGGGGACTACTAAGTCAACCCTCCATCCGCTACACACCATCGAAGGTAGTCGCTGCAGTCGACGTGCTCATCGCCCATATAATTTGTGTCATTAGACACCATATTCAAATAATGTAACCGAAGTTACCAAATTCAGATAATGTAACCGGAGTTACCATATTCAAATTTTGTGACCGTAGTCACCATATTCCGTTGGTGAGACCGAAGTCAACACCTTCTTCCCCTTTCACATAGATCTCGTATGCCCCATAATTTTTATATCATGCATAACATATTAAATTTCTCATTCATGCTACTAATCATATGTTCAAAATATATCATATTCGTAATCCTATCAGAAGTAGGAAACGTACCTGGTACTCTTACACATCTGTGGTACTTAGCCACATTCACATTCTTATGCATATTCATATATTAAAATAATTGCCATATGATATATCGAAAGTTAATGTGAGTACACACCTGATTTGCTTAATAGATTCCTTGAAATCCCGAAGAACGATCTACCGATCTAGATCTTTATCTCCTATATTCGGCCAAACATTAAAGCATATTAACAACCTATTTGGCTTAAAAACCCAAATCCTAGTAGGATTTGTATTACTTACCTTGTTGCCGAATTGGATGATTGATCAAGTTCCAAAAATTGCTAGTATCCTTTTCCTTGAAATCGGCTAACACTAAATTCATTAAACATGGTTAGTTTGACTTCTAAAAATTACAAGAAACAGATCTGAGTTCCTTGGCCGAATATATAAGGTTTACTTACCTTAAAATTTCCAAATCTGAAAAGGATTCCTTGCCCTATATGTCTGTCGAAATCTTCATGTTAGATTTAATCTAACATATACATCATAACCTTTAATCAAATAAATTTATCTTACCTTAGATCCTTGATCCTTATAGTCGGCAATTGTAGAAACCTGAGAGATCCTTAATGCCTTTAGTCGATTGCTTCCTTCCCTAGAGTCTCAGAGTTTCGGCTATGGAGATTTAATCAGGGATCAAAAGAAAAGGTTTTGGCTTGACAGATGAAGAAAAGAGAAGAAGAAAAGATGAAAAGAAAATTCGGCAGAGGGGGTTTTGGCTTAGGGAAAATTTCGGCAGAGAGGAAGAGGAAGCAAAAGTTGATGAGTAGCCCTCCTGCCCTCCTTTTATAGCCGAAATTATCAGCCTAGGAGTCCCTTACTTGGCCACCACTCCTCTTTTTGATAATATTATCTCTTTTATTTAAAAGATAAAAGTGTTTAATCCATCATTTATCTCCTCAAATAATCCTAAAAGAAAATCCTTTATTTATCACTTATTATTCACATATTTATGCAAATAAAACACCTCCCTTTTCTAGAAACCAATGTCGTCCACCTCAGCCTTCTGGAAGCAAAAATAAAACTTATTTATTTGCTCCTCAAGTGACTCGAACTCAGGCCCATTTCCCCTGCATGTGACGCCATTTCCTTAGGCCTTAAGTGGCATCTTCAGGCCACTTTTCCAAGCCTGTTTGTGTGTCAAACTTCTCCAACTTTTTCTTTTAAGGCCCTCTAGCCCTTATTTCCTATTTTGAACTTTAAAATTTGACATTTCGGCATCATTTCTAAGTTTCCTAAAATTTTCGATCGGCTCTGTAAACTTGCCATTTTCTTACATTTCCAAGTTTCCAGAAATGTTTACTTTCCATTTTTGAATCATTTCCAAAAATGTTCAGGTTTCCAAAAATGTTCAGGTTTCCAAAATGTTCAGGTTTCCAAAATGTTCAAGTTTCCAAAATGTTCAAGTTGCCAAAAATGTTCATTTCCATTTTCATTTCCATTTCCATTTCCATTTCTAGGTTTCCAAAAGTATCAAAAATTTGTTCATAGTACTTGAGACTTGACATTTCGTACAATTAAACTGAAAATGCATAGGCCCTTTTCAGGATGTTACAATAACCCTGGCCAAAATGCACCCAAAAACCACTGGAATGGTTGTAAGATAGTGTGATTGGTCCCCTACAAGTTTCCAACTGGTCAAGCTTTCGATAATCTATAAAACAAAGGAAAGCAACTACGTAAGCAACGAATGGTTAGTAAGCTCATATAAACTCAAATAAAACTTACCATTTCATTAGCACAGTTTATAAAATAAGAGTATAATGTCATTACCAAGACCATAAGCTTAGTAAAAGCCTATACAAGCATCATCAAACTCACAAGTAAGTAAGTTCATATAATCGTAATATAAGTAGATTTCATTAGCCTTTTCATATGCACCTTATTTATTTCATTAGCCTTTTCATAGATCATGATTCAATATCCCATTGCGTACTTACCATGCCATTCCTTTACTTACCTGTTGAACCATCTAGAATTGCATCGGATACTTGGGAATGTTCACACACATAGTGTACCTTTCCATATAACCGTAAATTTCCTTTTCAATAGTGCTCACATGAGCTATGAATTGGGTTTGCTCACACGAATTGTAGGTCAGAATGTTAGCTACACGATACTACTCACACGAGCTGTGGAGAATCTACAACAAATACAGAACCTCAGTCATCGATAGGACATTTAAGACCAGAATCCTAAGAATTCTTAAGGTTCAGTCGGGATTCATTATTCGTCAATTATTCAAACATTGATACATATACAATTTCAATTCCATTTATAATAATACAACATAGCAAGTAATCAATTTAGCTAACATTAATACAATCATAATTCATACGAACTTACCTCGATAACTACAGTTGTAGAAGTACAATTTGAAACTAATCCGAAGCTTTCACCTTTCCACGATTTAAGTCAGGTTGTTGTTTATCTTGATTTAAATAGATAATTTCATTAAAATAAGTACTTCTAGTATTCAATTCAATCCATAATTCATATTTATGTAAAATTATAAAATTACCCCTAACATTTTAACTTTTTACAATTTAGTCCTTAAGCTCATAATTTGAAATTCAACCATTTTAATCCTCCATACAAGCTAGTTGAATTTCTTAGGGACTCATATCAACCCACTTAAATCATCATTTCATAATTTTACCATGAAATTTTACTATTTTCACAAATAAATCCCTAAGTACAATTTCACCAAAAATCACTTAACAAAACATGTTTGTTTTACAACCAAGATTACTAATCTATCAAATATCTTCAAAACCTATTCAAAAACAACATGGTAAGTCCCTCAAACTTTAACAATTTTGCAAACTAATCCCTAGGCTAGCTAGACTAAGCTAAAACGAATTCAAAAACATAAAAATCATTAAAAATAGGGCTAGAAAGCCTACCAAGCATGAAGAACTCAAAACCAAATATCTCCCCCCTTCAATGGCTAATTAGGTTTAAAATAGGTAAAACAAAGAAGATGATGACTTTGTTTCATCTTTTCTTTACTTAATTTTTCTTTTAATTACTAATTTACTACTTTATCCTTATCATTAATAAAAAAATTTCAATAAAACCTATCCATATTTATCTGCTAACTCTTTAAATGGTATAATTACTATTTTAATCCATTAGTTTAAGATTTCATAGCCATTTGACCCATTTAACTAATAAAATTCAACTTTTACACCTTTTACAGTTTAGTCCTTTTTACCTAATTAACCATTTAAACTTCAAAATTTCTTAACGAAATTTTAATACAACCTTAATATAATCTCATAAACATTAAATAAATATTAAATTAATAACACACTTGTCAGAATTGTTGTTCTAAAACCACTATTTTCAACACCATTGAAAACAGGCTGTTACAAAAATATACCAAAACAAATGCATACCAAATGCATTTGTAGTAGAAGCCCTGGCTTGTGTACAAGCAGTCCAATTTGGAGCTGAATCTGGTTATTTAAGAGTCGAAATTGAGGGTGATGCCCTATTAGTATTAAGGAAATTTCAGGAAGACTTAGACGATAAATCAGAAATCAGAGCCTATATTCTTAATGTTAAGCACCTAAAGAGAAATTTTATTAACTAAAAATTCAAATATGCTTCAAGAATAGGGAATAATGTGGCACATACCCTTGCAAAAGAGGGATTAAGGGTAGAAGACGATAGTAATATAAATAACGGACTTTACGGGGTAGTGTTAGCTGTTGTGGCAAAGGATTGTCGAGGATTGCTGCATAATAGGTAAGAGACTTCAATGAAAAGGAAGAATAGTATGTGGGGATTGAAGGAGACAGTACATCTAAAGCAAAGTCCAATAACAACGAAGTGAGTGGGTTAAAGAGGTAGATGCTGAAGAAGAACGGTTTGGGAAAATGGAACAGAAACGGTAAGAACTAGGTAAAGGCATTTTAGTATGGACAGACAGGAAAATGGAATCGGATCGGTGAAGAGAACTTCGTCATGGTTGGGATGCCCTGAGAAACAAAGTTCTAAAAAGGTCGGCCAGAGCATGGAAAATGATAAAGTTAAAAAAGAAATAAAGGAGAATGATCGACAAGTTTTGGTGGTTGGCTACAACTTTATCTCAGGGTTTTTGGAAAAAATGTAGGATTAAGTTAAGGATAAGGGCTTTTAGGCTAATAGGGCCTTGGGCCGTTTTGTTTTAGGTTTTTTAATTAGGAAGGTGTTTAATTTGGGCTTTATGAGTTTTGTTTTTTTATTTATTTATGTTTTGGTGCTTTCTTTTTAATAATAAGTACTCTAACATTTTTTCTTCAAAAAAAATATAAAGATAAAGATATTTTAAAATTAAATATTTTGAAAGGATAATTTGGTTTAAAAGGTATAAGATAATTTTTTAAAACTATAAAAATTAAAGTGATAATAAAAAAATTAAATAAATTATTTAAAAACTTATAGAAAAATGAGAGATGCATCACTTGTCCTAATATGGGCTTGTATGCTTGTTATATTAGATATTTTTAAATATATGATTAGGTTAACTATTATCACGTTTACGTCAATTATTTAAATATTAATTAATTATTCTAAATTAAATTATTTTTATATTTAGATGTTAATTTAGCAATATGATAGAAAAAAAATATTTTTGTCGATTTAATAGTTTTTTTCAAACTCTTGCTTTTAAGGGTCCGTTTGTTTGCCAGGAAAACATTTTTCAAAAAATGTTTTCCTGGTTTTAAGGTGTTTGTTTGACTGAAAACATTTTACATATAGAAAATGTTTTCCAAAACACGAGTAAAATGATATGGGTTTAGGGAAAATGTCTTACCGATTTTATTTTTATAAGACATTTTCCAACTCTCACCAAATTCTTTCCTCCTTCTTCTTCTTCCGTTCTTCATCTTCTTCTCCTTCTTCATCCAGGTAACTTTCCTCCTTCTACTTTTTCTGTGTCCGTCGCATATCTTCTCTTCTCAGGGTTGCTGTTTCGTTTTGCTCAAATATATGGTTGCTTTCACTTCTTTCTCTCTTTTTCGGTACTCTTTTATCTGTTTATATTTTGTTAATGTTAAGGACAGAGTGATAAAGTATTGATTCTGGGCATTTAATTTGGATAGTAATTATGCAACAACTAGAAGGATTGTTGCAATTGTGAGAGCCTCACCACGACTCTCTTCTTCTCCCACCTCCATCAATTTTCCAACACCAAATCACTCACGTGGGTATTTTTCTTTTTTTTTTTATTTAGTTGGGAAGTTCTCTTATTTCGGCATTCAATTGATGATTACTATTATTCTTTTTGTTGTCAGTTGGCTGATCAATGAAATGGGGGTAGATAGAAGGTTTAATTGGGTTCTAATTGTAGATTTTTTGGTAGTCTAGCCAGCCAAATAAGTTGTAACAGCCCGATTTTGGGGCTAGTCTGAATAATGGTTTCGGGACCACTAATCCGAGGTTGAAGAAAATTATTTTCGTAATATTTTATGAATTATAGCATGATAGTGAGGTTGCATAGCAATTTTGGTGCTTTAATTTTAGCAATTGTGTGTTTAATTGTGAAAAAGGACTAATCGCATTAAATGCGAAAGTATTGTTTTACAAGCAAAAAGGTGTCTAATAGATGTAGATTTTAATTGGAGGTCCCTAATAGTAAATAAACCTTTCTAAAGTTAATAGCTGGTCATAGGGGACAAAGAATTAAATTTTCAAAGCATTAGGTGAGATTTTGGTGGTAATTTGTCTAGTAAAATAATAAAATAAGGAGAAGAAAAGATATCACCTTTTCCCTTTCTTTTCACCACCAAAATTCCCAAAGAAAAACACCATGGGAGTTGAAAATTTTCAACAACTCCTTATCTCTACAAGTAAGTGATCTTAGTGGTTTTTATTGAGAATTTTTGTACTTTTGGAGTCCCCAAAGCTTAAGCTAGCTAATAAGGGACTAACTTGCACTATGGTTGAAAGTATAGGGACTTTCCATGAGAGAGTTTATGTTGTTTGCTGAGTTTTTATAGAAGAAAACGAATGATAGTGAGTTAAGGAACAACTTTTGTGAAAGGTGTTAGCATGAAAACACCTAAACAGGACTTGAATGCAAAGGTTGAAAATGTGTAATAAATGCATGAAATAATTGGAATTATGAGTAGTTGTTAGAGTAATAAATGTTCAGATAGGATTGTTTAATGAGAAAATGTGATGAAAAATTATTTACGAGCCTAGGGACAAAATCGTAATTTTTGCCAAAGTACAAGGGTGAAATTGTCATTTTTGCCTAAGTAGAGATTATGATGTATTATGATCATGAAATGATTGAATGAATGAATTTTTTTTGTTATAGATCAAGAAGAGCGCGGAATTAACCTTGACTGGGGAAAAGGCAAGGTTTCGGATTAAACCGCAAATTAACGCATTTTGCACCGAGGTAAGTTTATGTGTAAACGATGTATCTTAAATACACATGTTATTGTTTATTGGGGTATTGTGTGATTGAGATCATTTATGATTTAAATGAATTGGACTTGTTAGAATATGAATGTTGAAATAGATATGTAAATGTAGAATATTATCCGTAATAAATTATGGTGGGTTGTGTGCGATACCACTTTAGTTATTCTTGTTGGTGGGCTATGTGCGATACCACCTTAATATTCATTCACGGTGGGCTATGTGCGATACCATTGTTTATGTTATCAATTGGTGGGCTATGTGCGATACCACCGTAAATATCTTGTTGGTGGGCTATGTGCGATACCACCGTAAATATCTTGTTGGTGGGCTATGTGCGATACCACCGTAAATATTCTTGTTGGTGGGCTATGTGCATTACCACCCTGCTTAAGACAAATGATGGGCTAAGTGCGAAACCACCGAGTGTTGATATTTCTAAGAGTGACTTATCATGAAATTGTGTTGTGTTGTTTCATGTGGTCTTGTGGTGATAAGTGCAGGGATGTATGTTAAATAATAAGAGCATTTAGTTGTGATATGGTTGGAATGTGGTAAGAAAGAATGAGTAAGCATGATCTTGGATTGTTGGATACTTTTACTTATTGTGAAATGCTATTTATTGATTAGCGCATGTTATAATATTTATTGTTTACATGTAAAATTACTAAGCTTTAAAGCTTACTTCCTTTTTTTTTCCCTCGTTTTATAGAGTCAAAGAGCCGGGTCGGGATACGAAGATAATCGAAAGATCACCCACATATCAGCTCATCTTCATATATTTTTTTTGAATTAGCATTTTGAGTATGGCATGTATAGGGGCTAGACTAGGTGAAATGTTTGTTATTTTGGCCAAGTGTGTATTGGCTCCTTATTGATGAATTCTTTTGTACATGGCCATAGTTAATGGCTCAATACTATTAATCAATGAAAAGATGAGGTTATTCATGATTGTGTAGGGTATATGATTGGGTTGTTTGATTATGAATTATGCTGGAATGAATTAGGGTGATGAAAGAGCTTGGCGAATAGCCTTGTTCTTGTCCATACGGGTAGACACACGGGCATGTGTCTAGGTCGTGTGTGACACACGGTCAGTCCCATAGGTGTGTGACCGTGTGTCCCCTGCATGTTAGCTTTACAAGTCAGTAAGCTTTGTAGTAAACACACGGGCAGAGACACGGCCGTGTGTCTCAGCCGTGTGGGAGGCACGACCAAAGACATGGGCGTGTGCCAGGCCGTGTGAAGTCTGCATGATCGCTGAAATCAGAGCTTTAAAAATTTATAAAGAATGATCGAACCTGGAGACTAACTATGACAACGATTAAAGGCAAGTGTACCTATCGAACAGTAGTATAGCTTAGGCAAGACCGGATTATCGAACCCAAAGGAACTAAAAGTATTAATACTAACTTTCTTTTTAATATTTAGCCTTTAAAATTAAAGTGAAGATTGTTCTAAACTAAATCGACAAGAACTAAACTAAGGACACAAAGACAAAAAGGATGAATTGGAAAATAACTTGAAGAAAACTCAATTGATCACGACGATACCCTCAGAAAGAATCCACCTAGACTTCACTTGTTATTTAACCCTTAATTATATGATCTCTTTACTCAGCTTGATCCGTAAGACTCCCTAACCTATATTAAACCCTCTCTCGAGGCGAATAACGTCTAACCCTAGGTTAATTAGTGGAACTCTCGTTCGCTTATAATAACCCCCTATGATAGCAGTAAATAGATCAATGGACTCCCATATTAGGTTTCACCCTAATCCGGCAAAATCTCGTAACCTTATCTCTAGGCGTTCGATCAACTCCGCTTAATTATGTCAGATCTTCTCTTAGGTAGGGTCTATTCCTCCTCCACCTAAGCATATTAGATTTGGATTAAGCAACATAATTAAGAACAACCTAAGTAATTCATCATATAACTTCAAAATCACATAACAAGATTCGTCTAGGGTTCATCCCCTTCAGGTATTTGAGGGGTTTAGTTTATAATGAATAAAGAAAACATCGCAAGAGAAAAGATAAAACAAAACATAAGAAATTCCTAAAACCCCCTGAAGGAATTGAAGGAGAATTCCACCGTCTTGAGTATAACTCCGGCTTCTTGGGATGAATCAACTGGCTATCCTCACGTTATTTCCTAATTCTGACCTTCTCGGCTTGGCTCCTTGGCCTAGCTTTGATGCCTTCTCAAAGGTGGCACTTAGGGGTTATATATAGGCTCTTGGAATGCGATTCTTTCTCCCTAAGTATCCTTTTCCAACTGAAATTGTTCTTTCCAGCGACAGAGACACGGCCATGTCACACGCCCGTGTGACTCATGGTCAGGCCGTGTTAGGACTTCTAATTTGGAACACGGCCGTATGAGTCGGAGTTGAGGCCGTGCTCTAGGTAATCGTTGAGGCACGGCCGTGTGGACTTTGGGTCAGGCCGTGTCACTTTCGCACTAAGGCCCATTTACTCCGTTTTGGGCCCGATTTGTGTTCTTTTCATCCTCGGGTGCTTTCCTGGGTATAAGACATGAAAAGAAATGATTACAAGCACCTTTTTATAAAAATCAAGGAATAAACCATCGAAAAGCATATTAAATGTGGGTTAAAATATGTTACAATTACTGTTTATCACTGCACCTTGAAATTGAAATTTAATTCGACACACGGTCTAAGGACACAGGCGTGTGCCCTAGCCGTGTGACCATAGTGAGGTGATGGCGTCATAAACAGAATGCCAAGGTTTTGGCACACGGGAGTGTCGAGGCCGTGTGAGAGACACGGGCCAGGGACACGGGCGTGTATCCGGCCGTGTGAAATAACTTAGTGTCGACCACGAGTGAGGGATATGGGCATGTGTGACCACACGACCTGCCCACACGGGCGTGTCCCATTTCACACGGGCGTGTGGCCCCTATTTAGGTAAAATTTTTCTAAGTGTGAAAAGTTTTTTGAATTATCTCTGAAACCTTCCAGAAGCATGTTTAGGGCCTCGTAGGCCCATTATAAGGATGTTAGAGGTGTGTATAGAAAAGTTTTAATTCAGAATGAAATTTGATAGCCCAAAGTTGTATGACCATGTGTGTTAAGTACGGTAACGCCTCATATCCGGTTCCGGCGTAGAATACGGTTAAGGAGTGTTACATAAGTGAATAAGACTTGTACAGATTATATGTTGAATTTTTATTGGCCTTTCTTGATACCTTCGAATCACTCTTTGTAGATATCTATGTCGTGCTAGTTCTACACATGATGAAGAGGCTGCGGCAAAGGCAGCTGCAATCAATGCTGATAGTGGAGCTCCAACCATGTATGTATCATCCTTAACACCCTGCTTTGAATTCACATTCCAATTCTAGCCTAGAATTTGTTATGTATTATGTTGTTGGACCTATATCCATTTGGGATTTCATCTCCCTCTTAATACGAGTTTCAAGGAAAAAAACCATAACTTTGGGAATAACTTGAGTTTTAAGCAAGCTATTTGTAATTTTGTATTGCTAAAATTTAGATAGAATTGGTTCTGCTGATAACTTCTCTATGAGATATTGAAGAACCGGGTCACATTGATTTTGCTATTTATCATTGTACTGGTTGTTGATTCTTTTTTCCCTTCCCATTCAGATTTGACAAGATCATCGCTAAGGAAATCCCTTCAACCATCGTGTATGAAGATGATAAAGTCTTAGCATTCAAAGACATCAGTCCGTAGGCTCTTGTTCATGTTTTGGTGATTCCAAAGTTTAGGGATGGGTTGACACAGCTTGGGAAAGTTGGGAAAGTGTGTTCTAGGCCTGTTATCTATCTAATTTGTTTTATTTCTGTTGTATAACTTGGCTGGACTGAATGTGAATTTTGTTGTTTTAATTGATTAAGTTCACCTTCGCAATCATATACACAAAAAAAAGTTCACCTTTTTCTGCATTTTAACCACGTGTTAATGATTTGGATGAACTTAGAGAAGAACTATTTGCGTACCTGATCCATAAACCTTGCTTCGATTTTTCTTGAAGTAATTTCCCTAGATGGAATACTGACCTGGTTCAAATTTCTAGTTACAATTTGTCAGGCTGAACAAAGGCATGGAGAGATACTGGGTCAATTTCTTTTATTAGATACGCCATTATTGAAATTATCATATCCATCATTAGGGGTGAGCAAAACTCGATTCGATTCGAAAAAATCGAAAAAAAATTCGAATTTCGAATTATTCGAATCGAGTTAATCGAGTTAATCGAATCAACTCGAATTTGAGTTTCGAATTTCAAGTTCGAATCGAGTTGAATTTTCGAATTCGAATAACTCGAATAATTCGAATAAACCGAATATATATTTATTTTTTAAAATTTTAAGATTTTACTTAATTTACTTTAACCCAATTTCCTCAAGCCCAAGCCCAAAGATTTATTTTTCCAAACCCAACCCAATTCCTCCCCCAAATCAAATTTCCTAAAGGCAAGATAACAAGGGCAAAATGAAAACCAGTCAAACGCAAGATTCCAATTTTCCAAATAGAACTTGTTTTCCCCCAAATTCTATCTTCTCTAGGTAACAAATCCAAACCCCAAATTAATTTTCTTCTTCTCTGTTCTGACTCTCAGCCCTCAGGCTCTCAGCTGCGCCTTTCTCTGGTAAATTGTCTAATCTCTTTTTCTACTCTTCAATTCCATTTTTCTTGAGACTCGAGAGAGCTTATTCTCTGTTTTGGGATTTTTATGGAAATTGAGGGAATTGATGCGGAGGTAACGGGCGTCTCTCAGGCGGATTGCTAATCTGTTTTTTTTTTGGGGTCTGTTCGTCAATCTCTTTTTATTTTTTATGAAGGTAAAAATGTGCTTTTGGAACTGTCAAGGTGTTTGTCAAGGTGTCAAGGTAAAAATGTTAGTATCTCAGTCTGAAAGCAAATGAATTAGTTTAGAAGAAAAAGAACTTATGAATGTGAATACAGATCTGCCAAGAGACTAATGCTCATACCTTATGTCTTGTCTTTTTGGCTTAGTGAAGAACAATGTCTAAATGACTTTGTTGATTGTTGCTTGTGAGACCACTGTTAGATTTTAAGTTTTGAGGTAAATCCTCAGTTACATGATTTATTTCATCTATTCCATGAACAGAATAGGAAGGGGGGATACTTGTTGCACCACGATTTTGAATCAAAAGAGATTTTAATAAATGGAAAATCCATTCACTCTATCAATAACCCAATGAAAAGACTGAATAATACTGGGAAAATAGTTAACAGAGTAGGTCAGTTATTGGAAGGATTTTTGTTGTTAATGTCATCTTGTTGATAACAGTGGATTTTTGTGTTCATATTGCTAATTGGCTCTTTTGATGTGCAGTTCTGTTAGATGAACTTGTTGGTTTTAGATACAATTATTAGGTTTAGAGCTAAATTTCATGTCAGGTAACAAATGGGTTTACCATTACCATCATTTAGTGACAGCAGCAATAAAATTTCAAACAAAAAAAATAAAGCTTAGCTGCCTCCATTTGGAGGTATAAAAGAGAATCGATGTGAGAACTTCTTGAAGCAAAACCAACTAGGAGACAGCATGCATGAAAACCTTTTATTGAAAATCCATATACCAGAACACACTACAAGCAAGCCCATATAAGGTGCAATCTTGAGTCACTAGTCTCATGTGTACTGCTGTTTAAAGTCAAATTATTGATGATCCTCCATTTATACTAGCTAGTCAAATAAGTTTGATTTGAAAGAAAGAGAGGAATAGGTGAGTGCATATGTGAGAATGAGATCACGTTATAGTTGGATGACTGGCATGTATAGGTTGTTGAGGTCAACTGAAGAATATAAATTGAAGTAGGCTAGTAATGCCATGCAGCCATGGGTTGTTTGTTCTTTTCAGTCGCATAGGTTTTTCCCCTTGAGTTTACTTTCTGAGATTTATATAGCTAATGGTATGGAAAGACATTTATAAAGCTGAAATCTCAGCATTACATGGCTATGGACACATGAAATATTCTCAAGCTGAAACGGCCCATGCAGTTTTTGCAGTTTGAATTATAATATTTT
>CM016615.1:14114109-14273775 GCA_005393395.2 Gossypium australe | reverse complement strand
TGTTTACTAAATGTAACATATTTCAAAATTTACTAGTCATTCTTAATTTACTAATAATTCTTATTATGTGCTTCACATATCATTTTTTTTTCATTTTTTTTTCAATTCCAATTTCACTTCAATTTATTCACAACTAAATTTAATTTCACTTTCTCATTAATATACAATTCAATACTAATATTTGTCCATCACTTAATTCAATTTCCATTTAATTCAACAATAACACTTACCTCATACTTCACTTATTATACGCATAATTTAAATTTAACATTTAATATTAAATAATAGACATCAAACATGTAACAATATAAGTCATATGTGTTAATTTATACTTTAATTTTATACCTCAACAATAGTCTTTCATCAAATAGCCTCATATACCGTCTACATTATCTTTAATCAATTCATAAACCTTTGGTTCAAGTTTTCAATCTCATATATCGATTTTAATTCATAATTCCACTTTTTCATACGTTCAATCGATCAAATTCATTCAATTTTCTCATTTCATTTATTCAACTGATTTCAATATCAATAATTTGATATTTTAGCAAATTCATGAACCCTAAGTTCATGCTTCAAATCTCACAATTCAATTCGATTCACAATTCAACTCATAATTTCTTTCTCATATTTTCAATAGTTCAATCAATCTTTTTTTTTTTTCAGTTATTCACCCTACTAACAATCCGGACTTTGATGGATACACGGATTCCAACCCAAACACACCAGTACGGCACATTGTGCCTAAAACGGTACATAGTACCTGATCAGTATACGACACATAAGTGCCTGAAACGACACACGAGGTGCCTGATACGACACACGAGGTGCCTGAAATACGACACATAGAGTGCCTGATTTACGACACATAAAGTGTCTGATCGGCAAAGCCGATAAATCCTGTACTCTTCCAAATCCTATGGCATGCCAATTATATCCGACTAGTCCGACAAGTTAATAGGGAAATCAATTCTCATTTTTAATTTCACTTAATATTCATATCTACCCCTATTAACAAGACTCGGACTTTGGCGGATACGCGGATCCAACCAAACACACCAGATTGGCACCCAGTGCCTCATCGGATAGTTCGAAGCAATATAGTGACACCCAATGTCTCATCGGCCCAGCCGAAGTAAAGAGGTACCCAGTACCTTATTGAATCTATCCGAAGTAAATAATATGACACCTAGTGTCTCATCGACTCAAGGTCGAAGAATCCCTGAATACTTCCAATCCTATGGCATGCCATTTGTATCCAATCTAGCCCGATAAGTTAATAGGGTATTTAAATCATCATTCATTTTTTTTTTCTATTTCAAATTCACTTTTCCATTTTCTAATCAGTATACAATTCAGTACCAATACATATTGCAAATATTCACATATAATCAGACTTCGATTCAATTCCAACCACCTTTCAATCAATACACGATTCATATGTTTACACATATTCATAATTTAATGCATTTTTATTCAATTCGTATTTTTAATTTATTGTCCAATCAAATTTAAAATCACTAATTACTTTCCAATCAATATACATTTCAATTACTCACATATTTTCTTTATTTAATTTAATTTGATTCAATTCAAATCACTTTTAGTTTCCTATTAATATACCTTCAAATATTCACATAGTTCATAATTCAGTTACGTAATTTAAATAACTTTCTAATTTCCAGTTCATTCTATTTTCACTTCTTATTTCAACTAGTTTCACAATATTACAGTAATTCATTACATCAATAATTTCACAGTTTAATGCAATACAGGTAACAATATTCAGTAACTTCACAATTCAATTCAGTACTCAAAATAATATTCAATGTTCCATAATTCAGTTTAGTATCAGTCTCAATTTTAGTACCCAATCATAAATTTATCAATTTACTAAGCACTTACCTTAAAATACTTACCACACATAATTAGTAAATTACACATAATAATGATAAAGTTTAAATTATAGTGATACAAATATCATCAAAGTCGGAACATATCACATTATCTCAAGTTATATATTAATCATGGCATATATTTCTAAACTTCACATATACTACGTTTAGTCCGAGAACCGGCTAAACCTAAGCTCTGATACCACTAAATGTAACACCCCTTACCCGTTTTTAACGCCGGAATAGGGTACGAGGCATTACCGAAATTGCAAATTTATTTATCAGACATTTTATTTCATTTAGCATTTATATTTGAAACCCATCAAAATCAAACATATTGTCCCATAAACATATTTATTTTTCTCGTCATGTCTTACTTAAATTTATTACTCGTCTCAACATACTTAATTACCTTGTATTAACATATTAAAGATAATCACATATTTACATATCATGATAAATATCATTCACTTGTCTCTTCTTCATAAACATAAATTAGTTAATTTATCATATCAATATTTCACGTACCATCAACTCATATTTTCTTATATCACATAATTAAGTTACATGAACTTATCTGGCTAAATTTGTAGAAATATCAAGATTCAGGGTCATTTTAGAAATTTTCTATTTTCATCGATTTTTCAATCGATCTTAATCTATATTAATAATTTCATTCAATTTTACAATTTTAAATAATAAAATAATCTATTTCATGCAAATTGGTCATTTCCATGTTTTTACAAAATTAATCATAAAATTTTACTTTTATTCAATTTAGTCCCTGAGTCTAAAACATTACAAATTAGCCATGCTAGCTGAATATTCATACATATTTTCCTCCTCCTCCTCTCCATTCCACATCCTTAATGTATAACATGCTATAAGTAACATTATCAATAAATTTCATTAATTACTCATAAGTATATTCAAAACTGTCCATTTGAGTTATAGTCACTAAATTATTTATTTCCAGAGCTACAGAACTCCAAATGAAGAACCGTTAATTTTTCCTGAAACTAGACTCACATATCTTCTTGCCATAAAATTTTCAGAATTTTTAATTTATCCAATTAGTACAGTTTATTCTTTAAATTCACCCCTGTTCTGCTGTCTAGCAGTTCCGACCCTTCTTCACTAAAAATTAATTATCTTTTTATATAGAATTCATATGATGTTATGGTTTATTTCTTATAAAACTAGACTCATTAAGGAATCTAACCATATAAATTATGTTCCCAAATTATTTTTATACAATTTTTAGTGAATTTCTAAAGTAAGAACAGGGAATCACGAAGTTATTCTAAACCAGTCTTACAAAAATTTAAATATCTCAAAATGTAGACTTCCTTTGCTTTCTCTGTTTCTTTTATATGAAAATAGACTCAATAAGCTTTAATTTCATATCTCATTCAACTTCTAATTCGATTTATACAATTTTTGGTGATTTTTCAAAGTTAGACAACTGCTGCTGTCCAAAACTGCTTTAGTGTAACATGTTGGTTTCTATTTTGTCCCTAATTCCACAATTCATACAATTCAATCCTTGCTCAATTAACCCCTCAATTAAACTAATTTTCTCATTTAATACTTTTCTCTATCATTTTAAACTACTTCATAACTTTTGAAAATCAGAATTTTAACACTAGGCCTTAATTTCAGCTATTTCACAATTAGGTCCTAAAACCAATTTCCATCAATTTCACTTGATAAAATCATCATATAACAAAATTAAAGCTTCAAATCAATATTTATTCATCATATTATTTCAGCACTAATCCACATCAAATTTAAAAATTAACCATAGAATCATAAACTAATGAATTAATAAGTTGGACTCAATTGTAGAAAGTCCAAAAACATAGAAATTTCAAGGAGAAAGCAAGTATTAAACTTACATGAAGCTTGAGTCTGAAAACCAACTTGAACTCTTTTCCATGACTGTTTTTCAGCTGAAGAAAATGAAGAGAATTGAAGAGAATTCTCCAAATATTTCAATTTAATCCCCTTTTTATTTAGCTAATTTTGGAAATTTTCCAATTTTCTCCCTTTTCCCTTTCTCTTCTCTTCTTCTTTCTTTCCTTCCCCTGCTCTCTGTTTCGTTTGGTTTCTGTTCTCTCCCCTTTTTTTTTTCTTTGGATTATTATATAATATAATATTATAATAATATAATAATATAATATAAATATATAATATAATAATATACTTTTTTAAAAAAAATCTCAGATTTTCTAACGTTACACCGCCTCAACTATGCAAAATGGTATAATTACCATTTTGATCCTTCATAATTCTTTTAATCTATAATTCAACTTTTACACCTTTTTCAATTTAGTCCTTTTCATTTAATTACATATCCAAACGTTAAAATTTCTCAACTAAACTTTAATAATAACTTAATGACACTCCATAAATATTTTTAGAAATATTTATGGCTCACTTTATGAATTCGAGGTCTCAATACCTCGTTTTTGGCCCAATTTTTCTAATTAATTCTTTTAGTTCACAAAATTCACTAATTTTAAAATATTTCTAATATCACACTTAACTTATAATTATCGACTAACAAAGTTTTCTAACTTTTTCGTCAGAGTTAGTGATCTCGAATCACTGTTCCGATACTATTGAAAATTGGGCTGTTACACTATTAGTATTATTGAATATTTTCACTATTTAATTATTGGTTGAATATGGATTTTATTTAGTTATGTTTAAAAATAGAAATCCGGTGATTATTCGGGCTTGTGCCTAGCAGGCTTTTCCTAGGAGGCTTTGTGCCGGTGATTATTCGAGCTATATGCCTAGCAGGCTGTGTGCCGGTGTATTCAAAACTTGAATTAATTGGATAGTCTTCGGTTAATTATTAAAGGGAAATTTATATCGAACTTACTAAGCTTGTTGATGCTTATTATTTTGATTTATTCTTGTAAGACCTTTGGAATTGTTGCTTTGATTGGATTGACTCGGAAGCTCGCACACTATCATCAACATCTCGATAGTCATTTTGGTTCATACTAGTTGATTTATGTGGCATGTTTTAGGAAAGGATCTATGGTACTTGAATATTTTGTATGAGTGTAAATATTGGAAGTAACTTGTTATGCTTGTTTCTAGTAAATACAGTTGAACTTGTGTGCTTAATTAGTAATTCTTTTAGAACATATATAAGTAGTTGTATAAGTCTTTTGGTGTCAAATGATGAAGATTAAATACTTCAAGTATGTTAGTTTTAAGTAGTTATGATGCTTAATTTTTATAAGTGTTTGACATGTTTGGAAATATGGTGAGATGGTACTTTGTTGTGAATGACATTTATGAAAGTAAATGCTAGTAATTGAATGGCATATTTTTCACCATTTGGTATGTTTTGGTAAGCAAATTCAATTATATGTATTGTTGCAAATATTTTTAGAAGTTAATTGATTATTTAGGCCCAAATTATGTGCATGGTTATACATGTTTATATGTTGTCATTTGAGGTGCCTAAGGGCATATTGGTTGTATGATCTTACACCATGTTTGAATAGCTAGAATATGCATGGTTTTGGTGGCTTGTTATGACTTGTATATATGTGCAATTTCGTTTGTAGGCATATGCCAAGTTGGGTGAGAAAAATGGCTTGTAAAATAGCCTATTTACATCCACACGGGCGTGTGTGCCAGCCGTGTGTCACACACGGCTAGGTGACACGGCCATGTGTCCCTTGTAGCTTTCAAAAGGTTGCAAGTCAGACTGTTACACGGCCTAACACACGGCCTTGCACACGGGCATGTAGGGTTATCTCGAAGGGTATATGGCCTGGCACACAGGCGTCTGGCTTGGCCGTGTGACTCAAGTCAGTGAGTTACACGGGCATAGATACGAGCTGAGACACAACCGTGTGTCCCTATTTCGAGTGCCCACACGGCCTGAGACACGGGCGTGTCTCTTGGCCGTGTGACCCCTACAGCTTTGAAAATTTTCTTTGTTTCCTGAAATTTTTTTTGAGGTTTCGATTTAGTCCTGAATTGTTTCTAACATATTTTTAGGGCCTCGAGAGCCCGTATAGGGGACAATAAGTATGTTTTTGTTTGGATTTAATATGATTATTTATATGATTTGAAATGTTTGAATTTATGTTCATTTGATTTGAAAACTCTGGTAATGATCTGTAACTCTATTCCTGCAACAGATACGAGTTAGGGGTGTCACATTTATTGGTATCAGAGTTGTGGTTTAGTCAGTTCTCAGACTGAACATAGCATGTTCAGAGTCTAGAAATACATGCCACTTGATGAACTGATGATAATGTAATAGATTTTGATTATTTTGAATTATTTTTATATAGATAACAAGATTTTGTCAAGTTCCAATCGAGCAAGTTTTGATAAGGTAGAAAGTTTTATTCCACCTACTGATGAGGAAAGTGTGAGGAATGAACCTAGACCGCAAGGATCTAAGGATGTCACACTTGATGCATTTCTCTGTATGATGGTAAACTCTGCAGTTCCACAACCTCAATCTTCTCATCCGCATGGTTCGAGTAAGCAACGTGTTCATAGAGTGTCAATTGATAAAGTTAGAAAGTGTGGAGCCATTGAATTTTATGGTGAAGTGAGTGATGACCCAACCAAGGCAGAGTATTGGTTAGAACATACTCAGAGGGTGCTAGATGAAATGTTGTGCTCTCCAGACGGTTGTTTTCGGTGTACGATATCGTTGTTGAAAGAGGAAGCATTCCAATGGTGGTCCACACTAACGGTAGTGGTGCAGAAAAAAAAGAATCAACTAGGACTTCTTTAAGTCCAAATTTTATAAGAAGTATGTTAGCAAACGCTACTTGGAGCTGAAAAAGAAGGAATTTCTTGAGTTGAAGCAAGGAAGTAGGTCAGTATTAGAGTATGAGAGACAGCTCATTCAGCATAGCAAATATGCTCGTGAGATAGTACCTACCAAAGAGGACATGTGTGTACGTTTTAAAGATGGATTGAAAGATGAGATTAAGATGCTAGTAGAAGCTTTAGAGATCTGAGAATTTTTGGTGTTATCTGATAGAGCCCATAAAATGGAAGAAATTTGTAAAAGTAAAAGATGAAACGAATAAAAGAGGCGGGAATTTAGTAAACGTGGGGGATCTAAAGCTTTCTCCAATTCTCCACCGAAGAAGATGAAAGAATCCGGTAATAAGTTTTCTACTCCTTCAGGGTTTTCGAGAAGAGATCAATTGAGACAGAATAGCAAGAGAACTCCAGCTCTTTCAGTAGCCAGTGTGGGCAATATGAAGAATTCAAATATAGTAGAGTTTAAGCAATGTATACGGATTCACTTTGGTGTCTGCAGAATTAACGACAGGACGTGCTTTAATTGTAGATCTCCTAATCATTTCAAAAGAGAGTGTCTAAGTCTGAATGAGCCTATTAAAAAGCATAACGAGAAACCGGTGACCACTTCTAATAGAGGTAGAAGACCTAGAAATAGTGCAACGACAGGGGCCAACAGAGGTGGGGTTAAAGAATTAGTGACCAAATCTGAAGCCAGGGCTCCTATAAGGACATATATCATTCGTGTGCGAGAGGAAGCATCGGCTCCTGATGTTATTACGGGTACATTTTCTATTTTTAATGTTAGTGTGTATGCCTTAATTGACCCAAGGTCAACGTATTCATATATATGCACTACGTTAGTGACGGAAAAGAAATTATCTATTGAATCTACTGATTATGATACTCAAGTTACTAATCCACTAGGTTAAAGTGTCATAGTTAACTTAGTTTGTCGTAATTGTCCACTGAAAGTTAGAGGCTTTGAATTCCCTGCTGATTTGATGTTGTTACCCTTTTGGGAGTTTGATGTTATTCTGGGTATGGATTGGTTATCATTGCATGATGTTGTAGTAAAATGTAGATAGAAACGGATTGGTTTGAAATGTTAGATAGGAGAGATGATTTCAATTAAGTCTGAAAGTCCGAAAGATGTTGTTAGAATTATTCCAGCTTTTTCTGCTCAGAGAATGTTACAAAAAGGTAGCGAAGCGTTTCTAGTATATATTCTTGATACCAGAGATTAAGAATTGAAGCTAGATTAGTTACCAGTTGTTAGTGAGTTCGCTGATGTATTTCGTGAAGACTTGCCGAGTATACCCCCTGATCGTGAACTTGAGTTTGTGATTGACTTGATTCCTGGAACTACACCGATATCGATATCACCATACTGTATGACACCAGCTGAATTAAAAAAATTAAAAGAACAGTTGCAAGAGTTACTAGATCGAAGATTTATTCGATCGAGCGTATCTTCCTGGAGTGCACCTGTGTTGTTTGTGAAAAAGAAAGATGGCTCTTTGAGATTGTGTATAGATTATAGACTGTTGAACAAAGTCACGATAAAAAATAGGTATCATTTGCCACGTTTCGATGATTTATTTCATCAATTGAAAGGTGCCACAGTGTTCTTGAAGATAGATCTCTGATCCGGGTATTATCAATTGAAAGTTAAATACTATGATGTGTCAAAGACGTCTTTCAGAACTCGTTATGGTCATTATGAGTTTCTGGTAATTACATTTGGCTTGACCAATGACCTTGCTACTTTTATGGATTTAATAAATCGGGTTTTTCAGCCTTACTTGGATAGATTCGTTGTTGTGTTTATTGATGATATATTGATCTATTCCAAGTCAGAATCGGAACATGCCCAATATTTGAGGATCGTACTACAGACTCTGGGGGAAAAATAGTTGTACGTAAAATTTAGTAAATGTGAATTCTGGCTTTGAGAAGTTGGATTTTTGGGTCACATAGTATCAGCCGACGGGATTCGAGTTTATCCGAGTAAAATTTTTGCTATAATGAATTGGAAGATCCCGAAGAATATTTTAGAAATGCAAAGTTTTCTAGGTTTAGCAGGTTACTATCAACGGTTTGTTAAAAACTTTTTGATTATTGCTTTGCCGATGACCAAATTATTACAGAAAAATGTTGAGTTTGGTTGGTTCGGTAAATGCCAAAAAAGTTTTGATCAATTGCAAAAGATGTTGACGGAAGCTCCAGTGTTGGCTAAACCTGAAGCAAGGATATCATATGTTATTTTTAGTGATGCATCTTTAAACGGTTTGGGTTGTGTGCTGATGCAGTCAGGAAAAGTAGTAACTTATGCTTCTCGGCAGTTAAAGTCGTATGAAATAATTATCCTACTCATGATCTCGAGTTGACCGCGATTGTATTCGCTTTAAAGATTTGGAGACATTATCTATACGACGAGAAATGTCGTGTTCACAGATCACAAAATTTTAAAGTATTTGATAACTCAAAAACAATTGGATTTGAGATAGAGACGATGGTTAGAATTATTGAAATATTGCGATTTGGTTATTAATTATCATTAGGGAAAGGCTAATGCAGTTGTGGATGCATTCAGTCGAAAGTCATCATTGTTCACACTTCAAATGTTGAATGCTCTTTTAGTCCTGAATGGTGATGGTTCTGTAATAGCAGAATTGAAAACAAGACCCCCTGTTCCTTCAGTGAATTCGAGAATTACAAGAGGAAGATCCGAAGTTGATTATGAAACGTCAGTTGGCTCAAAAGAAATTGAGTTTAGAATACAGTGTTGATGATAATGGTATATTGCGTTATCATGATAGAATTTGTGTTCTGAGTAATTCTGTTTTGAAACATGATATTCTTTCTAAAGCTCACAGTAGTTTGCACTCTATTTGAAACACCCCAAACCCGGCCCACGAGCTTTGACCAGATTTGGTATGTTCCTCAAGAAAACCGGTTTTCAAATTTTTTTGTTACTTAGGAAAAACTTGTGTGATTTTAAAAAAAAAATATTGTTTGGGTTGGGCTTGTGTTGAAAACAAACTAGATTTTTATATTAGAAAACCCTTTTTTAATTTTAAGTAATAAACATATCGAGTATATTTTAAAATAAAATACTTAGTCTTTAACTTAATCAAAATTTGTAACACAATAAAACAACAAGTAGAAATAAAAATCGTTCATCATGGCCTTATGGCCTTATTACATCAAATAGTTTCCAAAATATTTCAAAGTACTAAAATAAATTCAAGAGTCCATAAAAATATAAACTTCATGTTGAGCATGGCCACCACAAGTACTGCCGTCCCGGTCCATCACTGTTCATCACCTGAAACATGGTCCCACAACGGGGTGAGTCAAACAGACTCAATGTGTACACGACACTAAATCATAATAGGATCAGGCATACAATAGTTATACATTCAAAACATAAAATACAAGTTATGATGCATTCCCAAACCCAAACCTAATTGTCCATCCGCTACACACCCCCGTACCTGCCAGTCACACCGTGGGGACTACTAAGTCGACCCTCCTTCCGCTACACTCCAAATTGCGGTCTTAGGTCACCGCATTCGTGGTCTTAGGTCACCACGTTCAGATTACTGTGGTCTTAGGTCACCACTTTCAGATTACTGTGGTCTTAGGTCACCACTTTTCACTTCCCCTTTCAAACAAACCCATATGCCCATAACATATTATGCAATTACATGCCCAAGTTCACATTCTTATCATATTCTCATGTTACGAATAACATTTTTCATATTCCTAGTAGAAGTAGGAAACGTACCTGAGTACTTAGTACCATATCATGGTACTTTAGCCACTTTCATATACTTAATAACACATATATTAATAAACATAGCCATAATACATATTATAAAGTAGTGTGGGGTACACACCTGATTTGCTTAACGAATTCCTTGAAATCCCGAAAAACTTATCTATTGCTTTAGATCTCAATTCCTACATTTGGTAACCTTAATATGTTAGCATAAAGCCTATTCGGCTATAAAACCAAATCCTAGTAGGATTTGTATTCTTAAAATCTACCTTGTTGTCGAATCGACTATAGTCAAATCCCGAAAACTTGTATTCTTCTCCTTTGAAATCGGCTACTCACTAGATCCCTTGAATCTGTTAGTTTTCGGCTTAAAACACATAATAATAGATCTAACTACTAAAATAGGCCTTGGCCGAATATTCATAGTTACTTACCTTAAATTTTTAAATCCCGAAACTCACCGAATAACTAGGGAACACGCAGCTTATGGTGTACCTTCGAGAAAAGAACTTCTCCTTCCTTGTAGTCTACATTTAGTAAATCCCGAAAGATCCTTCCATATTCGGCAACCAAAATATGTATGGGGTTAGATTATCTCTCGGCTAATCTAAAAGAAAAGAATGGAAACCAAACTTGGATCTTACCCTTATTTGAAGAAATCGATTGCACCTTCACTTCAACCTTCAGAGATTCGGCTATGGCTAAATGATGCTCTCACAACTTTCGGCTTTTGGAGGGATTAGAAAGAAAAGAGAAGGAAGAATAAAGATGGAGGATTTGGCTAGAACACAAGGTATTTCGGCTTGGCAAAAATAAAAGAAGAAGAGGATTTGGTGAAGAGAATTTGGCAGAGGCTTTCAAAGAACAGAAAATAATGCAGAATGGCCTCTCCTTTCCTTTTATAGCCGAATTTACTAGGCTAGAGTCCCTTACTTGGCCACCACTCTTCTATTTTGATAACTTTATCCCTTGATTTATCACTTTAATTATCAACAAAACTTAATCCAATATTTATCTCTTATCTCCTAATAAAAATAACAATAATTATCCATCATTTATCTCTTGAAAATAATCTAAAATAAATCCATTATTTATCCCTTATTTATCCACCATTTATCTCTTAAAAATAAAAGAATAAAAGCTCCTAATTTATAGCCATGTGCCGTCCACCTCACTTCTTCTGGAAGCAAAATAAAATTTCTTTTATTTGCTTCCCATGCGACTCGAACTCAGGCCCACTTGCTCATGTAGGTGGCGTCACTTACCTGGGCCTTAAGTGGCATTTCCAGGCCACTTTTCCAAGCCTGTTTGTGTGTCAAATTCCTCCTATTATTTTTCTTAAGGCCACCTTGCCTTAGTTTTCTCCTTTTAAGCCTTAAAACTTGACATTTCTTTACATTTCCAAGTTTCCAAAAATTTTCGTTTGGCTCTTTAAACTTGACATTTCCTTACATTTCCAAGTTTCCAGAAATGTTTACTTTCCTCTTTTGAATCATTTCTAAATCTTTTCCTTACATCCCCTAGTTTCCAAAAATGTTCACTTTCCTCTTTTAAACTTAACGTTTCCAAAGCATTTCCTTACATTTCCTTACATTTCCATACATTGCCTTACATTTCCATACATTTCCACACATTTCCATACATTTCCATACATTTCCATACATTTCCATACATTTCATGAATTACACATCCAACACACCCACTGAGCCCATTATCTCATGAATTACACACGAACGCATAACCCCTAATCTAGGATGTTACACTATTTATCCGGGTAGCACAAAGATGTATTGTGACTTGAAACAAATGTGCTGGTGGCCGGGTATGAAACGAGAAATTAGCAAATTTGTAGCTAAATACTTGATTTGTCAGCAGGTGAAAGTAGAACATCAAGTACCCTTGGGTTTACTACAACTTCTTATGATTACTGTAACTTTGAGAAAGAAAGATTCAATCTGGGTAATTGTTGACAGATTGACAAAACCGGCAGATTGACAAAACCGGCACATTTTATTCCAATCAAAATATATTACACCCTTGAGAGACCAGCAGAATTATATGTGTCTGAGATTGTGAGATTACACGAAGTTCCGACATGTAACATCCCGAATTAGGGGTCATTTGCAATTTAATTGTTTTCATGTGTTTGCCTAAAGAAATGCTTGCGTATTGGTTGTTTGATATATTCTTGGGTCTGGTCATAAACCCGGGCTAAGTCTGAATTAGGGCTGAAATTTTATTTTAATGCCTAAGAGGAAAAGCTAAGTAAGGAAGTTTTAAATAATTGTTGGTGTGAAGCATGACACAAGGAAGTGGCTGGTAGAGTGGTTAGGGCGCTGCCTAGGGAGCTAGAAGGTGCGACAGAACAGGGGTTCGAACCCCAGGAATCGCGTTGGGGAGTTTTTATTTTTGGCGTTGAAGGAGAGCTAGGTGAAGAAGGATTTAAAAATAATTTCAGCGAGGTTATGGCATGAAGTTCGGCCTGGCAAAGTGGCTTGAGAGCGCCACTTAAGGGGCCTGGGGGCGAGTGGACTCAGGTTCTAGTCACGAGGGACGCATGGGAGTGTTTTATTATTTTGGGTTTTGGCGCCTAAAAGGAAGGGGCTAACTAAGAAGGCTTTAAAAGGATCTTGTGAGCATAGATGGACATGAAAGTCAAGGTAGTAAACTGGCGCGGGTCGTGTTTGGTGATTTCGGCAATGAGGACTTGCGTTCGAGTCCTGTTGGAAGCGCAAGCATGTTTTATTTTTGCCTTGGCGTTAATGCATGAAGGAGCCAAGGAATGAGCGCTTAAAAGGAAATTACGATGCGATTATGACACAAAAGATGCCTTGGCCGAGTGGCTAAGGGCGCTGCTTGGGGGCTGCGGCAATCAGGTCTCGGGTTCGAGACCTTGGGGCAGCGCCTGGAAGAGTTTTTTTTTTGTGTAATTGCTGGCGTGGGGTAGTGCCGGCATGGGCTCTCAAATTAATGAGGGCAGGCCATTGTTTTTAGAATTGTGCTGGAAGTATGGGTTTAAAACAATATTATTATTATTATTATTATTATTTTAATTGTTGAAAGAAAAGAGTAAGTGATGGGCAAACTTGTTAATTAATGTTGGTGATGGGAAAGGGAATAAACAATGTGTTATTGTAATTGATGATAGGAATTTTCAAATGGGGAAGAAAGCATGGCCGAATGAAGCATGGCCAAAATTCATGAAATTTGTTTTCTTTTCCTTACATGGTGATGGTCGAATGAAGCACCCTCTTGGGAGCTTGCTTGGTCGATTTTGAGGGCTGTTGGAGGTGCCGAAATTCATCATTTTGTTTTTCTTTTCTTTCCAATTCTTCTTGGCCAAAAAAGGGAAGAGACCAAAGGTTTGAGTTCGATTTTGAAGGAGCTAGGGAGTATTCCGGCTAGCATGTTACTTGCATTGTTTTCTTTCATGGTGGTTTAAACCCAAAACTCCTTTCTCCTCCTCTGCTACTCTTGGTCCTTCCTTGAAACATACACTAAACCTTATGACCGAATGTTATTTACCATATAGAGCATAGGCCGAATCCACAAAAGGAAGGTGTTGTCGTTTTCGAAGGTTGGTAAGTATTCCTCTTTAATATTCGGTTCCTTACTTCTTTTTTTGGTGTGCCGAAAGCATGAGTTAAGGCCTTAGTAAGGTTGGCCGAATGGTTATAGTATCTTAATAGTGTATCTTTTTGTATGTAGCCGATGCTAGGGCGCTTGGAAGGAGTCTTTCGGGTTTTGAGTCTTCAAGGTAAGTGGTTGTTTATATTCGACTATGGGCCAAGTATGGCATTTAAGTGGTGACCTCACGTGTGTTATGATTTTAGGGGCTAGTAGACAAAGGCTTCCGGGATTTAAACTCGTCTTGGTAAGTGATAGCAAGTTTCGGCCTAAGGCCATAATTTTGGTGCGATTAATTCTTCGGAATTATTAGTATAGCCGAATAGCCTATGTGATTAACCTTGGTGTTGGCCGAATATAGGACAGAGAGATCTAGTGCGGTAGATCGATTCTTCGGGTTTCGTTATTGAGTAGTTCGGGATTCGCTTAGACTTACGTTTAATCAGGTGTGTAAAATCTTACACACTTTATTAGTATAATCTGTTACTATGATGATATATATATATATATATATATAACCTCTCATGTAGTAACTTTGCCTTGTGGGCATAAGCTTGGATTTCGGGTAAGTCCCCTATTACTTGATCTATGTTGTATGTTGTGTACGCCATCATATGCTGTTAAATGCTATGCTACATATGAATGCATGATATATGGGATCATGATACTTGTTATGTGAGCATGATGATAGTGGGATTGATGAGAGGAGGGAGATGATCTCTATGGACTGTCACCAGTGGTTTGGCACCACACGATGGGTTGGCCCCATCATTTGATATTTGTGACTTCGGTCACCAGTGGTTTGGTACCACCAGTGGTTTTGACCACACCGTTGATATAATTTGTGACTAAGTCCCAGTGGTTTGGCACCACCAATGGTTTGGCACCACATATTGATATTTGTGACTTCGGTCACCAGTGGTTTGGCACCACCAGTGGTTTGGTACCACATGTTGATATTGTGACCTATGGTCATCAGTGGTTTGGTACCACACGATGGGTTGGCCCCATCATTTGATATTTGTGACTTCGGTCACCAGTGGTTTGGCACCACCAGTGGTTTGGTCCCACTCGGGGTAGAAAAAGGAGTATGGATGGCTAGCTTGGGTTGAATATTTGCATGTCGTACTAATATCTTGTGTATGAGTTGTATTTTCGGGTTGGGGATTTATACACTGAGTCTTAGTGACTCACCCCTTCCCATATCATTTTGCAGGTGAGTAGATCGCGGAGATGGAGCCGGAGAGGACTCGAGGAGGCCATGCTTGTTCCGTGGACTTGAAATTTTATTTCGCACCGTTTAAAGTTAATTATTTACTAAATTTCGATTGGGTTGTAATATGGCCGCTTATTATTATTCGTATGTTTATGTAGTTGCTTTTACTTTATTTCTATTATATTACTAATGAACTTATAAACTGTTAAGCAAATCGGTTAATAGTAACGTTTTTAAAATAAGTACTTGCACACGTTTTCAAAGATGTTACCATCGGGTAGCAAAAATCTGCCAAGTTAACAATAACTTCGATGGTTCTAAAAATTTAAATGATCAAATGTTTTCAAAGGAAAAAGGTTTCAACTAGATCGTGTTTATCAACCCATCTGAGTTTTAGCAAACACCGTTTTATAACTTCAACAATATTTTCAGATTTCCACTATTAATCAAAATCTTTCGAAACATTTTTACTCCGTGACATACCAGATCCGGTCAAGGCTCGTGGGCCGGGTTCGGGGTGTTACATGACATCTATCATTTCGAAACGAGATCCAAGATTTACATTGAGATTTTGGAGCAAACTTCATGAGGCTTTAGGCACTAAGCTTAATTTCAGCACTGCGTTTCATCCTCAGACTGACGGGCAATCAGAATGAGTGATTCAGATTCTGAAAGATATGTTGAGATGTTGTATACTCGAATTTAAAGGTAACTGGGAAAAATACTTACCATTAGCCGAATTTACATATAATAATAGTTATCAATCCAATATAAAAATGACACCATCTGAAGCTCTTTACGAGAGGAAGTGTAGAATACTGTTGTATTGGTCAGAACAGATTGAATCCAATATGGTCGGAATTGATTTGATTCGAGAAACAGAAGACAAAGTTTGATTTATTCAGGATTGTTTGAAAGATGCATCTGATAGTTTAGAAATCGTATGCGGATTTGAAATGAAAAGATATAGAATTTGTGGTTGGCGATCAAGTATTCTTGAAAGTTTCTTCATGGAAGAATGTAACATCCTGAATTGGTGGGGCTTTGCATTTAATGTTCTATGCTGTTTATGTTATGCTTGATGTGCTAGTTAGGGTGTTTAAGGGGTCAAGAATGGGCTCAGGGATTGGGCCGAGGCCTTAATCGAATTTTCTGTTTGGACACTCTAGTGGAAAGCCAGTTAGGATAGGGCTTAAAAGATGTTATCTATGTTTTAAGACACAAATGGGCTTGTGGCCCAGTGGCAAAGTGGCGCCACTTAGAGAGCAGGGAGGTGGCGTCAGCTGAGGAGGTCCAAGGTTCGAGTCACATTACCCACTTATTTTAAATATTTTTAGCGTCAAAGGAGAGGAGAGTTGGGGGCGGCTAGGATGCTTGAAATTAGGAGATTAATAGAATGGATAATGTGGATAATGTGGCTGATAAAGTGACTGATAAAAGGGAGGAAGAGGTGGTGTTATCCATGCCACTTGAGGATGAGTGATCAGATGAAGATAAGGGAGAAAATTTAGGAATTATCTGCTGGTCACAGTGGTGGCCAAAATTCCAACACTGAGGGGAAGGAGGAATCGATTTTGGTATATCCAAGGGGTGCAGAAATTTCCCTTGATTAATAGCTTAGTTTTAGTTAAAAAAAGGGGCATTTTCGGGTTTTAGGTAGCAAGTGCCGAAATTGTGTTTAAGTGAGGGGAATATCTTTTTATTTTCGGCATTAGGGTTTTATTCTTCCATTCTCTTCTTCAATTCCGGTATTTGGGTTTTCCCTCTCATTCTTTTCTCTTATTCTCTGCTTAACCCGAAACCCCTAATCCCATTCTTTCATCTCCACCTTTATGCTAAAGCCGAATTTCCATAGCCTTTGTCTCTACATCTTTCTTCTTTATCCCCTCTAAAAGCTAAAAATTCCTAAGTCCCACCTATAGTTCTTTTGTTTATTTTCGGCTCTTTTCTTCCCTGATATTGCCGAATTTCTTCTTCTGTGGTACTTGTGCCGATTTCTCTTAGGGGTGATTTGAATCCTCTGTGTTTAGGTAAGGGGCGATTTCTCCTATGTTCTTCTTTTCTTTTTCAGTTTTTGGAGGCCAAAGCCGAAAGGCTGATGAGCGTGGCAAGGGTATCTTATGAGTAACGTTTTGACTGTTCTTGTGTCCTCATCTTGGGGCGACGTTCCGGGAATCGAAGTGGACCGAATCATCTAGATTCCAAAATCCGGAAATCGCTAGTCTCTGAGTCCCATATCTCTTTTCAGGATTTCAAGGTAAGGGGTTCTCTTTGGATTTTCATTAGGCTCGTGATTGTATTTGTGGTCTTAACCCTGTGTTATGGATTAACAACCATATGTTGTTATGGTAGCAACTGATAAGGTCTTTTGATGGAATCAAATGTCGATCAGGCGAAAGAGGGGATTGGATCTGTAAACCCAATCCCTAAGTTTAAGAAACGAGCGGTGTCAGCGATTTGGGATTGGCCACCGGGTTGTGGACCGGCTTCAAAACAAAACCGTAGGTAGTTAGCAGTCGTATCAGTTTCTGATAGTGTCGACATAGAAAGTATCGTCTTGACCGTAATCAGGTGTGTAGATCTTTACCACACTAATTAATCTGATATATATATGTTATGGGCTAAAAGCCGGAAAGAGGCTGTATGGACAGCCGTATTACCCGAAAAGGGTAGGCAAGGGATGCCAGGTACGTAATCATAGAAACTTCTCTATGTGTATCGATGTATATGATAATTTGTGATCTTTTAGGTAGTATATTGTGTTGATTCTGCATGTATGTATGCATGGGATGGGGTTAATATGATGAAGGGGAAGAGCATGTTCATAGGTCACTTGGTGATCGATGGTTAAACCACGAATTGTAACGTTAGGTCACAATAGTGATCGGTGGCTAAGCCACGTTAAATTTATTCCTGATTGTTAGGAATAGGCAGCATGACTGTCGATATGGTGTGTAGCGGTTGGTGGGTTGATTGTAGAAATCCCCGAGGTGTGTTAGCTGGTACGGGCTGGTGTGTAGAGGATGGAATTTTAGGTTGGGTTGGGCCATGTTGCATGTAAATATTCTGTTGCCATTGTGTATGGGCCAAGGCCCATAATGTGTTTGTGGGCCTCAAGCCTTTTATGTGATTTCGGGATTTGCACACTGAGTCTTGGTGACTCACCTTTTATTTTCCTTAAATCTTTTAGGTGAGCAGTAGATCGTGGATATGGGAGCCGAGGCGGACTTGAGGGGCCATCAAGTCTTTTATTTTCATAAACTATTTCCTGTTTTCTTTTAAAGTGTCAATGTTGGGATTATTTATGTAATAAGGCCTCCGTAGCTTAGGTTATCGATTTATATGTGTTAATGTTTATATTTTAAATTTATTTATTATAAGTAATGAGGTGGGAATTTCAAACACGCTTAACGTAAAAAAAAAAACTAAGTTAACGAATATTGGATTAACCAAATCGAGATTTCCAAACCCAACAAAGTCAGGTTTTCCACACGACACGTCATCGAAGAGTTTTTTTTAAATGGGATACGTGCTTTCTTAAAAGCAAATAAAGAACTTTGATTTTAACATTTCAACCCGTAGCATGCCAGATCTGGTCGTGGCGTTTGGGCCGGGTTTGGGGTGTTACAAAGAAAGTGTTGCGTTTTGGCAAGAAGGGAAAGCTGAGCCCGAGATTTATAGGACTGTACGAGATTGTTGAAAGAATTGGCCCTGTAGCTTATAGACTAGCATTGTCCTCTAAACTCGAGAAAATCCATAACGTATTCCACATTTCAATATTGAGAACGTATAGATCTGTTCCTTCGCATGTAGTTCCTCATAGTGAAATTGAGTTACAGTCGGACTTAACGTATTCAGAAAAACCAGTGAAAATATTAGCTCGAAAAGTTAAAGAATTACGGAATAAATGAGTATTGTTAGTAAAAATCTTGTGTCATCGACATGGTTCAGAAGAAGTTACCTGCGAAACTGAGGAATCAATGAGATTACAACATTCAAATCTATTTTCAGGTAACAATTTCGAGGACAAAATTTCCTAAAAGGGGGAGAACTGTAACAGCTCGATTTTCAGTGGTGACGGAACAGTGGTTTTAGGACCACAAATTTCTGTCGTGTCAACTCATAAATATTATTTATAGATTATTTATAGATTCATTAGATTCGTATTAAAATTTTGGTTTAGAAATATTAACGATTAAATAATTAATTAATGAAAATGGACAAAACTGAAAAAGGTGCAAAACTTACAAATTAGAGCAAATCAGTGATGAAATGGTTTAATTAATGTTTGAGGAGGGACTTAGGTAACAATTATGCCCTCAACAATATAGTGGGATGGCATGTTAATAGAAAATAACAAAATAAAGTAATTATAATGGCAAAATTGTAAATTATTTGAAATTAAAACAAAACAAATTGGAAATTTAAGTTTCCTATTCATTTTCTTCATCATTTGGCTGAAATCACCATAGAAGGAAGCTCTAAGTTCGGTTTCTTCATTTTTTATGCATTTGAGTTCAATTCTTACCCGTTTCTTGTAATTTTTATGTTTTTGATATCATTGCAACTAGGTCCAGCTAACCCGTACCTTCGTTTTCGATTCTGTTAAAAATTTTCAGAGTTTCCATTAATGAATATTGAATATTTTGATGAATATTATGTATTTGGAATCTTTATTATGCTATTTGATGAATTTGTAAAGAGATTTTTGTTAAATCTTGATTTTAGGATTAAATTGTGGAAATGTCAAAATATTAGGGTTTGATAGTGAATTTTAGGTTTATTATGGGTTTTTTGAGGGCCTAGAATATTTGGATAAATTATTTATTTGAGAAAATTAGTTAATTTGATGAATTAACTAATTAAGGGATTAAATTGTAAAAATTGTCAAAGTTTAGGGTAATTGTGTAAATTAGAAAAATAAAAGGGTATTTATTGTAGAATGGATTTGAAATGAAATATATGATAAGAATTGAAGAATTTTACATATAGATCAATAATCCGTAGATATTCGAGGAAAGGTAGAATAGCAGAATAGTCCCTAAGCTTCTATAATCTCTACGATTCAGTCCAAGTAAGTTTGTTATTTGCTTACTATTAATCTTACTGAATATTTGTACTATTTAATTATTGGTTGAATATGGATTTATTTAGTTATGTTTAACGAAATAGAAATTCGATGATTATTCGGGCTATGTGCCTAGCAGGCTGTGTTCCGGCATATTGAAAACTTGCATTAATTGGATAGTCTTCGGTTAATTATTAAAAGGAAACTTATATTGAACTTACTAAGCTTGTTGATGCTTATTAGTTTGATTTATTCTTGTAGGACCTTTGGAATCGTTGCTTTGATTGGATCGACTCGGAAGCTTGCACACTATCATCAACATCTCGGTAGTTATTTTGGTTCATACTAGTTGGTTTAAGTGGCATGTATTAGAAAGGTTCTATAGTACTTGAATATTTTGTATGAATGTAAATATTGGAAGTAAGTTGTTATGCTTGTTTTTAGTAAAGACGTTGAACTTATGTGCTTAAATAGTAATTCTTTTAGAACATATATAAGTAGTTGTATAAGTCTTTTGGTGTCAAATGATGATGATTAAATACTTCAAGTATGTTAGTTTTAAGTAGTTATGATGCTTAATTTTTATAAGTGTAACAACCCAATTTTGGGGCTAGTCGGAACAGTGGTTTCGGGACCACTAATCCAAGGTTGAAGAAAATTATTTTGATATTATTTTATGTGTTATAGCATGATTATAAGGTTGCATGGAAATTTTAGTGCTTTAATTTTTATGATTGTATGCTTAATTGTGAAAAAGGACTAAATCGCATAAAGTGCGAAAGTTCCATTTTTCAAGCTAGATGTAATAACCCAAATTCTACAGGCACCGGAAAAGTGAGTTTAGGGCCTCCGTCCTAGGAAAATGAGTCCGTAAATATTTATTAAAAATATTTACGAAGTTCGTATAGGTTGAATTAGAATTTTGATAAGTGAATTTAGTTTAATTTAAAGTAGTTAGGAAAAAGGATCAAATTGAATAAAGAGTGAAAGTCTAATTAAAGATTATAGAAAATAAAAAGGACTAAAGAGGAAATTATGCCAATTTCCAAACTTGAGGCGGCATAAGCATAAAATCTAAGATTTTTATGTGTTAAAATATATTATTATTAGATAACTTTATTAATATAATATTATATTATATAATAAAGCAAAGAAATAAAAGAGAAGAAACAGAATAGGCAAACGAAACAGAGAAGGAAAGAAGGAAGGAAAGAAAAGGAAGAAAAAAGAAAAAATTGAAAGTTTGAAGCTTGGAAGTTGATAGGTAAGTCAATTTAGCCTTTTTTACTTATTTTTTATGTTTTAGAAGCCTTGGAACAAGGTTTTGATGAAGATAAGTTAATATTTTGAAAGATAGTTAATTATTAGACAGTGTTTATGTTGAAGAAAATGATGAATTAAGGGTTAAATTGATAGAAATTCAAGTTAAGAAAATAAATAAACTTAATTACGATTAAATTGTAAAATAAGCTATAAGAAAACAGTTTTGGGACAACAGCAGTAGAGTAACTTTGAAAAATCACTAAAAATCATAGAAGTGGAATTAGAAGTTTTGTGAGATATAAAATTAAAGCTTATTGAGTCTATTTTCATATGAAAGAAATAGGGAAAGTAAAGAAATTCTGTATTTTAAGATATTTAGATTTTTGTGAGACTGGTTCAGAGTGATTTCGAGATCCCCTATTCTGACTTGGAAAAATCATTAAAAATTGTAAACAAATAATTAGGGGATATAATTTATATGGTTAGATTCCTTTATGAGTCTATTTGTAGAAGAAATAAACTAGAACATCATTTGAATTCTGTATAAAAAGATAATTAAATTTTATTAAAGAGTGATTGGAACTATCAGACAACAGAACAGGGGTGATTTTAAAGAATAAACTGTACTTATTGGCTAAATCAAAATATCTGACAATTTTATGGTAAGAAGATATGTGAGTCTAGTTTCATAGAAAATTTACGGATGTTTCTTTGGAATTCTGTAACTCAAGATATAGATAATTTAGTGACAATGACTCAGGTAAATAGCATTGAAAGAACTTATAAGTAAATAATAGAATTGTGTACAAAGAATGTGGAATGAAGAGCAAGGGTAGGAATTGAATAAAATTCAATTATTTGTTGTAATTTAATGCTATAATTAATAATGTAAATTGTTATTACTATTTTCGTAGCAAACAAGGAAACTGAGACGTCTAATACGAAGGGGAAGGAAAAAGTGATCGAGGAGTTGCTCGAGAAAATATCGGTTTGTATTATCATAATTCAAGTTATTTATAATTGCATGTTTAATTTCAATGTATGTGTATGAAAAATGAAATTTAGGTAAGTATTGATGTTTGAATTGAATATGACTTGGACTTAATTGATGAATATGTGTTAGTATTGAATTAAAAATTGAACTACATATGATTGATATGAAAGGTACACTGAATTAATTTGTGAAATTAAAATGAAAGTGATATGGATATGTGACTTAAATACCCTATTAACTAGTCGGGCTGAGTCGGATATAATTGGCATGCCATAGGATTGGAAGTGTTCAGGGATTCTTCGACCTTGAGTCGATGAGACACTGGGTGTCATAGTATTTATTTCGGATAGATTCAATAAGGTACTAGGTACCACTTTACTTCGGCTAGGCCGATGAGACACTGGGTGTCACTATATTGCTTCGAACTATCCGATTAGGCACTGGGTGCCAGTATGGTGTGTTTGGTTGGATCCGAGTATCCGCCAAAGTCCGAGTCATGTTAATAGGGGTAATTATGTGAAATGAGAAAATCATATGAATTTGATTATTTGAACCTCTGAATGAATAGTTAAAGAGATATTGTGAAATGAAATTATGCTATGTGATTGAAGGCATGAATCAAAGTTCATGAATGGTTCCTATTGAAATGTGAATTGAGTAGTTATATGTGATTGAGAGATGAACCAAAGGTTCATGAACAATTGGAATTCTATGGATGAGATATTAATTCAAATATTAAAATTGTTACATTGGAAATATAATAACTTAGTATAAATTATATGTATAATGTGTTATTTATCTAAGTATGTTTACGATATTTGATCATTGTTATAAATTGAACTATGATAATATCACTGAGTAATTCCAATACTCAGCGTACGGTTTGTTTTCCGTGCGCAGGTTAGTAGAGTTTCTGATCCAGTCCAGCATCCAAATCAAACCCGACTCCAATAAGAGGATATTGGTGATGAATTTCTTCCTTTTGTTAAGTGGCATGTACTAGATAGTTATATGAATTATAAACATATATATATATATATATATATACACTTAAGTTAAATGATTTTGGTTGCATTTAAATGATTATAATGTTTTGGATGAGGAAAATGATATAAAGTTATAAAATGATAATTTGGTATTGGTTGTTTTGGTTTGAATTTGCAGGGGGGTTTAGGTGAAAATAAGCAGAAATAATGCCGAAATTTTTATAAATAAAAAAATTACGAATTATTTTTTTAGAACGATTGAACAAGTTCCATTCTACTTTTAATATATGCTTTGGGCATTGAGAGTCCAATATAGGGATTTAATTATTAAATTATACTATGAATGTTATTTTATTTGTGAGTGATTAGTAAATTGTCTGATATGTCCGGTAATACCTTGTAACCCTGTTCCGGCGACGGTTTAGGGTTAGGGGGTGTTACACTAGAAGTATCTAATAGCTATAGAATATTAAATTGGAGGTCTTTAACGTGCAAATAGACCACCTTAAGAGTGATGGCCGGCCAAGGGTGACAAAGACATTAATTTGGTCAAAAATTTGGTGAAATTAGGTGACCAAAAATGAATAAAATAAGACAAAGAAAGAAGATATCATCTTTCACTATTCACCCTTCTTCTTCCACCGAAAATTGAAGAGAAGTTAGAGGTTTTTGGAGTTCAAACTTTCAGCCAAGTTATTATCTTGCAAGTAAGTGATTTTAGAGGTCTTTCTTGATAATTTTTGTACTTTTGGAACCCCCAAAGCTTAAGCTAGCTAATGGGGGGACCAATTTGCAAAATGATTAAAAGTTTAGGGACTTGCCATGAGAGTGTTTATGTTGTTTGCTGAGTTTTTATGGAAAAAAATGAATGTTAGTGAGTTAAGGAACAACTTTTGTGAAAGGTGTTACCATGAAAACACCTAAATGGGACCTATTAGTAAAGGTTGAATTTGTGTAATAAATGCATGAAATAATTATTTTTGTGAGTTGTTGTAAGAGAAATAAATGTTCAACTAGGCTTGTTTAATGAGAAAATGTGATGAAAAACGATTTACGAGCCCAGGGGCAAAATCATAATGTTGCCAAAGTAGAAGGGCAAAATGGTCATTTTTTCCTAAGTAGAAATTTTGATATATCATGAATTATAAAGTTATTGAATGAGTGAATTTTATTATTATAGATCAAGAAGAGCGCGGAAACAACCTTGATCGAGGAAAAGGCAAGGTTACGGACTAAAACGTCGATTAATACATTTTACACCGAGGTAAGTTTATGTGTAAACGGTATATCTTGAATACTTACATTGTTACTTATTGGTGTATTGTATGAAAGAGATCATTTATGATTGAGATGGATTGAATTTGATAGAAAATGAGTAATTCTCGTATGAACCTTGAAATGGTTAGGTAAGTGTGGAATATTATCCCTAAATAATCATTGGTGGGCTATGTGCGATACCACCTTATTACTTATTCACGATGGGTTGTGTGTGATACCATCGTTTATATTATCATTTGGTGGGCTAAGTGCGATACCACCGTAAATATTCTTGTTGGTGGGCTATGTGCGATATCACCCTATTATAGAGTAATGGTGGGCTGTGTGCGAAACCACCGAGTGTTTGGTATTATTCTGAATGATTCATTGAGAAATCGTTTAAGTATATGTTTCATATGATGTTGTGGTGATGAATGTAGGGAATGTATGCAAATAAATGAGAGCATTATATTTGTTATATGGTTGAAATGTGGTAAGAGATGAAATAAGTAAGCATGATTATGAAATGTGAATTATTCTTGCCTATTATGAAAAGTATTGATGGATATATATATATATATATATATATATATATATATATATATATATATATGTTATGATGCTTATTGTTTACATGTAAACTTACTAAGCTTAAAGCTTACTCCCTTTCTTTTCCCTTGTTTTATAGTGTCAAAGAGCCAGTTCGAGATACGAAGTTAATTGGAAGATCACCCACACTACCAGCTCATCTCGGTATATCTAGACTTAGCATTTTGAGTATGGCATGTATAGGCGCTAGACTAGGTGAAATGTTTTTTTATTTTGGCCATATGTGTGTTGGCTCCTTTATAAATGAACTCCTTGTATATAGCCATAGTTGATGGCTCATTATCACTAATTTATGAAAAGATGAGGTTATTCATGAAAGTGTATGTTGCACAATTGGGTTGCTTAGTGAATGGTTGAATGGATTTTTCATGTGTGAATTAGGGTGACAAAAAGAGCTTGGTAAATAGCCTTGTTCTTGTCCACACGGGTAGACACACGGGCATGTGTCTAGGCCGTGTAAGACACACGATCGGATCCATAGACGTGTGATCAGGTCGTGTGTCCCCGGCATGTTAATGTTGCAAGTCAATTCCGACCACGGGCTAGCCACACAGGCGTGTGCCTAGGCCGTGTGCCCCTTAAAAGGTTGCTGACATCATAAACAGAATACCCATGTTTTTACACGCTGGTGAGGACACGGGCGTGTCTAGGCCGTGTGGAGGACACGGGCCAAGGACATGGTCGTCTATCTGGCCGTGTGAAAACTCCTGTAAGTTCAATGAGAAAATAAATTCCACACGGTTTAGGGACATAAGGTGTGTGACAACACGGCCTGCCCACACGGGCATGTCCCATTTCACATGGGCGTGTGGCCCTGTTAAGGCAAAATTTTCCTAAGTTTATAAAATTTTCCGGTTGATTTCTGAGATCCACTGTATACATGTTTAAGGCCTTGTAGGCCCATAATGAAGATGTTTTTGAATGTGAATGGAAAGTTCTAAGTTAGGATGAAATTTTACAGCCCAAAGTTGTATGTTCAAGTGAGATAAGTCTGGTAATGCCTCGTACCCAATTTCGATGTTGAATACGGGAAAAGGGTGTTATATTTAGTGGTATCAGAGCTATGATTTAGCCGGTTCTCAGACTACCGTAGCGTGTGTAAGAGTCTAGCCATACATGCCAAAAACGTATATTGATAGTGTGGTGACTTCTGACAAATATTAAAGTGTGTTTTCGTATAGTAAATGGATCCCGACTGAGTGGCTGCTGATGATGCTCTTAGTAACGCGCTGGCTCCCACGCAAGGGACCGCGCTTGTAGAGAATAGACTCGAGACTATGGGTCAAGGAGAAAAGGCTCGGGAAGTCTTTCTTCAAATAATGAGTAGTTGGTACACGGAGTATGTACAAGTAAATCCTAATACTTAACCTCATCCACCCCCTCCTATACCTCATCCAGTTCCTGTGGCTCCTCAAGGTATAGATTTGGTGAGAATGACTGGGTAGATAAGATTCGAAAACAATGGGCCAAGGAATTAAGAGCTAATATAGACAATGACCCCGAGAGGGCAGAGTTCTGGCTTGAGAACTCAATGCGAGTATTCGATGAACTCTCCTGCACACCTGAGGAGAGCTTGAAATATGTCATGCCATTGCTGAAGGACTCGGCATATCGTTGGTGGAAAACACTAACGCCGATATTTCCAAAGGAGAGGGTGACATGGGACTTCTTTTTGGAAGAGTTCCGAAAGAAGTACATAAGTCAAAGATTTGTGGACCAGAAACGGAAAGAATTCCTTGAATTGAAGCAAGGAAAAAATGACTGTGGCAGAATATGAACGCGAGTTTGTTAGGCTCAGCAAGTATGCACAAGAGTGTGTCTATAGAAGCTATCTTGTGCAAGAGGTTTGAAAATGGGCTGAATGAGGATATCAGACTCCTAGTTAGGATCTTGGAGTTAAAAGGATTCATGGTGTTGGTTGATAGGGCATGCAAGGCCGAGGAATTGAATAAGGAAAAGAGAAAAGCTATGATTGAGGCCCGAGATGCAAGAAAGAAGCCAATGAGTAAATCGTTCCAAACTTAATCAAAGAGGTATAAGGAAATGAACCCTTCGATGACGGCTTCAGTGGGGTATTCACACCGAGACTGAGGTAATACATACTCGGGCTCGAGAGTTCAACCCACCTCGATGGCGAGCATAGGCAACACAAATTCAAATAAACCAGAGTGTCCAAATTGTGGTAGGCAACACACTGGGAGTGTTGGGGAAATAGCCGTAATTGTTACAAGTGTAGTTCACCCGATCATTTGTTCAGAATTGTCCTGAGAGGGATGAGAAGGAAAGAAAGCAAGAAGTAAGATCAAGCAATGTATCTTCGAGGGGTAGATCACAAAAGAACCCGGGAGGCGGGACTAGTAGTAGAGGTGCACCCAGAGACTCTGCTGTGAGATCAGAGGGTCGAGCACCTGCAAGGACTTTTCTCCAGATGTGATAACGGGTACTTTTTCTCTTCATGATATCTCTGTTGCTGCTTTGATTGACCTAGGGTCTAACCATTCTTATATTTGCATGAAATTGGTATCTAGCATGAGTATGATTGTTGAGTCTACGAAATTTGTGATAAAATTGTCAAACCCGTTAGGCAAACATGTGCTAGTTGACAAAGTGTGTAGGAATTGTCCCTTAACAATTAGAGGTCAATGTTTTCCCACGAATCTCATGTTGTTGCCGTTTGATAAATTTGATTTGATTATTGGCATGGATTGGTTGACCACTCATAATGTCTTAGTAAATTGTGGTAGTAAGTTTATTGAATTAAAGTGTGTAAATGGAGATGTCATTCGGGTTGAATCAGGTAGATCGAATAGTTTACCTGTGATAATTTCATCTATGGTAGCCGAGAGATACTTGGAAAAAAGGTATGAGTCTTATCTCGCCTTTGTGCTAAATATTCAAGAGTCAGAGGTAAAGATTGAATCAGTGCCGGTGGTATGCGAGTATCCAGATGTGTTCCCAGAAGAGTTACCCGGATTGCCTCTAGTTAGAGAGGTCGAGTTTGGAATAGAGTTAGTTCCGAGTACGGTAGCTATTTCGGTTGCTCTGTATAGAATAGCACCATTGGAGTTAAAAGAGGTGAAGATTCAGTTGCAAAAGTTAATGGACAAGGGTTTTGCAAGGCCGAGCTATTCATCGTGGGCTGCTCCGGTACTATTTGTAAAGAAGAAAGATGGGTCAATGAGATTGTGCATAAACTACAGACAACTCAACAAGGTAACAGTCAAGAATAAGTATCCCTTACCAAGGATAGATGATTTATTTGACCAATTGAAGGGAGCTACGGTATTCTCTAAGATAGACCTAAGGTTTGGCTACTACCAGTTGAGGGTTAAGGAGCAAGATGTGCCGAAAACTGCATTTCGAACGAGATATGGCCATTATGAGTTTCTTGTCATGCCATTTGACTTAACAAATGCTCCTACGATTTTTATGGATTTAATGAACCGCATCTTCCAATGTATTTGGATAAGTTTGTATTTGTTTTTATCGACGACATATTAGTTTATTCTCGGGGTGAGAATGAGTATGTAGGGCAATGAGTATGTAGGGCACCTAAAAATTGTTTTGCAGACTTTAAGAGACAAGCAGTTATATGCTAAATTCAGCAAGAGTGAGCTTTGGCTCTGAGAGGTCAGATTCTTAGGACACATTGTGTTGAGTGATGGCATTAGAGTTGATCCGAGTAAGATCTCGGTTATTGTAGAGTGGAAACTGCCAAGGAATGTGTCGGAAATCAGAAGCTTTTTGGGTTTAGCGGGGTACTAAAGACGTTTCGTAAAGGGGTTCTCCATGATTGCTACCCCGATGACAAAACTATTGCATAAAGATGTTAAGTTTGAATGGACTGAGAAATGCCAACAAAGTTTCAAGAAATTGAAAGCATTATTGATTGAGGCACCGATTTTAGTACAACCTGAGTCAGGGAAAGAGTTTGTAGTTTATAGTGATGCGTCATCAAATGGCCATGGCTGTGTGTTGATGCAAGAGGGTAAGGTAGTAGCTTATGCTTCGAGATAGCTAAAACCGCATGAGAAGAATTATCCGACTCATGATTTAGAGTTGGCTGCGATCATCTTTGCTTTGAAGATTTGACGTCATTATTTATATGGTGAGAAGTGTCGAATCTTCACCGATCACAAGAGTTTGAAGTACTTGATGGACCAAAAGGATTTGAATTTGCGGCAACGGCGGTGGCTAGAATTTTTGAAGGATTACGAGCTAGAAATCGATTACAATCCTGGGAAGGCGAATGTAGTTGCGGATGCCTTGAGCAGAAAATCCCTGTATGCTTTGAGAGCTATGAGTACGAACTTAGCATTGTCTGATGATGGTGCTATATTGGCCGAGTTGAGGGCTAGACCGTTATTTATTCAGTAGATATGTGAAACTCAAAAGAATAATAGTGGGACGCAAGCTAAGAGAGCTCAGTGTGAATCGGGAAATGAATCTGATTTTCGGATGAGTTCAGATAGATGTGTGATGTTCCATGACAGGATTTGTGTACCTAAGGATGATGAGTTGATACGAAAAATTTTACATGAAGCACACAGTGGTTGTTTGTCAGTACATCTGAGCAGTACGAAAATGTACAATGATTTGAAGAAATTGTATTGGTGGTCGGGTATGAAAATAGACATTTCCGAGTTTGTTACAAAATGTTTGATCTGTCAACAAGTGAAAGTCGAGCATCAAGTACCTTCGGGAGTGCTTCAGCCAGTGATGGTTCCCGAGTGGAAATGGGATCGAATCACCATGGATTTTGTAGCGGGGTTACCTATGACTCCAAGAAAGAAAGATGTTCTGTGGGTCATTGTTGATAGATTAACGAAGCCGGCTCACTTTATACTGGTGCGTGTGGATTATTCACTTGATAGGTTGGCCGAGTTGTATATTTCTATGTGGATTATTCACTTTATACCGGTGCGTGTGGATTATTCACTTTATACCAGTGCATGTGGATCACTAATCCAAGGTTAGAGAAAATTATTTTCATGTCATTTGACGAGCTAGAGCATGATTACATGTGTGCATGAAAATTTTGGTGCCTTAATTTTAGCGATTTCTTGGTTAATCGCGAAAAAGGACTAAACCGCATAAAGTGTGAAAGTTCTATTTTATAAGCTAAAGTGCCTAATAGCCATAGAATATTAATTTGAGGTCTTTAAAGTGCAATTAGACCCCTAAGGATAGGGTGGCCGGCCATAGGAGACAAGAATTGACAAAATTGGTCAAAGTTGGCAAAAGTTGGTGACTAAATTGACTTGTATTAATAAAATAAAGAAAGAAAATATATCATCTTTTCTCTCCATCTTCCTCCACCAAAAATAGCAAGCAAAATAGAGGTTTTGAAAGCTCAAAATTTCAGCTAACTCATCTTCATTCAAGTAAGTGATTTTAATGGTTTTTCTTGAAAATAGTTGTACTTTTGGAACCCCTAAAGCTTAAGCTTCCTATTGAGGGGACTATCTTGCAATATGGTGAAAAGTTTAGAGTTTTTCCATGAGAGCTTTTATGTGGTTTGCTTCATATTTATGGAAGAAAATGGGTCCTAGTTGTTAGATGAACAACTTTTGTGAAAGGTGTTACCAAGAAACACCTAAAAGGACCTTGTTGTAATATGTAGTAAATGTGTGAAATGTTGAGTTTTAATGATAGCCATAAGAGAAATAAATCTTCACCTAGGCTTGTTGAAGGTAGAAATTTGATTAGAATTGATTTCCGAGCCTAGGGGTAAAATGGTCATTTTGCCAAAGTCTAAGGGCAAAATAGTAATTTTGCCAAAGCATGATTATTGAAGTGCATTTATTAATGTGATATTAAAATGAGCTAATTTGCTATTATAGAGCAAGAAGAACCAAGAATTAACCTCAACCGGGGAAAGAACAAAGTATCGGGCTAGATCGACGATTTAGCTTATTTTGGAATCGAGGTAAGTTTGTATGAGGTAGATTCAACATTCACATTAACATGTTTGAGAACATTTGATATTATGTCGTCGTATGATATTCTACCAAATTGAATATTTGATGTTGAATGAGTAAGCTAAGATGTTAAGGTCCTAGTTGGACTATAATGAGTGTGAAACACTATCATTGAAATGTGAGATAGATGAGGTCCCGTATAAGACCATGTCGGGGACATGGCCTCGGCACCGAATTGAGGTCCTGTGTAAGACCATATATGGGATATGGCTTTGGCATTGAATGTGAAAAAAAATCCTATAAGACCATATCTAGGATATGGCATCAATATTGATGTGAGGTTCCATATAAGACCATATCCGGGATATGGCATCGATATTCAGAGACGATCCATGTGAGACCACATCCGGGATGTGGCATTGGCTTCGTGTTTATGCTAATGATAATGAATATGCATCTTTGATTATCCCTAGTGATTTATTAAATAGATCAGCTTAGAAATAGAAACGAGAATTGTATTAAAGCTATGTGATTGAGTTAACACAGGTACCCATGAATAATTCACAAAGAACATTTACGATATGTGGCATGGTATGTGCTAGATAAGGGCAAGTATGAGTAAGTATGGCAGGGAGCCTATGACTTGTGTGTGGTTATTTAATGCCATGGATGGATATTGTCATGAGCTTATTGTTGCTATTTATTTTCATGCAAACTTACTAAGCTTTATGCTTACCCCTTTCATTGCCCTTTTCCTTATAGTATTGACAAGTTAGCTTAAGAATTCGCGGACGTCGGAGTTGGAGGTTACACTTTTTGGTATAGCCAAACTAGATTTATTTTGAGCATGGCATGTATAGGACTTGAATGTTTTGGTTATGTCATATTTGCAAGCCAAATGAGTTGGCTATTATAATTGTTTCAATCTATTTTGTAAATGGTCATTAAAGTTCGGCCAATACTTGACAAGTTCTTATATATATTTATTCATTGATGATGAATCATGAAGTTATGCTTGATTTGAGTTGTTATAAGAATGGTTGCTATGTAGGGTGGCATTTGGCTTGGAATATAGCCATTTTAATGTCCACACAGGTAGAGATATGGGCATGTGTCTAGGCCATGTGTGACACACGGTTAGCCCCATGGGCGTGGTGATCGGCCGTGTGTCCCCTTGCATGCTAGAGTTGCAAGTAAGTATGCTTAGTAGAAAATACACGGGCAGAGACACGACCGTGTATCTCAGCCGTGTGTAAGGCACGGCCATGGACATGGGCGTGTGCCCAGGTCGTGTGAAGTCTGCACCTAAAGTTTGGAATTTAATTCGACACACGGTCTAAGGACACGGGCTTGTGCCTTGGCCATGTGACTATAGCGAAGTGATGACATCATAAACAGAATGCCAAGGTTTTGGCACACGGGCTAGGGCACGGGCGTGTCGAGGCCATGTGAGGGACACGGGCTAGGGACACGGGCGTGTGTCTGGCCGTGCGAAATAAGTCAGTGTCGACCACGGGTGAAGAACATGGGCATGTCTCAAGGGCACACGGGTGTGTCCCTTGAACAACACGGGTGTGTGGCCCCTGTTTGGACAAAAATTTTCTAAGCACGTAAAAGTTCTCGGTTTAATTCTGAAACCTCTCGGAAGTATGTTTAGGGCCTCGTAAGCCAAGAATGAGCAGGTTATGAGTTTAAATGGAAATTTTTTAAGTTGAAATGAAATTTTATAGCCCGATGTGTTATGTTTAAGTAAGTTAAGTTAGGTAATGCCTCGTATCCGGTTCTGGCTTCGAACACGGGTAAGGGGTGTTACAATGACTTTGATGCCTGACCTTGCTACTTTGCTTTCCTCACATCGCAACTTCATTACTCAGTCAATCATGTCGCAACATCACGCCACTATTACAACCCTGCACTATTTTAAGTTGTTTTGACTTGTGGGGCCCGTTTTGGATTTCGATCAACTCCGAATAAATTCTAAATGATTTTAAATTGTTTTTTAAAATTTCAATTTGTCTAAAACATATTTTAATTATCTTATAAAAATGTTTTAGACTTTTAATTATTAAATAAATCCAAGATTTCTTACTCATACATGCTTCAATGACATCTCTCATCTATACCGGTCATTTGGAATACATGAGGGGTGTTACATGTAAAGTAGAATGAGTCTACGTGCAAGAAACAACTGCATGTTAAGAATAAATACTTAGAAAGTAAACAAGGAAAGAGTCAACTTACCTTGAGGTCTATGAGGTTTAATTCACCTTAAGGTTTTGCTCTCTCATTGCCAAATTACAATGTAGTTAAAATTTGTTATCATCATTGATAACTCTTGAAAAGAGCTATATTTCAGGCCTCTAGATGAAATTAATTATTTTTAATTAAGTAAATACATATGCATTTTTAGGATAATTTTAGAACATTGCATAACAAAGCTTGGATTGCGCTATAATGGTCACTATTTGTTACTTTTATCACTTGGAGAGGAAATGTGTGATTTTGTGTGAACACAGGTGTAGGAAGAATATGAAGAAGGAAAATAAGGAAAATAAAAAATTGTCATGGCAAATGGTAAGATTGATTTCCAACAAAATCGCCATGGCAATTCTGGGAAGATGACTTAGCACTCTGACCACGTCACTCAGCCAGTTTTGCGTGTACCAGAAAACCAAACTGAAAAGAGGAATGAAAAATGTGGGTTGAGGTGGAATGGATTTACCTAATAAAAGAAGGAGAGTGAAGAAGAAAGAGGGAGAGGAGAATTTGCGTAAGAAAAGAAAATCAGTGACAGCAGTTTTCTCTCTGCGCAGAGAAGAACTCCATTGGAAAATTCTCGAGAAAGAAAGGTAGCAACTAAGAGAGCATAGCACATGCTTGAAGAAAGGGGAGAGACATCTACCCTGGGTTCATGAGCAATCTGAAGATCAGAGAGAAGCTAGAGTGTGGCAAGAAATTCATGCATTTCTGCTTTATTTTCTTGATTTGTATGATTCGAACTTATTTAAGAATGTTGATGAATGATTTTATTTTGATGTTAACTTTTCCACCCATGAACTAAATCCTTTCTAGGTTGGAGTTATTTTGGGCGAATGTTTTATCACATTTAATGCCCATGATTAGAAATTGCCTATATCATTGTTTCATTCGATTTATGCTTATTTTTAAATACAAACATGCAAGCTCTTGATTGTGTGTTGTGTTCTTAAGTATTTTTTATTCTGAAAAGGTTAAATATACTGGATCTTGAATCGTTTGATGCAAGTGAATACTCGACAGAATATTCGTGGCACTCTAGACATAGATGTTGCGAGTTGTACAAAGAAGAACGTTCATTACGGTTATTAATCTAGAGTTTTGTAGACATACAATAACTTAGATTTCTAGCTTAAGATCTAGCTATCGAAAGAGGCAGATCACAATAGTGATTCTCTGGGTAGTAGATTAGACAATGTTTTGCCATGGCATTATTTTGATATGAACATTTCACCTGAATAATTCCAACCCTATTCATTCAGTAGCAGAAACACTCTTGCTTTTCTCTGTAATTTGCCACAGCATTTTATTTTCCACATTAATTTTTTTTTTTTTTTGCATTTGACTTCATTAATTCATTATTCAACATCTTATTCAACTTGAGAATATTTCCTATTATTCAGTATAGTCACTAGGAATATAATAACTTACTCAATTTCTTACCAAATTCCGATCCCTGTGGAGACGATATTTACTTATCACTTTATTACTTGAATGACATGTACACTTGCACAATTGCATTAGTTATTTACACGCAACAATCATAGTTTAGTTTTTAAATTTTAAAATTTTCGTGAATCGTGTTGTGCATTAGCTATATTGATTATTAAATCATTCTTCTTTTCCTCATTTCCACAGTTTCACAATTCAAATTTCACTTATAATTAACATAGCATACGGTCTAGTTATTTTTGCCTATTAAATTCATTTGATGTTTCATATTTAGTTCATTATTCTCACACTTTACATTTTCATTCAACTTATAGTATTTATCCCTTAGTAAAAACTAACAGAAGAAGCTTGAAGATTCATCCAAACACCAAAGAGCATGAAATGTTAAGCACCACAACACTAAGGGCACTAAAGTGCTAAGGTCAAGGGCTTCATACTCTACACATGAATGCAAGGTCCAAAGGCTAATAGAAAGTGCACATAATATATGCAAAAGCCAAAGGCAATAGAACTCTAAAAAACATGAGATTGGATTAAGAGAGGACATGTAATCTTAGAGAGGAACTAAACCCAAAAAGGGCACAACAACCATTACAAAACCATGCGATAGTTCTTGTTTCTTGGAGACCTTGAGATCACCGATGCCAACCATGACTACCACACTATAACAAGTATACCCTAAGAAAATCAAATTAAAAGCTACTTGGCACTATAGTGAATAATGAGGTGCCACCCTCATAATTCGATTAGGACTTCATCAATCAAATTGAGAACACTTACTCAAACTTTCTTGTGCTTTCTTTTTTGTTGTCTTGCTTGCTTCAATTATAACTTTTTAACGTCAGTACCTTAAAGAATTCTCTTTGAGATTCTTAGTTTTCAAGGGTTCAAGTTAACTTAGGCAAGTTTAAGAGACTTACCAAGTTGTTCCTCTGTGTGGTCTTTCTTTATCGTATCGGGGTATGGCACACGGGGTTGGTACTCTGTAATCACCGGGATTGGTAAATCATGGCTTACCTCAACCTTACCTTCACTTACCACAGGCTCTTGCCTTGGGTCAGATTCCACTAACCTTTCATTGTCATGAGCTGTTACGGCTTGAATTTGCTCTTTTGGGTTAGTTTCAGTGTTGCTTGGAAAGCTTTCTTGTAGTTGTTCTGAGATCAGCTTAGCAAGTTGCCAAATTGATCCTTAATCTCTTGTGACAATACTTCAAGTTTTGTTTCTACCTTTTGGAAACATGTTTCTGAGGCTGCTATGAATTTTGTCAACATCTTTTCATGGTTCGACTCCTCTTCCTGTTGGTGAGGTGGTTGTTGAAAATCTGGATTTTCTGTGGCTGCTATGAATTTTGTCAGCATCTCCTCAAGGTTCAACTCCTCTTCCTGCTGGTGAGGTGGTTGTTGAAAATTTGGAGAAAGTTCCTGTCTTTGGCTACTTTGATCATCCCACGAGAAATTGGGATGGTACCTCCAGCCTGCATTATAAGTGTCACTATAAAATTATTTGAGGTCTAGAATAGTTACCCATATAGTGGACTTATTCGTTCTCCATGCCATATCCGTAGGGTGGCTACTCAGGATTCGCCACGCCTCCTAGATTCGAGTCATATTGCATTACTAGGTGTACCTGCGAGAGACTATGCAAACCATCAATCTTTTTATTCATCATCTCTAGCTGGTTAGATAACCTGGTGACCACGTCGAGGTTGAAGACACTAGCTGCTTTAGTAGGAATTGTCCTTATGACTTGCCACTGATAATTATTCAATGCCATCTTCTCTATAAACTAAAATTATCTGCCAAAAGCAAATAGAGGAAAAATTAGCAAAGTAAAAAAAATAAAAATAAAAAAATAATAATGAAAATAAATTACAATAATAAAAAATGGCTAAAGTAATAAACATTGAGCTTTCTTAATATTTTAGTTCCCCGGCAACAGCGCCAAAAACTTGATCGTTGTTTTCGCGATGTCAAAGTTTTAAAATTTATAAATGAGAATGATCGAACCTAGAAACCAACTATGACAACGATTTTTGAGGCAAGCACACCTATCGAACAGTAGTATAGTTTAGGCAATACCGGAATGTCAAACCCAAAGGAACCAAAAGTACTAATACTAACTCTCTTTTTATTATCTAGCCTAAGAATAAAGGGATTTATTTATCTAATCTAAATCAATTAAATACTAAATTAAAGATGCAAAGACAAAGAAGAATGAATTTGGGAAAATAGCTTGGAAGGAAAACCAATTGATTAAGACGACACCCAAGGAAGAATCCACCTATACTTCACTTGTTATCTAACTCTGAACCAGACGATTTATTCATTTGACTTGATCCGTAAGATTCCATAATGTATATTAAACCCTCTCTCAAAGCGAATAACGTTTAACCCTAGGTTGATTAATTGAAATCTCTTTCTAATTAAAACCCCTAGAATTGCATTAACTCAATCTATGGACTCCCATATTAGGTTTCACCCTAATCCGGCAAAATCTCGTCACCCTATCTCTAGGCGCGCGATCAAATCCGCTTAATTATGCTAGATCTACTCTAAGGCAGGGGCTTTTGCTCCTCCACCTAAGCACATCATACTTGAATTAATATCTCGGAAATATCAACACAAGAATTAAGAACACATAATTAAGAACAAGTCAAATATTTATCATATAGCTCAGAAAACAATAACAAGATTCATCTTAGGTTTCATCCCCTCAGGTATCTGAGGGTTTAGTTCATAATAATAAAAGAAAACATCTCAAAAGAAGATAAAACAAAACATAAGAAATCCCTAAAACCCCCTAAAGGAATTGAAGGAGAGATCCTCTGTCTTGAGTATAATTCTGGCTTCTTGAGATGGATCAATTGGCTATCTTCGAGTGATTCTCCACAAACCTGACCTCTCTGGCTCGGCTCCTTGGCCTAGCTAACTGCCCCCTGACTAAAGCCTTGGGTTCCAGCTTCTGTCGAACTCCCCTTCAAGTTGCCCCCTTAGGTGTTTATATAGACTTTGAGATGCCTTACTTGGCCCCTAAGTATCCTAATTCAAGTAGAATTCCTACTAGGGTGTTTAAGTAGGCTTTGGAATGTGTTTCTTTGCCTCCAAGTATCCAAATCCAAGTAAAACTCTTCTTTCCTACGGCAGAGACACGCCCATGGCACACGCCCGTGTAAGTCGTGGCCAGGTCGTGTTCGAACCTGTTGAATGGGGCACGACTGTGTGGCTAGGGCCCAGGCCGTGTGGATTTCATGATATGGCCCATTTACTCCATTTTGGGCCCATTTTCCGTTCTTTTCGTCATTGGGTGCTCTCCTAGGTATAAAACATGAAAACAAAGTATTAAGAGCACCAAATTACATAATTCAAGGCTTAAATCATCCAAAAGCATGCTAAATGTGGGCTTAAAATATGTTACTTTTACGGTTTATCAGTTGTTGATAGATAAACAACTTTTGTAAAGTGAATTTTCATGAAATTGTGATTTAAGGACTAAATTGAAAAGATGTAAAATTCATGGAAAATTTCTTATTTTTTTGTGAAATAAATGGGCTGTAAATGTTATATGTAAAAATCGGTTAGGCTTGGAATAAGGATTAAATTGCATGAATTTCATTTTCCAAGCCTAGGGATGAAATCGTCATTTATTGAAAGTTAGGGGCAAAATGGTAATTTTTCCTAGGATGTGAATTGAATTAAATTAAGTATGAAATGGATTAAATTGATGTTAAATTCATTTATATAGATCTGGAAAAACCTAGAATTGAATTGGATCGAGAAAAACAAAAAGTGTCGGATTAGTAGATTCTCTAAACAAACAAGTAACGAGGTAAGTTCGTGTAACTAAATTGTGTATATTTACATGTTTGAGTGAAATGTTGTATATGTGAATGTTGAATTATGAATTTGGTATGTTTAGAAAATAAATTCATAATTCCGATAATGCCTGGTAATTATTAAATCCCGTTTGAATACATGAAATTCAATTGGATACTGGGCCCCTGTATTAGTTATGGTCTTGCATATGTTGAAGACACACCATAGCTCAAAAGAGCGTCCTATTATTAGTTCTCATGAGCTTCCCAATATATGGTTCTTGCGAGCTTCTTGTTATAGCTCTTCGAAGCGTCCCGATAGGTTGTGATCTTACATGTGTTGTGGATACACTTTAGCTCTTATGAGCTTTTCGATTACGGCTCTTCGTGAGCTTCATGTTAATTAGCTCTATGTGAGCTTTCCGATATGGCTTGCTTGAACTTCCCGATATATGGCTATCCGGAGCTCCCTGATTATTGGCTCTTCGGAGCTACCTATTATAGGGTAGCACGAGCTTCCTGAATATTGCTTTACTGAGCTTCTTGTTTTAGCCCGGATAAGCTTCTCGTTTATGTGCTTTATAAGCACTCCTGAATAGGAGTTGACAGATTTACTGTATTTTACACCTTGAGTGTATTGCCCATGTATTCATCGAGTTTTCAAATGATTCAATTGGTAACGTCCTGATAAAGGATAATATAAATCTAAAATGAAATACCATGAGAATATTTGATATGCAAAAGTGTGGTATACACATGTTCCTTAGAGATTCAAAATGATAAATGCATGTATGTGGAAATGAACATTGATGAGCACATCAATATTTATTAGTCTTTATATGAACTATATAACTAACATGTTTGATGAGGATTTATGTGGATTTAGATGTACTATGAGTGCTTGTTTAAAATGAACATAATTGGTAAGTTAATTTCATGTTATATGAACTTACTAAGCATTTGATGTAACATTTCGAATTAGGGCCTAGTCGGAACAGTGGTTTCGGGACCAAAAATCCGACGTAAGAAAATTTATTTTTATTATATTTTTATGGTCTACAATTTCACGGAACGATTTCGTGAAAATTTCGTTTGAAAATTTTGACGTTTGGCCACTCAATTTAGTCAAAAGGACTAAATTGTAAAAACTGCAAAAATTAAGTTCTAGAAGTTAGAGGTGTCAAATTGCTATGAAATTTTAAAGTAGAGGTTCTTAAATGGTAATTAGCCCATTGGTTAAATTGTTGGACAAAAATGGATATGGTATATGTTAGATAAGATATTTTTTGTAAGGGCATTTTAGTCCTTTATAAATTAAATGAATTAAAAACAAAATTAAAATGCCAAATTTGTCCATCTTCTTCATATGGACGAAATTTAACAAGGGAAGACATGGCTAGGGTCTTTTTAACTTTCCAAGCTCATGGTAAGTCCGTTCTAGCCCCGTTTTTCAAGTTATTTACGGTTTTGGAGTCCCGGTAACTCGATTTAGCTTATGCTACCAATAATTCATGATAGGGTTCATCTTTGGAAAATTACCTGTAGGTGAAAAGTGTGTATTTTGATGTTTTATGGTATAATACGAAGCTTGAAATTATGTTAAACAACTTTTACTAAGCGATTTTAAGTGAAAACGAGTAAAACGACATAATCGGTAAAAATACCTAATGTCCATAAGTGTATGTTAGAGTAAGAATTTGATGTTTCCATAGAAAGGAAAAATGATCAGCATGTTATAAAACATAAGAATAAGGGCTGAAGTTTAATTTTTGAGTATTGGGGCAAAATTGTAAATATGTAAAAGTTTAGGGGCAAAAATGTAATTTTGAAAAATTTTGATTTAGGGACTGTTTTGAATAGTACATTAATTAAATAAGTGAAATGTGATGTTTTAGACCCCGAAAAATGAGATTTGGACCTAGAACGGGAGGAAAATCGAAAATCGAGAAAGTTGGTAAATTACCGTTTCTGGATCCGAGGTAAGTTGGTGTGTAAATAATAATGCAATAATGTCGTAATGTATGTTTGAAACCTAAATTGTGGTATTAAATTGATTTTGCTGAATTACATGTTTTGTATATTATGTTGGTGAATTGATTTAATAATAATGTTTATGATAAAAGGTGACCTAGGTGACATGGAAAATGGGTCGAAATGTTGGGCTTAAAGGTGTTTTCTATGACTATGGTTATTATGTGAAATGGAAAGTTGATATGTAAATAATACATTTATGTTACTTGTTCAATAATTATTTTGCTAGATATTATGGAAATCATTGGGTGATAACTACAATATGAAAATGTATGGAATGTGAAATTCTCGATTGAACCTTCGGAAAACCGAGAGATACGGACAATATGTAGCTAGGTCACACGAGTGATAAGGGACCTTCACTGTGTGCACAAGAAAGCTACGAGATGGCAAAATTTAATATGTAGCTAGGCCACATGGATGATAAGGGACTTTCACCATGTGTGCAAGAAAGCTACGGGATAATAATTTCATATGTAACTAGGTCACATGTGTAATACTGTGTGTATACCATGTGTACAAGTAAGTTACGGGTTATGAGTAGCTAGGTCACATGAGTGGTTCCTAGTGTTGGACACCATGTAGACAAGAAAGCTACGAGATGGAATGGCTAGGTCACATGGGTGATAAAAGACCTTCACCATGTGTACAAGAAAGCTGAGTTATGTGTAGGTGGAGCTATGTGCTGAGACCACCGAGTATCGGGTGTTTTCCGAAGGGGTTAAACGAGATAAATTACTAATGGTGATTGGTACGATCATGTTATGAATAAGTGCAAAAGTGAATGTGATCAATTGAGAAATGTGGCAAATGTACGTGTGAGCAAGGGTGCATGTGACTATGTGTATATGTGCATAATGTGTTTGATATGTGATACGTGATTGAAATTGTGGTAAGGCTGATATGGTGTGAGCACCATTATGAGTACTCGTAAATATTGGTGATGATTATTCATTTGTATGGCTAGTATTGAACATGCTTGGTGTTATGTGTGCATATATGGAAGAAATATAAAGAAAACATGGGAGAGTAAAATTTTCAGTAAAATAGATTGAAATAGCAGCAGTTATGTGACTTTTAAAAATCCCCATAAATAGTAGAAATTGAACTATATGTTGGATGAGATATTGATTTAAATCTTATTAAGTCTATTTTCATATAAAAGAAACATAGAAAGCAAAGAATTTGTATATTTTGAGATATGTAGATTTTTGTGAGACTGGTTCAGAGTGATTTCGAGATCCCCTGTTCTGACTTGGAAAAATCATTGAAAATTGTAAAAAAATAATTTTGAGACATAATTTATATGGTTAGATTCCTTATTGAGTCTATTTTTATAAGAAACAAACTAGAACATAATTTTAATTCTGTACGAAAAGATAATTAAATTTTAGTGAAGAATGGTCAGAACTGTTGGACAGCAGAACAGTGGAGACTTTGAAGAATAAACTGTACTAATTGGCTAAACCAAAAATTCTGAAAATTTTATGGTAATAAGATATTTGAGTCTAGTTTCAGGTAAAATTATTAGATCTTAATTCGGAGTTCCGTAGCTCAAGATATAAATAATTTAGTGACTATGACTCGAGTAGACAGCTTGAGATGAACATGAATAAAAAGTGAAACTATGTGCAATTATGATTGTATTATCTTGAGAACATATTGTGAAGATTTATAAAAGCCTGTTAATAAATCACTTATTATTTACATACTTACTTACTAAGTTTTGTAGCTTACTTCCCTTCATTTCCCATATCTTATAGGGTTGTATGCTAACTCAAGTTGGAGATCGTCGGAGATGTAATCACACTATCAAGCTATCATCGTGGGGTAAAAGTGAATACAAACCTCTTAAGTTTATGGCATGTATAGGGGACTTAGTCATTTGTATATGTTATAATTGGTTTGGCTTAAAATGTTGGCCTTTAATATTTAGCAGTTCATTTTGTATAATTTGGATGAAATTTTATGACTTAGTTTAATACGTTTACAAGTGTATGTGCAAGTTTAATACGTTTACAAGTGTATGTGCTTTGGTAATGCCTCGTACCCTATTCCGGCATTGAATACGGGTAAGGGGTGTTACATTTGAAATGCTTTCTCCATTTTTCTTTCTTTTGTTTTTATAGTGCTCGGAAGCTCGTAAAGATTGGAAATCAGTTGAAGCATCATCACACTATCCTTCAGCTCGTTTTGGTATAAATAGCAAACTTATTTTGGTATAATGGCATGTATAGGCTAACTTGGCCCATGTTGGCATGTAAATGGTTGTTTGAAATCTAGCCATTGGAATGGCTAGTAACTGTATGTTTTGTGTATATATATACGAGGTTATATAATGATTAATATATGTGTGCTTGGTATGGTTAGATTGAATTATGGTAAACACATATGTTTTACAAAAGGTAAGTTTGAGTACATAAATACATGTGATGATATATTATGAATAATGTTAATGTTGGCTTGGTTTTAATGTCTTGAATTGATTGGTATATATATACAAGTATTGATGTAGGTTGAAGACAATTTGGGTGAGAAAAGTGGCCATGGAAATAGCCTATTTTCGTCCACACGGGTAGACACACGGGCGTGTGTCTCAACTATGTGTGACACATGGCCATGCGCACGGGCGTGTGGTTTGGCCGTGTGTCCCCTGTATCTTAAAAATTTAGAAACAGAATACTCAGAATTGGTCACACGGGTAGAGACACGGCGCATGTGTCTCAGCCGTATGAGATACACGGCCCAACACACGGGCGTGTGTCTTGGCCCTGTAAAACCTGCACTTAATTTTCGAAAATTAAATTATCCACACGACCTAGCACATGGGCGTGTGGCTGGCTGTGTGACCCAAGTTAGAAAGTTACATGGGTACAAACACGGGTTAGGACACAATTGTCTGCCTCACATCGATTGCCCACACGGCCTGGGACACGGGCGTGTCATTGGCCGTGTGAACCACACGGCTTGGCCACACGGTCGTGTGTCCCCTTTACCTAAGAAAAATTTTGCAATTTCGTGAAAAATTCTCTAAGTTTTCGGTTTAGTCCCAACCTGATTCTAATATGTATATTGGGTCTCGATGGCCCATACAAGGGGCAATATGATTGATTTTGGATATTGATAGTAAATGATACAAATTAATTATAATTTACTATCTAAGGTCGCACGATTTATTAAGATAAAGTCCAATGCCATGACAGTTGGTAACAAACCTAGATTTGTTAAGGTGTTGAGTTGAGATGATAAATCAAACAGATGATCAATTTGTCCTACCAAAGACCCGTGAGAAGGCTAAGAAAGGGAGTAGTTCGAAAGATACACTATCAACAATGGATGGCAGGATTGCCAAACTTGAAGAATCCATAGGCGATGTAAAGGAAAGTCTCAAGGTGATTGAGAGCAGCATCATAGAGTTAAACTATAAGAAAGATGAGCTCAAGGAGCATGTGCAGGATGCTTTCAATGCCAATGTGAAACAAACGCAGGGGGTTTTAAAAGAATCATAAAAAAATTCTTTCTAAAGATAATAAGTTTCCCATCATGCATAAAGCTCTCGTACATACAACTTGATACTTTTGCCATTAGAGCAAAAGATTAACAACTATGGATTTATTTTTAAATCATGATTTTTCATATATTCTAAAATTCATTTAAAAAATAATACTACAATTGTAATTATTTTAATTATATTTAATCATTTAAATAAATAACATAAAATAAAAATATAATTTAACAAATTCTGAAAACATAAAATCAGGTGTAACAACCAGTTGTATAAATATTTACTTAAGTACCAAGTTAAATAGAGCTTTGAACAAAATGTAGATGATGTAATGAAGGGTATAGATTGAACCTCGATCGAACCCACTTTTTTTACTCATTTCCATGAAAACAAGACTGAACCTCGAAAATGAAAACCTCATGACCACGTTCTTTCACACGTCAACCCTCCTCACCCCTTCAAATCTTCTATACCCGAATCTATCTAAACTTGATATAACACGCCTCTCACCTTGCACTTATATTCCCAAAATACCCTCAACGACATGGTTCCAGCAACTATGACCACAAAAGTAATAGATCCATAACAGGGAATTAAGTACATATCCGCAGAGGATATTTTTTTGTTCAACCCCTTAATCCTCGCATCAATTTTCCCATTTCATTTAAATTTTGTTGAAAAGAGAGTAAACACAAAATACATTTTTTTCGGTGAAGAAAGATTCGATCTCTTTCGCTAGAAACGGGACTGAATGGCGGTTAGTACAATTTTTTTTATTTTTTTTAACCATCTTGTTTGTTTGGTGAGAAAATTTATGACAAACAAGAAAAAAGAGATTTTGTATTTTCCAATTCAATTTCACCATGAAGATCTAAGATATTCTTGTTCTAACATAAATATCTGTAATTTTGTTAGTAATTTATGTTTTATTATTTTCTTGTTCTAACATAAATTTTAATTATTAGGGTCTCATTAATCAGAAGGATATAATGCTAATTTGAGTTTTGTTTCTGCTGTTGCTGTGCACTTCATTTACCTTTTTCGTTTCTCGTTATATGATACTATCATTTACCCTGGTTCTTAGAAATTTTATTATACACTTTTTTGCACTAGGTTAATAAAGAATCCGGCTATATCTTCTGTGGATTTGTATGCAACTATTTATAGATCTGGTTGATTTCATTTCGTGTTGTATAATCAGTTGTATGCTAATTAGGAATTTATTATGTAAAATGTTGCTCCAAGTAATGCTTACTTGAAAGAAAAATGAAAAAGTGCGAATTTAACTTGCTAATATTGAACTGCGCTCGCGTTTTTGTGATTATTAATCCAAGATGCTAGCTTTCTATGATGGTCAGCCTAATAAAAATTTTGTTTGTATTCAGCCTAAATATTTATGGGAGGTTTTCTTTTTTAATGGATGTAATAATGTTGGTTTGAAGATGCTTTCTCTATTTTGGGCTGTATAAGTTGTTGTATTCTTTGACAGATCCAATCAGTGAAAGTAGGCAACGTTTCTTTGGGTGCATCTGAGCAAGATATTAAGGAGTTCTTTTCGTTCTCTGGTGACATCGAACATGTCGAAATGCATGGGTGGGTTATTACCATACTTTTGTACCGTATGGATATGAAGAAAAGTGATGATAATTGTTGAAACTACTTCTGTCTTCTAACCATGTAGATGTACCAGTATAGTGATGTTCTGAGATTCTGCAAACATTATCTGGTATAGGTTTCTTATTTGCTTTTGTTTTCTTTTTTTTTTTTATTTGTTCCCCTTCCCTTTCAGCAATAATGAGCGATCACAAGTTGCATATGTTACTTTCAAGGATCCACAGGGAGCAGAAACTGCTGTTCTTCTTTCAGTACGGACATATCTCATTTCATTTGAGTTTTTTGTATCAATTATCTTAATTGTTCTCACTGACACACATGCATCACATAATTGGATTTTATGCTACTGTTTGAAGGAAATGGTATGTCTATATATATGGGAATTAAATGTTTTTGACGTATTTTAGTAGATATTTATATGATGCTAGTTCAATTTCTACTGTTTTTCCAAGTGAAATATGTAAAAGCTGGTAAACTTTGTAAGCAGTAGCTTTCTGCTTTCCTTGGATATTGAAATAAAATCATTTATGCAAAACACAAGGAATTAAGTATTTATGTATCATTTCTGGAATCTCACAAGTGATGTGCTTTTGAAAGTGAATACTTCAGTGCATTGTGAATGGGATGACAATGCTAATGACCATCTTTGTTTTTAAGTATTTCATCATTTAGAAGATAACATTGTTACTAAAAGATCTTCCTTTGAGGTAGATTTGCTAAAGACATGTAAATGAAATCCTTGCATGCATTTGACCAAGTATGTGTATTTATATCTTGAATTTTCACTGTTCTTCCGTTTTTAAGGTAATTGATTTAAACCACAATTTGATGTTAAGGAAGTGATCAAATCTGGTTCCCCATCTGAATGGCGTTTAAAGCCTTTTTGGCTGATGTTTCTGTTGGCATGTGTTGTTCTGGCTCGTGAACAGTTTGTTTGGTTTCACAAAAAAATTCTTGTTGCCTGTTGTGCATTATGTGGAAAAAGAACAGTTATTCTGTTATAGCTTGGATTTTGTTTATCATTTATGCGAATTTATTTTTTAGTTAGTCTCATGGTTTCAAGATATTTCCCTTTTCTTTTTGTTGGTTAGATGTCATAATCATTCCTTTTCTTCCCTTGTTGTTTTTACACTTTTTCTTATGTAAGGGAGAAAGTGAAGAGGGAAAAAGTGAGTTGGTAACTGATGGCCATATTATTGTTAATGGCTAGCTTTTGAAAGTTTGATTAGCTTTTCCACAAGGCAATCTCCCCTAAAGGCTAAATGCTTATTGATTAAATGGAAATTGAGAATTCATGGTTTTCTCCAGGGGGCGACAATTGTAGATCAATCTGTTACCATAGAGCTGGCTCCGGATTACAAGCCACCTGCTACTGCCTATGCAACACCTGTAATGTCCTAACCTACAGCAATCTGCTTTGACTTCACTTACCAAATGATGATTTTATTGTGAATGAATTGTTTGATTACGTTAGGCAACACAGAACAAAGAGGCCGGCCAGGCCGAATCTGCTGTCCAGAAGGCAGAGGATGTCGTAACCAGCATGCTAGCCAAGGGTTTCATTCTTGGCAAGGATGCAGTGAACAAAGCGAAGGCCTTCGATGAGAAGCATCAGTTCACATCAACTGCCACTGCCAAAGTTGCTTCTCTGGACCAGAAGATTGGTTTTACCGAGAAAATTAGTGCTGGCACAACCATGGTGAATGACAAAGTGAGGGAAATGGACCAGAAGTTTCAGGTTTCCGAGAAGACCAAGTCCGCGATTGCTGCTGCCGAGCAGACAGTCAGCAGCGCGGGTTCTGCTATAATGAAGAACCGTTATGTATTGACTGGAACCTCATGGGTCACTGGTGCTTTCAACAGGGTTGCTAAAGCGGCAGGTGATGTGGGGCAGAAGACAAAAGAAAAAGTTTTGGCTGAGGAGGAAGAAGCCCACAAATCAAAGGGGTATGCAAGGATGGACGAATCCGAATCTCCCAAAGCTGCTGCTCCCTCAGCCGCACAAGGTCTAATCCTTTAATTTGCCAAAAAAGGACAGTAAATACCAGCAATGGAAGGTATGGATCTTGCCACCAGAGATGTGCTTTCTGGTTTGGACAATAGTTTTAAAACTTAAATGTAGGACAGTTTGTCACATATTGTTTGATATGTTTGGTATATTCAACTTTAAATGATAATAAAAAAAAATGACAGTGCAAACAATTCAGCATCAATTTTATTGGTATCCATCTCTTATTCTTGACTTCATGTGTGCAAGGGCTAACCTTAGAATCTGTATTTACAGCATCACATGGTTTTCCGGAAAATGAAGAAAGATTAACGTAAATGGACAAATCGACTGGGCTTAGGGTGATCCAACCCGAGTCAATTTTTAAGATTTGCTCATTTGGAATCTTTTAAAATTTTTATTTTTATATATAAACGACGTGTTAGATTGTTTTTTTCTTTTTTAAGCTTTTACCATTACAAATACTATTGAAATGACGATAAATGATTGAAGGTGATGATAATAAAAAAAGAAAGTTTTTGATTGAATGATAAATCTTGCGTTACAAATGCATGTAATTAGCATGATTTCAAATACGTTTACAAATACGTAACATTGAAGGTGGTGATAAAGTGGTATCAAAATAAAATTTTAATTAAGTGGTAAATTTAAGGTGATTAAAATGTATAGAAAATATTAATGTAAAGTTTTAATTTAATGATAATTTTAAGGTGTTACTAATATAATTGGTTTGGGTTTAAATAGTTTTGTTACACGTATGAATCAGTGAAGTTTATTAAATCTAATTACATAAGCTGTTTATTTTCAAGTCAGGCAAATTACTTGGGTTTAGGCCTTTTCAAATTAAAATTTTTTTAATCAATAAAAAGACTATCTCTTAATTTCGAAACGTATTTCGAATCATCTGATTTTGTGTTTGAGAGTTTTTAGTGAAAATTGCACAAACTAAATTTTCTAAAAGAGATTATTATAAGAATTACGAGTTATGGTAAGTCAGGAGGAAAAAAACATTAATTAAGTCCTTCAAGTGAAATTACTCATACTTTCACTTTGGGTTCGGTTTATTTAATTAGGATTAAGTTGTTTTATTTCATTCTAGAAATATTTTTTTTTAAGAAAAAATAAAACGACCACAAGGGCTAAACATTTATTAAATCGCATCACAAATCACAAATGAATATCTAAAGGATAGTCCATTTCAAAGAACCAAGCACAAGCCTCCACACACATTTTCTTACAAATTAAATCAGCAATCAAATTACAACACCGGTTAACCCAAACTAAATTTGCTGACTTAAAATTAACAAAGGCTTTAATGCTTTCCTTGATCCGCACACCAATGACCGTGACATGCGTACGTTGATTCTTCACTTTGTTGACAAGGCTGGAGTTGTCTGTTTCGAAGATCACATCAGCTTTAATGTTAAGCTTACACGCAAGCTTAATGCTTTCATCAAAAGCATAGCTTTCGGTTTCATCCACCGACATCATCTCGTCCTTGAAGCCCCCGCCACCGCCTAACACGAACCCATCTTCATCCCTTGCTATAACACCATAAGCCAACTCCATTATTACAGACCGACGCATCGAAATTTATTTTAACATGACCCTTAGGAGGTTTTTCCCATCTTTTAACAATAGGGTTAGTAGAAAGCTACGGATCATTTAACAAATTACAAATGCGGAAATCTTGACTAAGCGTTCTAGCCCTGTCCCAAACAACCTGCGCCTCATCTTCCTTACCCCGGAATATGAAATTGTGTTTATTATTCCAGCTGTTCCACAGGGTAGTCATAAGGTTGGCCATGGCTCTCTTATCCAGAACTCTCATCATGTCTTCCAACCAATCGGTGCAGCAGTTGTACTCCTTCGAAATGGTGCTATTTTCCAGACCACCAATTGAAAGAATCGCCCGAGATGTAGGGCAGTCCTCAAGGGCGTGAATAAGGGTCTCATACTCAGCCCCGCACCTAGGGCATTCCTGCCCAAAACCACGTCCAATAGATGCAATTTTAAAGTTAGTAGGGAGGATCTCATGCCCCACCCGCCAAGTGAAAACCCGAATTTTGGGGATGGTGTTGAGCTTCCATATAGCTTTCCACAAGAACCTATGAGGGCCAAACCCCATTTGCTTCAACAACAACCATGAATAAGCCGACTTAGATGTGAACGAGCCAAGAGGGTTGTGGAAATAAATTATCTATATGGATTACACAAAATTTCTTCTATTTAAATCATGACAACGTAAATTTTTTTATATTTATTAAATATAGAATTTATTTATCTTTGAAAGATTTGTAGTGCATTATATAATTCAAATGGTATTATTTTTTATTGATAATATTCATTAAGTGCACTAAAAGTTGTCAAAGGTTTAAATTTTCCTATTAGCATGATTTACCAAAATCTTGATTTACACTCAAACTTACTAAAATATTTTATTTGTTTAGTTTGATTAATTAGAACATCCTTCCTTGGAAAGTTTAATCTTTTATAATTAATAACCATTCTAGCTTTTTCTCTTTTCATTTCAACATAATTTTTAACATAAAGGCTGGACTAGAATGTGAACTATTAGTTATTGCTATTAATCTTTTTTTCTAATAATTCTTTAATTTATATATTAAATTCATGTATATCTTGTTTAGTATATATCATTAGTTTAACTCTAATAATTTTATTGGGATTTTCTAATTTAACTTCACAATATCTAGAGCTATTTTTTCATAATTTTAATGGTTCTTCACTAAAATTATTTTCTAATATTTTAAACAACAAATGATTTGTTTCAAGTTGTTTAATTTGTTCGTATCTTGGTGGTGTAAAATTTTTATCACAAATAAATTTATGATTTTCTACTAATGGTATTTCTACAGAATTTTTTTACAGATAATATAATTAAATTTTTATCAATAGAAAATGATAAATGTTGGTGTATAAAATTATTTCCTAATAATATATCTCCATGCATTGTATTGCGGGAAATCATAATATTTTAGGTATCACAAATCTTACATTATTTATGTAGATTGGTACATTTCTAGCTTTATATTGGATTATGGTTTCATTATCATCTATTCCTATAGCTTTTATTGAATGTTTCATAGGTTCCCATTTTTCTAAAGGAATGACATTCTTTCTGCAACTATTAGTTGTAGCTCCAATATCTAATAAAGCATGCAAAGAATATGTTTTATATTCTCTAAATTAAAATGTAATTTTAATATATGTGTAATATTTCTTAGATTGGAAATTTGAAAATGTAATTACATCACTTGTTCCAAGTTTCATTTGTTGGATAATTATTGAAGTTTGTATTTCTTTCATTTTAATGTTTCTAGAATTTCTACTTGGTTCTGTAGGAAAAATAGGAATATGAACTTTTTTCATTCCTATTAGTGTTGAAGGTATAGAACTTGTACTTGTATTTTCCTCATCTTCCTCTATTTGAGTATTTGAGAGTAAAACTAAATTATCATTTGTATTTCTTATAGCAATATTTTTAAAATATAATTTATCCCTAGACGACATATATTCTATAGTACCTACAGGTTTAGAAGTACTTGCACTATTTATCTTTTTTATCATCTAATCTCTTGGTATTGATAAATCTCTTAAATGTAATAATTTTGGTTGTATTTCAGTCGTGAATTTATTAGGTTCAAAGAGCTCAATAATTTTATTATTAATTTCTTTGATCTCTACTTCTGTTGTATTAGTATATTCATTAATAGAAGTCCAACTTATTGCTAGATGTTCTGTTAAGTCATTATTAATTTCAGAATTTTTTCTCTGAATTCTAAGACATAAACATTCTTCTATTAGAGGATTTGTAATAAATATAAAGTAATTTAGTTTAACTTTAAATCATATTACTCCTGTATGTAAATTTGATTGAATTCCTCCAATAAGTGCTTTTATTGAATTTTCAAATCTTTTATCTAATAAAACTGGTATTATCGGTATAACATAAATTTCTAAACAAAGCTCTTATTGTTATCATTATCATTCCTAAATGTATATATCTAACTTGAGTATATTTCTTTTTAATCCTCTTAATTTTATCTTTATCTAATAGTGGGATTTCTATTAATCATCCTCTAGTATCTTTAGCTACTGTATAACCACTTATTTTTTCTATATGTCTTTGACACCATATCCTATATTTAGATATTTTATAAATTTATTCTTTAAAAATATGATTTTTCTTTATTTTTTCTATCATTTCATCTAAAAAGTATTTTTCTTCTCCGATTATATTTTCTAATTTTATATCTTGTTGTTCATTTTTAGAAATTTCTTTTAATTTATTATTAGAACTGCTTCCCATATTAAACATAAATATATATTCTTATTTATCTATATTAGAATATATTTCAGATATTAATTAGGATTTATTTCCTCTTATCATAGTTCTAAATATATGTTCCAACGAAATGTATATTCGCATTGGCTCTCAAATTTTATCACCCAAGTCTTGCCCATACAACTCGCGAACTTTAACGTTGTTCCATCTTCTACTATCATCGAGCCACAAGTCTTTCACGCTGCTCTCATTAGGGTTCAGCAAATTTGAATTAAAAGCCACACCATTTAAACCTTCCAGCCCCCAATTATCGGTCCGAACATTGATATTATCACCATTTAAGTACATATTTTTATTTACATATAACTGGGACCTATTGGAGAGTAAAAACATAAGCAGAATTTCCATCTGCTTTTTAAGAGATCTAGAACTCTCTCTAAACGAGTCTTAAAGGTTTTAATCTCCCTTGATTATCAGTTACCATAGGTTGTTCTAGGAATAGTTATGAAGGGAAGACAATCACTTCTAACGTTCTCGTTAATTGCCCAATGACTCCATCATGTTCTTGTGTTTTCAACAATTTGGTATCAAACCCACTCACAATGAGTGATAAAATCCAAACTTATGCAGATTGTGGTGGTGATGAAATTTGTTGATCTGCAAAATCAGATGGACAAACAATTTCAACAACTGCAAGATCAGATGAAAGTCCTATTTTCTTATCGAAGCAAATCGACAACTGGGGAGGAGAACCCAACTAGATTAGGCGCCACTGCCACCACCACCGGGTGGGGCTACTTCGACAGCTGGAGGATCTGTTCCTCAGTTTGCAAAAAGGTTATGCTATAATTGCGATTAGCCTCATTCAGCCACTCATTAGCGCAGAAAGCTATTTTAGTTAGAATTGGTGATACAGTGGAGGAGAATATTGAAGAATTAGAACTTGAAATCTCCTTGCATGGTAAGGCTATGCAGTTACAAGCCGTAATGAATGGAGAAACGTTGTTGAGCTTGATAGATTCAGGTAGTACACACAACTTCATTATTGTTACAGCTGCTTAGTGCCTTGCACTTCCGGTAACACCTAGTGTGTCAATTGCCAATGGTGAGAAGGTAAAAAGTAAATGGGTTGTTCTCAGTTACTTTTTTATACTGCTACCCATGAATTTTTTGCAGGCTTTTATATTATTCCTCTGATTGGGTTTGATATCGTGTTGAGTATTTAAATGGCTTCAAACATTTGGACTTTGTTGCACTAACAATGAACTTTGCAGTGAAAAGAAGATAGGCGAGCCCACCACTTGTTTATAAACTAACTTCGATGCCTTCCTTAGTCTTCCTACTCTTGAACTCTGTTTAATTTTCTTTGAATCCTGTATAGTTTTTCTGAATAGTTTTTCTGATAAAGATGATGTCTCATTATTAATTTGTCATGACATGGTTGCTTCCACGTTACTTTCTTTTTTGTCTAAACCTGGATGTTACTTTCTTAAGTTGCTTTCTTTTTTTGTCTTAACTTGGATGTTATTTTCCCAAGTTGCTTCCTTTTTTGTCTAGACATAGATGTTGCTTTCCCATGTTTCTTGATTTTTTTATTAGTTTCTTCCAATTGGCTTTTATCCTTCCTGAATATTATTTAGATTCATTTCCTTAATTTTATCTAGATGTAATGAATCGATTGACAGTCCTGGTGAGTTTCAAATTTTCCATGTATTCTTGATTTCTTCTATTATGTGTAATGGAAAATCATCAATTTTCATGTCAGCTATCTTTTTTAATAGTTGAACGAATTCTTTATTTCTATCATCTTGAGTGTATCCAACTCCAGTATCATATGCCAATATTCTTCTTCCATCAGTCCAGAGACTATAAGTTTTTTGTTGAAGTAAATATTGGGCTTTGGTCATTAAATCTATTCATGCTTGGATCTGATAATAACTTAGATTATTGTAACACTTGTCAATATTTTTTGTCAAGTGTTCTTTCTCCTCTTTAACTACTGAAAGGTTGGGACCTCCAATCATTTTTTTTAATGATTCAAATTTGATATGTCTGATAAAATTTTTCTTTTTCAGCTATACCAATAAGACTGTTGATCACAAGATGAAAATAATAAGAAAAATCATCTTCATATACCATATGTAATAACATAGTCTTAATAAATGCAGAAAAATCTTTTAATAGAAGGAAAGAAAAATTTTGAACTGTTATTTCTTTAACAAAACTCCATTCAATACTGTTTATATCAAATGGTTCATGATCAAGTCTAAACTTTATAGTAGGGAATTTTTCATTTAAACCGTTTGTGAAAATATAAGCTTGTCGAAAGTATTCTGAAAAACTTTTTGAAATTGAGCTTGCTAGTTGCAAATAGCTCCATTTATTTTTGTAAATATTTCTACAGGCAAAATATTTCTAGCCTTATTATATAAACATAACCTAAACATTTTATTTATAATTGGGTTATTTGTTCCCTTATTAATAAAATACTGAAATATATCAAGAAAATTGTTTCTCTCCTTAATATCTAAATAACTAATTTCTAGTTCTTTCCAATCTCGATATAAAATGGATTTTAATAATAAATCATGAGCTTCTTGTTCTTTAGTTGTTTTTTCAACTAAAAATTGTGAAAGCTTAGTAAGAGCTCTCCTAAAATTAGCTCTTTGCTCAGTAATATGGGTTTTCCATATTTCATTAATAAAATTATATAATTCTGATGGTAAGCTTGGATTATAAAAATATTTATTTCTTGAATTTGTTGTGTGGTTTCAACAAATTTTCTGATGCACAAAACTTTTTTGCTCCTTTTGTGATTTTAGCATAACTGACTTGGTATGTTGAATTTGGATCTTGAGACTAAGGTAATTGACTTACATGTTGTGGCGTAAATGATAATTGAGTTCTAACCCGTTGTCTTACCATTGGATGTGGAATGTAATATCCTTGATTGGGATAAAAAGATACTTGAGAAGGTATTGTCATAAATCATTGATTAGGATTTATTGATTTGAAAACGTTCCTTTTGTTGGGCCTTTTATGAATAGTAGTCCATTCACCGACTTTTTCAAGAGGTTGTTTACCTCTGTCCATTTAGCCTGCTAAGATAATCAGCAATAATATTGTCAGTTCTTTTTACATTTAATACTTCAAAATTAAAAGAATATAATTCATTATACCATCTAATTCTTCTGAGTATAGTTTCCAAACTTTTATTAGTAAGGAAATGTTTAACTGCCTGATTATCAGTTTTTATAATAAATTTTTCAGGTGCTAAATATATAAGAAATTTTTTTATTCCTTTCTTTATTGCTAATAATTCTTTTTCACATATGACATAATTAATTTCATTTGGTTTAAATTTTTCCGAACTATATCCACATATTAATTCTTCGTTATATATTGCTCTAGCTTTTAAAATACAACCCCAACGATTTTGTAAAGCGTCTATTTCTAAAATTAATTTATTACCTTGTTTAGGTAAATAAACTTTTGAAATTTGATTAATTTCAGATTTTAGATTTTTTATGATTTCCGAGTCTGTTTTAGACCAGATAAAGAGTTTATCCTTTTTTAATTTTTTATATAACCTACCTATTTTTTCAAATAAGTTAGGAAAGAAATTTCTTCCATAATTAATAATTTTTAAAAATTTTTGAAGCTGCTTTTTATCTTCAATTTTTTCAAGAATTTTTTTTATTTTTACTATAATATGATCTTGTAGTTTAAAACCATCTTCAGATAATTTTAATCCTAATAATTCTATTTTTGTTTTTTCTAGCTCTATTTTCTTAGGAGTTAGTATGATTCCATGTTTTATGAATTCTTGAGAAATGATATTTAAATATTTTCTATGTAATTCTAATTTGTCTGAAAATATCAAAATATCATCTATATAAACTACACAAATTTTTTTTATATTTATTAAATATAGAATCATCCATTTTTGAAAGATTTGTGGTGCATTATATAATCCAAATGGCATTACTTTTCATTGATAATGTCCATTAGGTGCACTAAAAGCTGTCAAAGGCTTGAATTCTTCTGTTAGCATGATTTGTCAGAATCTTGATTTACAATCAAATTTACTAAAATATTTTGCTTGTTTAGCTTGATTAATTAAAACATCATTTCTTCGAATAAAATAATCATAAAAATTAATATTTTGATTTAATCTTTTACAATTAAGAACTATTCTAGCTTTTCCTCTTTTTATTTCTGCATGATTTCTAACCATAAAGGCTGGACTAGAATGTGGACTATTAATTGTTTCTATTAATCCTTTTTCTAATAATTCTTTAATTTGTATGTCAAATTCATCTATATCTTGTTTAGTATAACTCATTGGTTTAATTCTAATAATTTTATTGGGATTTTCTAATTTAATATCACAATATCTAAGGCTATTTTGTCATAATTTTAATGGTTCTTCACCAAAATTATCTTCTAATATTTTAAACAACCAATGACTTTTTTCAAGTTGTTTAATTTATTCTTTTTTTGGTGGTGTAAAGTTTTTTATCACAAACAAATTTATGATTTTCTACCAATGGTATTTCTATAAAAGTTTTTTCTACAGATAACATAATTAAATTTTTATCAATAGAAAATGGTAAATGTTGATATATAAAATTATTACCTAATAAAATGTCTCCTGCATTTCTTGAACGCATATATTTTAGCTATCACAAATCTTACATTATTTATGTAGATTGATACATTTTTAGCTTTATATTGAATTATGGTTTCATTACCATCTATTCCTAAAGCTCTTATTGGATGCTTCATAGGTTCCATTTTTCTAAAGGAATGGCATTTTTTCTGTAACTACTAGTTGTAGCTCCAGTATCTAATAAAGCATGTAAAGAATATGTTTTATATTCTCTAAATTGAAATGTAATTTCAATATATGGGTAATATTTCCTGGATTGGCAATTTGAAAATGTGATTACATTCATTTGTTGGATTATTATCGAAGTTTGTATTTCTTCCATTCTAGTATTTCTAGAAGATACAGAGTTTCTACTTGGTTCTGTGGGAAAAATAGGAATATGAACTGTTTTCATTCCTATTTGCGTTGAAGATATAGAACTTCTACTTGGATTTTCCTCATCTTCCTCTATTTGAGTATTTGAGGGTAAAACCAAATTATCATTTGTATTTGTTATAGTTGTATTTTTCAAATATAATTTATCACAGGACGACACATATTCTATTGTAATTACTGGTTTAGAAGTACTTGCACTACTTATCCTATCTATCATCCAATCTTTTGGTATTGATAAATCTCTTAAATGTAATAATTTTTGTAACATCCCAAACCCGGTCTACACGTTATAGTCGAATCTGACGATGTCACATGGAATGGAATTTGAAAACGAATGTGTCAAGTTAAAATCGTTTCCGTTTATTATCTTTTATTAATCTCTCGTTGGTTTCAAAATCATTTTCTTGCTAATTTGATTCGTTTAAAAACATATTCTATGGCGGAAGCTTTTAAAACCATGATACTTAAAGAAAACTGAGTTTTCGTTGCAGTTCAAAAGTTCATGAAAACAGTTAAAACCCAAAGTAAAGGTAAATTGTCCCAAAAGTCCAAATTACATAAAAAAAATACTCCAAAACAAAAGGAATTAAAAACTGTAAATGCAATTAAACCGCTCAGTAGACATGTGGTCACCGTAGAGTCCTCCGCCGCACCGATCCGACTAAGTCTAGGGATTACCTGTACTGATAAAACAGAAATGGGTGAGTTTTCGTAAACTCAGTGTGTAATTCCCACAGAAGACATGTATACAGTCAAACAATAGATTATCAGTTAGTTGCAGTTTGGGCCTAAGCCCATTTCAGTTTCAATAGCAGTTCAGGCCTTAGCCCATTTCAGTTTCAGTATCAGATATGCATTAGGGCCTAAGCCCATCACAGTAACAGTATCAGATATACATTAATTAGTAAACAGAGTCCTACCCAACCAGCCTCTACACACCATCTCCTTCCATCCCTACACTCTATGTGAGGTTTAAAACACCCACCCATCCCTACACTCCATGTGGGGTTTAAAACACCCACCCATCCCTACATTCCAAGTAGTACCGAATGCGGCACATAATCAGTAAATTACAGCTGAGCTACCAGATAATAGGCTTAAGAGCCTTTTAGTACACTTCCTCCAAATATCAACATCCTACCCCAATGCAATACAACATACAATATATGACATGTTAATACATGAATATCAGTTATACATACAGTTTATTATTCATTCATATAATCTTCATGCTCAGTGCATACATCATACATACAATTCACGCATTTAAGGGTCTAAGTAGTGCTACCGACCCAACAGTAGGTTCACAGTCGACTTGGGCGACCCATGCAACCTTAGAACACATTTCAATTAATGGGCTCACACGCCCATGTGGCATGCCCATGTAGGCCCATACACCCGTGTGGCCCATACGACACAATTTGGTCATGGTCGTTTGAATCACACGGCCTGGCCCAGAATCCCACACGCCTGTGTGAACTACCCATGTTGACCCACACGCCCGTGTGGCCCACACGACCCAAATCAGTCTAGCCCGTGTGTCGCACACGGCCTACTTGGTCATTACACGACTGTGTCTTGCGCGCACGGCCTGGCCTCGTCGATCACACGCCCGTGTTATGGCACACGGCCTACCACGCGGGCGACCACACGCCCGTGTGGCGTTGACAATAAGGTTTTCGACTTTCGTCGAAACCCTATTTTCTGTATTTTCGGGTATATACCTAGTTCGTTTTTTTCAGCAATTGCAATTCTAAGACCACCAAAACCTAAAATTGACCAACAACCCACCGTATTAGTCGCTTAAATCGAAACTAGGTCCTTCCACATTCCAATAGACAATCGGATCCCTTACTTTAAAACGAGCACGATGATTTCACGTAACTACTGTACTGATGAGAAGTCCCCAGCCCTTAGTTCTACTCCTAACAAGGTACACATCATTAACATAATCGAATATCCAACCATTACACAAAGCTTTCGAAGCACTTACCAAACACCATGCGAAACCACACGTTGTACAAACGAAGTTGGATTGAGAAAGAAATCGAAAGGAAAAAGAAGAGAAAAGGGAAAGCAAAATTTCAACAGAGAGGGAGGAAACTAATGTCAGAAATTCTATGGAAGAGAGAGAAAACATTTTTGAAAAATAAAAATAAAATAATAAAACCAAATATAATATTCCAAATTTCTCATATCTCTCCCACTAACTGCACTAACTCAACTACATCAGAATCTTAGTTGAACCGAAACTCTCTCTGTCAACCGACCAAAAATACACTCCCACGCTCGCACAAAGACTCAAATATAGGACCTCCACACCACACATAGACTCCTTTACCACTCAAACCAGCAGGCTCATTCTAATATGGTTTTACAATAATTAAATATAAGCCCATTGAATAGAGATAGGGCTTATATCAGAAAAATACCAAAATTTGCCAAAGATAGAGATTGAATTTGGGACCTCACACACACACCTAGAACACTTAACCACTGAAGCAGATACACAATTATGTCATATTTTAACAAAAACAAAAATAGGTATTTTGGGGCGTTACAATTTTGGTTGTATTTCAATAGTTATTTTATTAGGTTCAAAGAGTTCAATAATTTTATTATTAATTTCTTTGATTTCTACTTCTGTTGTATTAGTATATTCATTAATAGAAGTCCAACTAATTGCTAGATCTTTTACTAAACCATTAATTTCAGAATTTTTTGTCTGAATTATAAGACATAAACATTCTTTTATGAAATGATTTATAATAGATTTAAAATAATTTGATTTAACTTTAAATCATATTACTCCTGCATGCAAATTTGATTGAATTCCTCCAATAAGTGCTTTTATTGGATTTTTAAATCTTTTATCTAATAAAAAATACTATTATTGGTATATCATGACCTTTTCTAAACAAAGCTCTTATAGTTATCATTATTATTCTAAAATGTATACATCTAACTTGGGGATATTTCTTTTTAATCCTCTTAATTTTATCTTTATTAAATAGTGGGATTTCTGTTAATCCACCTCTAGTATCTTTGGCTATTGTACTACCACTTATTTTTTCTATATGTCTTTGACACCATATCTTATATTTAGATATTTTATAAATTTCTTCTTTAGAAATATGATTTTTATTAATTTTTTCTATCATTTCATCAGAAAAGTCTTTTTTTTCTTCTATTATATTTCCTAATTTTAATATCTTGTTGTTCATTCTTAGAATTTCTTCTAACTGATTATTAGAACTGCTTCCAATATTCAACATAAATATATATTCTTCTTCTTCTGTATCAGAATCCGTTTCTAATATTAATTCGTATAATATTTCTTCAGGATTTATTTCCTCTTCTAAACATATTTCTAAATCTTGTTCTTCAAGTGTTTTAATCATTTTTCTTGCACTTTTTCCTTTATTAGGACAATTTGGTGCTATATGACCTTCTTCATCACATATAAAACACTTACATAATTGTTTTTTTTTTTTATGTTTTTTAGAAGTTTTTCTTCTAATAAATCTTTTCTTTTTATTATAACCAGAATTTTTCTTATTTCCTGGCTTCCATCTAACTAGCTTATATTTTCTATTTTTCTTTTTATAAATAGCTTATATTTTTCTTTTTATATTTTCTAACTAGTTTTTGCTTAACTTGTTTAGAAGACTTACTTTGTAAATAATACATAGTTATTCTTTCTTTTGCAAAATTAATTCTATTTCCTATAGAATCTATACTTTTTGATTCTACACTAGCTATTTTACTATGCTTTTCTAAATAAGAATCGTACTTTTTTATACAAATCTCATCCCATGATGGTGGTAATTTATGGAAATATTGGTTTTTCCAGAAATTTATATTTTCATTTTTTAGTTTTTGATATTCATGAAGAAATTTTTTGGAAAATTCTTCTAAGTATCTGATGTTACATAATTTAACTTTTGATAACACAAAACTAGATAGACAATCTTAACCTTTTTAATCAGTATATCCACAAAATTCTATTTTTAGAATAAAAGTTAACCATTTTAATAAATCTTTTAATAGGCTTTTATATTATTCCTCTGATTGGGTTATGCTTAAGGGAATACAAATACACTCTAAGATAGGCAAGCCCACCATTGAATCAAACCAATTAAAGAGTATCTTGGCAGAGTTTAGCGACTTATTTCAAGAACCAACGAGTCTACCACCTCTAAGGCAATGTGAGATTCAAATTTGTTTGCTACCAGGATCTACACCTCACTTGTAGAAGGATAAAATTGAGCGACAATGTACTTAAATGATTCAACAAGGTCACTAATTTTGTTGGCACTAAAGCAAGAAGAGACTTGGCACTTCTATGTTGATTACAGGGAGTTAAACATCAGAACTATGAAGGACAGATTTCGTATTCCGATAGTAGATGAGCTTCTTGATGTTTCAAAGTATTTTACAAAGTTGGATTTGAGATCTAGCTACTTTCAAATACATATATGTTCCCTACAGATATTGAGAAAACGACACTATGTACTCATCACAAGCACTTTGAATTCCTTGTTATGTCAGTTGGGTTGACAAATACCCCCATCTACTTTTTGGGCTCCCATGAACGCGGTATTTCATACTCTACGTCACTTTGTGCTAGTTTTCTTTGACGATCTCTTGATTTACATTTAGACATGGAAAGATCATTTAATTAACATGTAGACAGTTTTTGAATTTTGACGTGCGCATCACCTTTATCCGAAGTGTTCTAAATGCTTTTTGCCGACAAACAAAGTCACAACGGCAAGTGTAGGGGTTGATACAAGCAAGATTCAAGCTATCTTAGATTGGCCTCAGCTGCAACCTCTTACTTCTCTCGGAGGATTCCTAAGACTTGCTGGTTATTATCGCAAGTTTATTGTCATTATGGCCCGTTGGCTGCTCCCTTAACCAATATGCTTAAACGGAATTCTTTTCAGTGGTCTGAATCTGCCTTGAATGCTTTTGATAAACTGAAACAAGCTCTTTTGACTGCTCCAGTCTTACAGTTGCCAAGTTTTGATATTGAATTTGTTGTAGAGTGTGATACTTCAAACGGAGGTATAGAGGCTGTTTTGCAACAAGATGGTCACCTAATGGCATTCTTCCCCTAATGAAAGAGGGTTTATTGGCAACCTAAGAAGCACCGACAAACAACTCTCCATCTGGTGCCATCAAACGGGTCACACAATGATGAACCACCCACATGCCTCACACCGCCCATAAAGAGGGCACCGAGGACCATTAAGGGACTACTGAAATTTAATAACATCATACTGCTGAAACTTAATAACCTCGTATTACCTCAGCAAAGACTTGCCACCTGGTCAACTATACAAGCAAGTCAATCCATACTGTCGGTGACGTGACAGTATTAGGTAAGGGGACCTTCCACCTACATATACCTCAACCAACGATGAATGATCTTTTTGGCCACCTTTTTACTCCCTTAAACCTTAGCTTTCTACACTCACCTATCTTGATCTCCCTTCTCCATTCTCCCTACTTCATCCAACTTCGGCTCTCCGCTTGTAACAAGTGAACCGATCTCTTCATCACCATCACGTATCAACATTTGTTGTCACAAAGCCTTCTAATAGAGTTAGAGCACCTACGTTAAATGGAGAAAGCCTTGCGTTTCTATACCTGTAATTGAGCCATTTTTCCCGATAACATTGATGCAGATGATGCTATTTTTGTTTCTAATTTGCGTAGTCATTTTACTTGCAATGCAAATTCATTGTAAAATATTAGAATATAATAAAAATCCCCAAAGTTATTGAATATTCATGAAGCCAAACATCTAAAGCGTTATTGAATAGCACGAAACAATTCTCCAATTGTCTTCAAACCCACTGAGTAGAAAAAGCTGCAACTTTTCGCCATCATCACAAAACTGAAACAAAAGTTTCCAAGAATCTAGCACCAAGTATAGAGTGGATTTCACTTTTTAAGTTAATGGACGAAATATCTTTAAAGAAACGTAGATGAAAATAACCACAACCTTGTTAAATTAGAAGTTGCTCCTCAAGCTTCTTCAATGGGAGGATTCTGCGGAAAAATTCGATGGTTTTGAGAAAAATCATTACAATAGCTTCAGTCCACCAGTTACATCATCCACCATTTCAATAGGACCTGCAAATAACATTAAATGGAACCCAAGGTAGAATTTTTTATTTCTTTTTTTCTTTTTTTGATAATTGGGGGAGGGCAATGGGGTTGTTTGGAATTGAACCCAAGCTGTCACATGCCTACAACATAATGCTCTTACCAAGAATAGCCATCACCGTCCTCGAATCTGAAAATGAATATATTAAAAAAAAAAGGCCTTTAGAAAGCAAAAGCTATCGAAATCTTCAGCTAAGAACTTATATGCATTCATATGCTAGGGAAATAGAGAAATGAAGAACATAAATGCGTTTGTATGCTTGGGATATAGAAAAATGGAAGAGATTTGATTTCCACTCAATGACTAAAACCAACGCAGATGTTTGAACAGAAGCCATAGTTGTGAAGCTTTTAGCTTCAGATACTAATTCAAACAATCAGGCAATTTATTATTTCTTTCTTTAACCTTGGGTCTCCACAACTTGTTTTTTCAATACCAATGCTAATTCTAACAATAGATGCTAATTCTTTAACCTTTAGCATTCATAGATGCACAAGCACCTTCATAGCAAGCATCAAAATGTTTCCATAGCTTGTCCTTTCTAACTTCCCCAATAGGATCAATAGTTTAAGATAATAATAGTCTATTTAACTGTTCTGAAAAAGTAGAAAAAAACAGATTTCATAACACCACCCAGTAAAGGTTACACAAACAACAATGATAGCAAAATATCCTAACCTAGAATTTTTTCCCTTTTTGGTATATCCAATCTAGAATTTGATTCTTCTACATTTTCTCTTATTGATCCCTTACCATCTCTTATCAAACTCAACAGTTTCCCCCAATCTTTTCTATTTTTAGCTATATACTGCTAAAGCAATGAATTAACTAAGGGTTATAAAGGAGGCAGAAGAACAGAAAATGAGCCACAGAAGGCAAAGATGGAAGGCCCTACATAACTTGTTTTCATCTATACTATTATTTAAACCCTTGACTGAGTTGATGTCATGAGTCAACTGCGCACCAACTCTGTTGAGGGAAATCACGGAAATATCCTTTCATAATTAAATTAAGTAATACTATTTGGGGATACTTTAGTCTTTCTATTTTAACTAAAACAAATAAAAATAAAAATATGGTAAAATTTGAACCCACACCAATGGATTGGTAAAACCTTAAATTTACCACTCAACCAAAGCTTCTTTTTTATACATTTTTATTTTAATATGCACACTTTATTATATCCATTAATTGTATATATTAATAATGTTGTCAATTCAATTGCTCACAATCGATCACAATACCATGATAAACAATTTTAGTGCATTTAGTATTGTTACTTTGATGTATTTATGTGTTTAAATTTCGTTTTACTCACAATTTAATCTTTTTTTATACTTTAATATTGTACATATTTCATGTGTTATTATGATTAATTAGTTTCAAACCATGCGTTTCATTATTTATTGTATGTTATTCTTAAACATGCATTTATGTTCTAAACCCACGGTTTCCACACACATACACGTGTGATAGGATTTCTAGTATAGCTTACATTTGTAACTACAAACCCAAGCTAAGAAAAGCGCTTAACTTTTGCAATTTATAAAAGAGAATAACTTATATTAAGATGATTCTAAAAACCTTGTTTTTTTTTTTTTAAAGAAAATAACAAGTAACTATTTAAGAATAAAATCAGCATAAATAATGAAATCAATACATTTAAAATATATATATACAGTAAAACTAGACCAATTGATTTTTTTAATAATAATAATATCAGGGATTCTACAATCCTCTTAACAAACAGTAGTCAGTGAGAAAAAAGCTAAAAATCATCTTACCAAAGAATGCAAAATAATCATACCATTCCTAGATCAAATTTTTAGTTTTCATTGACCAAAAATAAATTAAAACCAAGTTCCCATTCTTTAAAAACACTTGCTGCAAAAAGAATGTATACCCTCGTTTAGAAACTTTTCCCAAGCAGCAATAGACTAAACAATTAGTATTGAAGCAATATATCAATGTAAAAAGTAAAATAACAGCAATGATACCTTTGGATAAACCAAGCTTTGCCCTTTAATGCTTTTGGTTTTTTTAATCTATAAACCTAGCAAATTATCTAGTAAAGTTACCGCTATTTACTTATTAATTTCAAATTGTAATGTTAATTGGGTGTGGAAGGGTACACTATAATAATTTTATGCCTTTAAAAAAATGATAATGTGGCATTATTTTATTAGTGTCTAAAACCTTAGTTTTTTAGGATCATCCTAATATAAGTTAAGTGATGCTTTACAATTTAGCAAGCCCAGGATGACAGAAGCTATGAAGTGAAATAAAATGAACTATGCCACTCACTTGGTGCAATCTGAGTTCTCCCTGCATCAATGGTGATATGTGTCGGTATGTTTAATGATTTTGCCCTCTCCTGAAAAGTTAAAATTCTGGTTAATAATGAAAAAACCATGTAAATGAAATACCAAGATACATTATCATAAATATTAAAGCTCTAAGGAGAAGGTATAAGACCAAACAAATAGTAGATGTCATTCAAACTGGTGAATTGTTGACCATTTTTGGAGACAGGTTTGGCAACACCAGAAAGAAACATCAACAAGGTCCTAAGATTTATATCAAAGAATTATCAACAGCAAGGTTCGTGAGTAAAACATTAAAATGTCTACACACAACATAGAGAAAGATGGATAATTCTAATAAGAGAGAAACACCATTTATAATATGAAAATGGAATACAGAATATCGTTGGAGCAAGAAACTGACCACAAGTATATTTGAATATTCTTCTAAGAACCAACCTCTATTTTAACAATTCCCATCAAATCCACAAATCTAAAAGTTCAAGAAAGCTCTCTCACCACTGTTCTCTAAACAAGTAAAAACGGCCTCTATGATCCACAAAAGAAAAAATCATTAACTTATTTCTTCCATGTATACTCAAAAAAGAAGTCATAAGCTTCACATTGCAATACTTTTTTTCTTTTATCTGAAACTATGGCTTTTTCTTCTGACCATAACTTTCTCTGTTGATAAATTGTTGATACAAATTCATTAAACAACAAGGTAGATGGTGTTTATAGTGGAGTATCCATAATATTTATCAGAATATGAAGCACAAGAACAATTCTTAAAACCACACTGACTTGCAAAACTAGCATATCTTCCTCGCTATCAATTTTCACAACCACCTTTGGCTGAGCACACATCTCCCACCTGCATATTAACAACACAAGAAAATGAAAGAGAGACATGGTCAGAGGCAGAATTATAAGCACAAAACCTACAGTTTCAGTATTATAACGCCAGAAATGCTCTACCTGCTCAAAGCTTTTGGTGCTCGATGTAGGAGTTTTTTGTAAAGACCCAAAGTTGCATGACTAAACATTGAAAGGAAAAACAAAACCAGTTGGATTACAAACTGAACAAAAAGGGATTCACCAGAACAAACTTTGTCAAGAAAATATATGCAAATCAACCAAGAGGTTAACAAATCACATCAAACAACCACTTCTTTAACAGTATAAAAAATCAGTGACAGTAAATTTACACGGAATTCCTTATAAAAGATGGCAAAATGAGAAACCACCAAAGCAGCAGCATTTTGTTAAAAGATAGCAAGAAATGACTTGATGAGATTCAAATGTGTTTACCGAAACTGCATGGTTGCACATGAGGAACTTAATAGATGACCTTATCCAATGGGTTAAATCTTGTTTTGAGGAAATCAGAATTCCAAATTGTTGCAAACAATTTCTTACAAAATGCTATGCCATGTCTTCATGAGATTCAAAATGTGTCACACCTAATACAGTGCAAAAGTTACCATAATTTATTGAGCATGATCTGCTCTAAGTACTCCTGCTTATCACACCCCAAGCATTCAAGTATAATGGCAATTTATCCGATAGCAGTCAGAGTTCTATTTGGCAGTTGGTTTACTTTTACTCGGATGGATATTCATTATCAATACTAGGAATATGTATATCTCATCTAATCAACAAAATTATGAGTTAGGAAAGGACCAATCAACAATCATATAGTAATTCATTGCCTGACCTGTAAATCATATCTCAGCAGCAAAAAGTTGCATCTACAAAAATAAGTGATAAAACTAGAAAAAAACAAGGTTCACCTGCATTGGGCAGCAATTTTCCCTTTACCCATCTTAAGATCGTTTCTTACAACCAGTACCTGAAGAAAATAAAAGAAAGACACAGTTGTTCATTGTCTACATTTTTACACTTAATAGTTTGTCTTAACATACCAATGCCAATCACCAAGAGATGAGAAACAGTTCAATACCATTTTAAAATCCTCTAGAATGTCTGCCAACTTTTCGATTTCCAAGGGTTCTTTGATCTTCTTATTTACTTTAGAGACTGTAGTATCTTTAGCTCCTCTTGATGAGAGAAATAAACATGTAGGACGGTGCCTACCAATGCAGTACCCTAGTGCAAGGCAGCCCGCCCCAACTAGGATGGCACTCAACCATGACAAATCCACCATTTTAATGTACAACGACAATTCCCCCTTTGTCCTAAAAGCCACAGCAAGCATCCACTTAAGACTCAAACGAAATTCACATCGTGCTTAAACAGATTTCAGAAACCCACCTTGATGATTTTAATAGAATTACAATTATGTTACACATAAAATGAATGGAAAGAAAATAGAAACTAATAATCTTATTATTGGTAGCAGAAACTATACAAGTAAGCACTCAATAAGGGCTTATTGAGGCTCCATTTAGTTGATCATCTTGTAATCTGCTTTCCGCCTTCAATTAACATTGCTAAAATGTAGAAGTAAATGGTAAAAGGCGAAATGATAATTAATTAGAAAAGGAACAAACAACTAAAGCTTAATAATTATATTGTTCAATATGGAAGTTGAATTATGCATTTTCAAGTTCAAAAGAAATACATTTCTAATTTTTTTTCCGTATCAAAACATTTATTTTCTCGGTGCTTCCAGAAGGAGGGAAAAGATAACTATAATAAAAATAAATCAAGTTAACAAAACTTTAGAAACTCTGAAGCCAATGCCAATATCAAACCAAAAAACTTCAAATTTCTCAAATGTGATTGATCCAATTAAATTAAACACCCAAACACCTAATCTTCATTCAATCAGGTTTGTAACTGCAGACAGTTCAGACCATTGACAATAACTAAATCTCTGAACTATCAAGTTTCAAACTTTATCCTAGATATTCATCAATGAAGCGAACATTTCCCAAATCACCAAAGAAATAACTAAAAGGAAACATAAGCGAAGGCAAAGATAACTGAAATTGCAAACAAAAATTAAAAGGAACAAGGAGAAGAAAAAGAGAAACTATACCAATTAGGAACTTGGGTTAGAGTTGGATCGTGGAGTTATTGACCCTGGGTTAAATGGGAAAGTGGGTTTCTTTGGGGTTTTGTGTTTGAGTTCAAAGAAAAGGTTCAGGGAACCAAAAAAAAAAAAAGGGCTGCGAGTGAGCCAAAAAAATGGGGAGAAAAAAGAGGAATAGAAATTGGGTAAAGTGAATAGAAAACAGCAATAGAGCAGAGAGAAGTAAGCAAAGCAAGGAGAGTGGGATCCTCCAAGTCAAGCGACTTGGCTCTACTTATTCATCCCATCAATGTAATTTATGATAAACTACTTTTTAGGTGATTAAAATATTAGTAATTTTATATTTTTATTATTTTACTTTAAAAAATTACTAAATAATTATTTAATTAGTTAAAAGTATTCATTTAAATCATTTCCAGTTAGAGAATTTTAAATGATATTGATACATTAAATTAATACTCATTAATAAGTAGAAGAAAATAACTTATATTCAATTCAATATCACGATCAATGTTGGAAATTGAAAGAAAAAAATTATTTGAATTTTAGCTCGCAAATTAGCGATTTTAAAGTTATTTCACAAAAAAAAAAATAAAGTTGAAAGGAAAAAAAGAGCCACGTTGAGTTATAAGTTGAGAATTGTGAGGATGAGAGGAAGTGGGTGTCAAGGTTGGTTACATTAATCTCTCTCTATGTTAATTAATTTGGTTTAGACTTGATAAATTTTATTCAATTACATAGACTAACACCATCTTTAATTTGCGTTAGCATAGATAATAAATCATTACAAACTCTAAAATAATATTTTAATTAATCTACTCTTTTATTTCTCACCCTCACCTTTTAACTTTTGATTAAACTTATAGATTTCTCTTTCAGAAAAAAAAAAATTTTAGTTAATCTAACTCTTCTCATTCAATGGGAAACATTAAGCGAAAGGAAAAGAAAATGACTTCTTCTTTTTTCCTAAAATAAAAGTTGATCTTTTTGTTAAGCCATTTCATTTTTGCATGTACATGCTCTTTGGTAGCCTTAACTTTCCACTTCGCGACGGCTGGAGTGCCAATGCTCTTGCAATTCAGTTCCGGCGGTGGCACTGGACACATCGGCAATCGGCAATGGTAGAGGCGGTGCGTTTAACGAACATGTTTTCCCATTGGGATTGAGCTTGAATCAAGGAAAAGGTGGGTTTTTGAAGCCCGAGGAAGCTTTCGATAGCAGCAAGCGCTTCTGTGACAAGATCGTTAATGGCAAAGTTGCTTTCTGTTAATAACGTAAGAAATTTATATAAACAATATGTATACCACATCCAAAACACAAAAAAAAACACACCTTTAAATCATAAATTAAGAAAAACTCATGTCATAGAATCATGAAAACAAATTATCCTGTTACTTTTCCAAGGAAACAAACAAAAAATAGAAAAACTTAAAAGCTTTAATCTTATGTTGTAAATAAATTAATTATAGAAACATTTGTAGCTTTATTTAAAAGTAAAAGAACAACACATCAACAATCTGTTAGTGGATTAACAAAATCTTTAACAACAATTAAATTGACAAAAGAAATTTAAACTGACCAAAATAAGAACTACATAAAATAACTTACGATGTAGTTTAATCCAATAAAAATTATTTAAAACAGTATAATTTGCACTTCAATACATGTTAAAAGACAATATATAATAGCATAACATTAAAAAAAAAAAAAAGATAACCCACATTAGACACCCAATCTAAGGTTGCATATTTTATCCCTATTAATCTCTGCAATGAGGAGTATAAAATACTTTCCAAGGTTTTGGTTAATATACTAAAAGGTATTATGAATCGAAATTAGACGCTATCAATCTTCTTTTGTTTGCTGGCGATTGCTTTCTATGTAATTTATCAAGCTTGTTAAAGCTATCCTAATGGAATTCTATAATTTATCAGGGATATGATAAAAATTTGATAAGTTGGAACTCTTCTTGAGCTAATCCACAAACAAAATGAAATAAGATGGTTCACTGGGATCTTAGGATTGATAAAGTATTTGGGGGTAAATTTTTAGGATATCAATAAAAACAAAGTTTTCTTCCAACTCATCTTTGATAATCTAGCACTCTAGAAGGCTGAATGTCTGTCGCAAGGAAGAAGACTCACACTTATCAAGTCAGCGCTTGCAGCCTTACCCCTCTACATGTTCTCTTTTGGTGGGGACATGAGGTTGGTGAAAAGAAACTTCACCTACGTAGATGGGAGAAATTGTGTAGACCTATACGAGAGGGTGGATTGGATATTGAGCATACAAAGTTGATGAATGAAGTTCTATCGCTAAAACGAATATGGAGAAACTACAACTAAGACTTTGAAGGCAAACTGTTGCAAGAATCAAGATCTTACGACCATAGAAACAACACCTTTTGATTCCAGAGTTTGGCTAGGAAGGATGTCTGTAATTTAGGAAAAGGCATTTAGATACGGGGAGGCTCGAATTGCGAGCTGGGAACAATACATAATGCCACAATTACATGGGCATCTTATTTGACAATCACACAAAATTCTCTTCAAAAACTTTTTAGGAGACATGAGATGAAAGATCCATTAGAAATACTTACTTCTCCTCCTTTGGTGGAGAGGATAAAATGGTTAAGTCGACATATTATGCACTATGGGATCATAAATTCTATGACAAGAATACCCATAACTAGCTTGATAAGAAGTGGAAGGTTATATAGCAGCTTAAGTTGCCTTTGAAGCTCATTATAATTTTGTAAAAGATTTGTCATGATTTCCTCTTTATGAGGGATGAGCTTCAGAAGGGATCGAGTTTCTATCCATTTTGCAATGATTGTGATGAATCATTGGAACACCTCTTCATACGATGGAAATACCATGTCTTTAAGGATTCAAATGTTCAATCTTGATCCATTGAAAGAATAGATATTTTGATGGCTAAAGCAAGAGAGTTCTAAACAAACTTTACTTGCACACTTTAGGGTATATGGAAAGCTAAAAAATTGGTTTGAGACTTCACGACTGACTAACAATTGAGTCTTCTTAATATGAATGCAAACTGTGGGTTAGAGGTAGAAGATGCCAACTAATATTCAAGTTGGCAAACTCTCCTCATAATGTTGGAGCAAGGAGAAGCAGCTGATGTTGATATCTCTTTCTATTCACTGCTATTTTTTTTGTGAAAATTGTGGTAGCAAAAATATGGTATGGTGTCGCTTTTCGACCCAATGGCAACAACCTTGTTATATACGCAATATTTATTTTTATTCCACAAAACCCAAAAATCTGTCCAAAGACTGAAACTCCAAGGAATGTTAGAAAACTCAACATTACCCAGTCGTTACGCCTCGCCGTCTTCTTTGATTTGATATCTCAACTGAGTATGAAAGCTAAAATTTTTCTTTGTCATTTACTTAATCGCATCAATTTTGGGTCACCAAGAATTGTAATTTTCCTATGTTTTATTTTTGGATTTTGAATTTGAAGCTTTGGGGTGTTTAAAGGATTTAAAAAAAAAAACTTCTTATGCATCTATTTTCGTATATTAAGTTTTAACTGATGCTAAATTAGGAGGAGAATTTATATTTACTTTTAATTACTCGAGTTGTTTGCTTTATAATTAGGTATATGTTTATTTTGTTTAATCAGCAAATTGTTCATTTTTGGAAATTTGAAGTTAATATGTTGGTAATGTGGGTTATATGTGTAGCTTTGGAATTTGGGGATTTTGGGTTTGAAGAATTTTGATGCTATTGAAAATTGTTCAGCTAAATATTTAGATTTTGCATTTCTGGGTATACAATTGGGAAGAAGGTGAAAGAAGCTAAACCAGATATTTTTTATTCTTTTAATTAACAATGACGAGCAAATCATCGATATGTTTGCTTTCTTCTTTTTCCATTGAAGAAATTTGATGGATTCATTTAGCCATTTATTTCTTGTTTGAGATTGATTGAACATATCGTCGGTTGCTTTTTTGAAGGCTTGGTGAAAATGGACAAAAATTTGATGGATAAAGTTAGTGCCTTTGGTGAACGCCTCAAAGTTGAAGGAGCTGAGGTGGGTAGAAAGGTGAGTGCTGGCATGAGTTCAATGAGCTTCAAGATGAAGGAGCTCTTCCAAGGCCCTAACCCAGCTGATCAACTTGTCGAGGATGCCACCTCTGAGGCCCTTGATGAGCCTGATTGGGCCGTGAATCTTGATATTTGTGACATGATAAACCATGAAAGAGTTAACAGTGTAGATTTAATCCGTGGCATAAAGCGGAGGTTAATGTTGAAGAGCCCTAGGGTTCAATACTTGTCATTGGTGTTGCTGGAAACTTGTGTCAAGAACTGTGACAAGGCATTTTCGGAGGTGGCAGCGGAGAGGGTTCTTGATGAGATGGTTAATCTAATTGATGACCCTCAGACTGTTGTTAATAATCGGAACAAAGCTTTGATGCTTATTGAAGCGTGGGGAGAGTCAACCAGTGAGCTCCGCTATTTGCCTATTTACGAGGAAACTTACAAGGTAACGGCATCTAGTTTTTATGCGGTTTCCTGTGTTGTTTTTCTGATTGAAATCATGTAACTTTAGCAATAACAGTTTTTGAAAATTTTTCTTTGGTTGCTGTTACAGCTTAGATTTGTTGTTAATTTAGCCTACAAATCTTCATTATACCATGGAACCAGAATTTTTCTATGAAAAAGAGCTCATAAATCAATTTAGAAAGTCCTTGAATAGCTTTCTCCATTACTTGAATTCTTGACTAGAACCTTTTTGGGTAGGGTCTCTTCAACACCTATCTTTTGTGCTTTGCATTGCTGTGGGATTTAATATGCATGCCAAGTAAGCAATGGAAATATTTCTACAAAAGAAAAACACCTATCTTTTGGCTTGTAGATTGATGTCGAGTTTTTTCTTGAATGATCCTTTTCTCTTGTGTAGAGATTAAAATCAAAGGGTATTTGCTTTCCGGGTCGTGATAATGAGAGTTTGGCACCTATTTTTACCCCTAGTCGTTCAATTTCTGCACCAGAAGTGGATGTTAGTCTTGCACATCAGTTTCAACATGACATGCAGCTTCAGCACGATATTCCTATCCAAAGCTTTACAGCTGAACAAACTAAGGAAGCATTTGATGTGGCAAGAAACAGCATTGAGCTTCTTTCAACTGTGCTATCCTCATCACCCCAACGAGATGCTCTCAAGGTATTATTGTCTGGTATTTTTTTTTAATCACTTCTTAGTTTCTAAGTTCGTATCAGATTACCCATAAAGTATGCTTTCTTCTATGCTGCCAAGGAAGAGGCCTTAAAAATCTGAGCCTTAGCAGAATGAATCTTTAATCTGTTTTGTCTATCAATTCCTTAGTTAAACAAAATTTAGTATTCTGTTACATGCACAAAAGATCATATTGTTTGTCAGAAAATTGATTTCTGTTCCATTTTTAAGGAAGAATACTTTCTTTCTAGGGCTTTTAGATACTCTATATTATCCATTTATAATCTTCATTGCACTTGAAGGGTTATACTCTAAAGGTTGAAGTGAATGTCTGAGACTTGATGCTTTGTCATCATTGAGTTAAACTTATCCAACCTTTTTGCAAACTACTGATTGTGATTTAACGCGGACTTATTTTTTGAGATCTTTGTCAATAGAAACAGACAGATAGCAATTTCATAATATCCTGGAATTTTATTCGGTGTTCGACTTGTAACATCAAAATGATGCCGCAAATGGTTATTTAGTTGTTATTGAGGTAGAAGCATTATCTATATTGTTCTGAATCTCTAAGTTACTGGTGCAGCTCGTCTAAACCTTTTAAATTTTAAAGGTGCTGCTACCATATGCAAATTTAGCCTTCTAAGATGAAGTGTGTTTTTGCGTTTTTTTCATTTTATTCACATTGATAGAATCATATGAATGAGCCTCTTTGTTTGGTAGGTGAAATGATTTTGCTTTTTGCTTTTTGTCGTGTATTTTTATTTTCCTCTTTATTTAGGGCAGAAAGCTGGTCGTATCCCAATAATATATATTTACTTTGTTGCAGGATGACTTAACAACTACTCTTGTCCAACAATGTCGTCAATCCCAGTCCACTGTTCTAAGAATCATCGAGACTGCTGGAGATAATGAGGCCCTCCTTTTTGAAGCTTTAAATGTCAATGATGATCTTCAGAAAGCTCTCTCAAAGTATGAAGAGTTGAGGAAGCCATCGGTTGTTCCTCATGAACCCGAACCCACTATGATTCCTGTGGCCGTTGAGCCTGACGATTCACCCCTCAATACAAAACATGATGCCTTGATTAGAAAACCAGCAGGTACACGACATGGGAGTCATGGGGGAAGCAGCGACGACATGATGGATGATCTCGATGAAATGATTTTCGGTAAGAAAGGTGGGGATTCATCTGAAGGAGGGCAGGATTCAAAGAATCAGCAAGCACCAATAGATGATCTAATCACATTATGAGTGTTACTCATAACACTACAAATATCCCATGATTTAGAACACAAAGGCCTATGCCAGGCCATTGTAGGCATTGAACGACAAGTTTGAATGAAAAACCTTTTTTTTTTTCACATACAACCATTGATTATTGGTGCAAAACGATGTGTAAGTAATTCATGACTGGATTCATTATTTGAAGAGTATGCAATACATCATTCATGGGAGGATTGGTACGGACTTAATATATCTGTACGTTATGGCTCTCATGTTCCTTTGGTTTGATCACTTAATAAACATTATACAAATACATCAACATTTTAATATATAAAAATTCATATAAACTTCCTAAAAATAATAATAATAATAATTCATATAAACTATCAATAATGATTTATTTTTTATGGATATACTAAAATTTACTACTTTAAACATAACAAAAAAAAATATTTTTCCTTCCTTCTGTATTGTTTAATAGGTTTGTACCCTAATAAAAAATTCATAGGCTTACTCTTAAAGATCAAGTTAGGATGAACCAAAACTCGAAAAAAGTTACAAATGTTAAGATTTGAACAAATGCCATCAAAATCTATAAAATCTTTTTTTTGACCACTTCGACACAAGTTATACATTTTAATTTTATTATATAAACTGTTTCACTCACATTTTTTTGTATATATTGATAATGTTGTTAATTGAGTTGGTATTACAAGTCAATTCGATATCAACTGAAGAACTATGAGAAACAATTAAAGTGCATTTAATATTCTTAACCTAATGTATTTGTCTATTTAAATTTCATTTTACTCACAATTGAAACTAAATTTTTATTTTAATTCTGTATCTATTGCGTATGTGTTGTTATTACTATTACTAGATAAATACCTACACTTTGTTACGGGCACGCTATCATATTTGAATTGCTAATTTGTAATGAGCTTAAAAAAATATATGAATAAAATAATTTAGATGTTTAATATGAAATGACATGTATATGAACAAATTTGTTAAACTCTATGTTAAAAAAGCTATTAATATGTAAACATTTTTATTAAATATAATATATATTGAATATGATATGATTATTGAAAAAAAAAACTCAAACCAAAAAAAACCAACACGAAGATATATGACATGGAAAAATGTAAGTTATTGTAGTAGTTTTTACTTTGCCAAGTTCATGTATTAATATTTTTTATACCATGCTTATATTTGTGTTTTTTTTGGGTTTAGAATATTATAAACATATTGTTAATAATTTATTTTATATAGAATTTGTTGTGTTTTTTAATGCTTGTCATACTTATGTTTTTTTTTTTGATAAGTTGGTTGTATTATCCAAGAAGCATAAAAAAAAAACATGTTGCATTCAACAGTACACAACAATCAAACTGTAATTGTATAGTAAAAACCTAAAACTCAAGAAACTCAATAGATTACAAAAACCAAAATCAGAAGTCTATCTTATCCATTCCTCAAACTTCATTCTAAACATAATCGATTATTGATAGGGTTTGAATCAATGGGATATCTACCACTAAGATGAAACCGCACAACATCTTTAACTTTCTCCAACAAAACTTCAACAGAATTAGAAGAATTCTCAAATAGCCTACTATTCCTTTCACACCAAATAAAATACACAACTGCATTCTATGCCAGCTTGAGCAGGTAGAGAAGGAACGACTTACTTTTCAAACAAGAAGTTGCCCAGTTAAATTCTTGAAGCCACGTACCAATAGACCTCTTGATGCTACACAAACTCAAAACAAGTTGCCACAAGCCTCAAGAGTAGGCACACTCAAAGAAAATTTGGTTTTGAGACTCAGAAGAATAAGAGCACAACAGACAACAGCGATCAGAAACCATACCATGAATAAACAATCTGTCACAAGTGGAAAGTGTGTTCAAGATTGTCATCCAAGTAATTGTAGAGTGTTTAGACACATGGAGAAGGAACCAAAGGAGTTTATACTAAGAGGCCTTAGCAGCTTTAACCTGAAGGTCCTCCCAAAGCTTATGAGTCGACACTGCTATCCCAATCGGAAAGCTTCTGGAAGGACTAACTACAACATCCTTAAGCCTAAAAAATCTTCTCCAATTCCAGCTGCTAGTTGAGTTGGCAGCAACAGACCAATAGGAACCACATTTTAAAACATATTTTTGGACCCAAACAACCCATAAGGAGCCTTCAGAAGTAAGCAAGGCTCAGAAGCAACCCATCCAACAAGCTTCTTCAAGCCAAGCCTTCCCTCAGACTTTGGCAAACATAAGATATCCCATTTGACTCTAGCACCAGAAGCAGAAGAGCTACTACATTTCCATAAGAACCTAGAGCACAATTGGTCCACTTGTTGAAAAACAACCTTTGGCAATAAGAATTGCCTACTCCAATAGGCCTACACACTGAACAACACTGCCTTTATCAATTGAAGTCTGTTAGCATAACTGAGATGCATAGGAGACCATTGAAGAATTTCAGCCTTAATCTTCTCCACAAGCGGCTTACAATCAGCACAAGAGAGCCTCCTAGAGATCTCCAAGATAACGAACAGGGAGAGTTTCAGACTTAAAACCAGTAATATTCAAAATGTGAGACACTTCCTCATTAGATACCCTTGCAAAAAGAAAAAAGAAAAAAACCTCACTCTTGGAGGCATTAAGCTGAAGACCAGAAATGGAGTAGGATTCATCCAGAAGGCACCTTACCCTCACAACAGAGTCCACACATCCTTTCACAAAAATTAGAAGATCATTTGCAAAAGACAAATGAGTAAGTTTAACTTTGCTACATTTAGGGTGAAACTTGAAGATACCATGGCGAGCAGCAATCTCCAATAGCCTAGACAACATTCCCATTGCAATAACAAAAAGGAAAGGGGAAAGAGTATCTCCTTGCCGCAATCCCTTTGCCCCCTTAAAGTATCCCACCAAACTGCCATTGAGTGAAATAGAAAAGTGAGGTGAAGTAATGCATGCCTCAATCCAATTCTTAAAAGTTTCTGGGAATTTCAAAACCGAGAGAAGAAAGCACTAATTAACTGAATCAAATGCCTTTTGCAAGTCAATCTTGAGGGCACAATGAGGTATTATGTTCTTTCTACCATAACCCCTCATTAGCTCATGAGCCAAAAGGGTGTTGTCAACTATACTTCTACCTCCTGTAAAATGGCAGACTGGCTCGGAGAGATAATTTCAAGAAAAAAATAAAGTCAATTAGCGAGGATCTTAGATATACCTTTATAAATTGTATTACAGCACAAAATTGGCCTAAATTACTTAACATGTGTAGGCTGAACACATTTGGGAACAAGGGCAATAGCAGTGGTATTAAAAGCAGGGAGCATCTTAAAGTTGAGAAAAAAATAACGAACTGCTACAAGAACATCTAGCCCAACAATACTCCAGGAAGACCTAAACTTAGTTGTAAAGCCATCAGAGCCAGGGGATTAGTCATTCCCCTGACTGAAAAAAAGTTGTTTTAATTTCTTCATCAATAATAGGTTTGACAAGTTCCTATCGCGCATGATCAGGCAAAGGTTGCTGCAGAAGCTCAGACAAAAGTTGATCAGGACAGGAAACAAAAGGATCAACCTTATCCAACAAGCCCTTGAAATAAACCACAACCTCAACAGACAGTTGAGCAAAGGAAGTGAGTTGGTTGCCTTCAGCATCCTATAAAGCCCGAATGGAAAACTTGTTTTGTCTGATTGCGACAGCTGCATGAAAAAACCTACCGCTTGTTGGAAAAAACCCGGTTTGAAAATAATTTTCTTGTACAGCGAAAAATTAAAATTTTGAAAATCGACTTGGTTTGTGATATTTATAGTAATAAAACTTAACCGAATTCCTATCTGTGTTTTTGGATAAGCGGATTATTGATGTTTTCCAGCTTTCAACCAAATGGTCTTCTTCGCTATTCTCGTACCACGAACTAATTCGAATGTGGGCTCGAGCCAATTAAATCAAAATACAGAACTATAAAAAGTTTTTCCTTTTGGGGTGAAAACAAAATTCTCTCTTATTTAATAGAAAATTATTATTCTAAAAAATATATTTATAAGTTTAGAATAAATTCTCTCTATTTTTCGGCAAAATAACAATATCTCAAAAGTTATATAAATAACTCTACCGATGTCATCTATTTATAAGAAAAGAAGGTAGAACCCTTATAGAGTTGTAAATGTTTATTTTAGATAGAAAAACAACATACTACTTAGAGTAGTAGAGGGGTGAATGACTCACATTTGTATTTCTACTAAGGTTGTCGCCCCCTTCATGTTATATGAGGGGTTTTAGGCATCTCTCATATCGAGTCCAATTACAAATACTTCCTAGGCCTTTTTGACCTAGTACTCTATAATATGATCCAACTAGATTCAGTTTTTTTATTTTCCAAAATAAATTTTAATATCTACATATTGAATAATTTTCCTACCCTAATTTTACCGCAGTAAAATTTTGATGATTTTACACCTGATAAAATTTTGACAAAATTCGTTCAATATGTCACAACTCAATATGTTCACTATGAACAAATGATTTATTTTCATTTTCAAGCTTCAAAACAGTCCAAAAATATAAACTCATTCTTCTATCATTTTTTAAGTAATCTTATATAGGATTGCAAGTTTCCATTTTCATTTTCGTTTTCATTTCCAGTTTTGAAAACTTACATTCATTTTCAAATAATTCTATTTCTCCATTTAAAAGAAAACCATAATCATTCCTGAATATTTCTCATTTCTCTTTTTCTATTTATTCCCTTTATTTCTATTCAAATACGTAATTCATTTTTGGTTTCAACGAGCTAGCGGAGGGACTGAATGGACATTTATGGTTGAGGCTCAACTGATTTATAATTAAATTCCAGCTTTTCGCCTATTAATTATAAACTCATTTAGTCATGAAGTCATTCCACTATAGTATCGTAGCTGAGCTTTCCTTAACGGAGTGCCATTATGAAAGCAACTACTCAGTGCTCGTCTAATGACCTTGTCATAATTGTGCTACCCTCATAGGATATTCTTGATCTATTTGGGATAATATTCATTCTCCCAATATGATTCTGTTTTATCTCATGTTAACCATTACATCTTCCTTTATGAAAAGTCAATCACTATCAAATATTGATCAAGTCATCTACCAAAAAGACGGATATCATTTACCCATGTTTTAGGCTATGAATTCTACTATTTTGAATGAGCTACATATTATAGAAGTCGTATTGTAACACCCTTAACCCGTAACTATTACCGGAATAGGGTTACGAAGTGTTACCGTAAAATCGTAACTAAAAACATTCAATTCCCAAACATTTCTTAATTCATAGCAATTTCATTCAAACACATGCACATTGTCTCTTATTCGAGCCCTCAAGGCCTAAGAAACACATTAGAAATGATTCGGGACTAATTCGGAAACATTTGGAACCTTAAGAAAAAAGATAAAATTTTTCACACTGCAGGGGTTACACGGTCGTGTGGCCAGGCCGTGTGACTCACACACGGCTGAGACACACGCCCCTGTCTCAGGCCGTGTGGACATTCGAAGTAGGGATACACGGCCGTGTCCCAGCTCGTGTCTGTGCCTTTGTAACTCTCTGACTTAGGTCACACGGCCAAGCCACACGCCCGTGTGCCGGGCCGTGTAATTGTCTAACTTGAATGCTTTAAAAACCTACAGGGGACACATGGCTGAGACACACACCCGTGTCTCAGACCATGTGGACATGAAATTGGCCAAATTTAAGCCATTTCCATCTCCAATCCCATATGTACCTAAAATCATTTTGTTCCCAAATTATAAACCTCAAAACAAACCAATTCATTCAAGAAATAATACATTCAATGTACCAAAATAATCCATCCAACCAATATGTCCACAAGGCACCTCAATTTCAAGCAACCAACAGATCATCTAAACATGCCAAACACTTATCAAAATTAAGCATAATAACTTATTATAAACAAAGCTAATTCACATAACATACTTGAAGTATTCAAGCATAACATATCAACTTTCAATATTTACATCCATACAAAATATCTAAGTACTAAAGACCTTTCCTAATATATGCCACTTAAACCAACTAGAAATAACCAAAATGACTACCGAGATGTTAATGATAGTGTGTGAGCTTCCGAGTTGATACAATCAAAGTAACGATTCCAAAGGTCCTATTAGAATAAATCAAACTAATAAGCACCAAAAAGTTCACTAAGTTCGGTATTAGCTTCATTTATTAATTAACTGAAAATGATTAAATTGATATAAGCTTTCAATACACCAGCACAAAGCTTGCTAGGAACAGAGCCCGAATAACACCGCCACAAAGCTTGCTAGGCATAGAGCCCAAATAACACTGGCACACAGTCTGCTAGGCACATAGCCCGAATATCACCGGCACAAAGTCTGCTAGGCACACAACCTGTAACACCCCAAACCCGGCCCACGAGCCTTGACCGGATCTGGTATGTCACAGAGTAAAAACGTTTTGAAAGATTTGGATTAACAGTGGAAATCTGAAAATATTTGTTGATGTTATAAAACAGTGTTTGCTAAAACTCAGATGGGTTGAAAACACGATTGAGTTGAAACCTTTTTCCTTTGAAACCATTTGATCATTTAAATTTTTAGAACATCGGAGTTTTCGTTAACTTGGTAAATTTTGCTACCCGATGGTAACATCTTTGAAAACGTGTACGAGTACTTATTTTGAAAATGTTACTCTTAACAGATTTGCTTAACAGTTTATAAGTCCATTAGTAATATAATAGAAATAAAGTAAAAGCAACTACTTAAACATACGAATAATAATAAGCGGCCATATTACAACCCAATCGAAATTTAGTAAGTAATAAACTTTAAACGGTGCGAAATAAAATTTCAAGTCCACGGAACAAGCATGGCCGCCTCGAGTCCTCTCCGGCTCTATCTCCGCGATCTACTCACCTGCAAAATGATATGGGAAGGGGTGAGTCACCAAGACTCAATGTATAAATCCCCAACCCGAAAATGCACCTCACACACAAGATATTAGTAAGACATGCAATTATGCAACCCAAGCTAGCCATCCATACTCCTTTTTCTACCCCGTGTGGTACCAAACCACTGGTGGTGCCAAACCACTGGTGACCGAAGTCACAAATATCAAATGATGGGGCCAACCCGTCGTGTGGTACCAAACCACTGATGACCATAGGTCACAATATCAACATGTGGTACCAAACCACTGGTGGTGCCAAACCACTGGTGACCGAAGTCACAAATATCAATATATGGTGCCAAACCACTGGTGGTGCCAAACCACTGGGACTTAGTCACAAATTATATCAACGGTGTGGTCAAAACCACTAGTGGTACCAAACCACTGGTGACCGAAGTCACAAATATCAAATGATGGGGCCAACCCATCGTGTGGTGCCAAACCACTGGTGACAGTCCATAGAGATCATCTCCCTCCTCTCATCAATCCCACCATCATCATGCTCACATAACAAGTAACATGATCCCATATATCATGTATTCATATATAGCATAGCATTTAACAGCATATGATGGCGTACACAACATACAACATAGATCAAGTAACAGGGGACTTACCCGAAATCCAAGCTTATGCCCACAAGGCAAAGTTACTACATGAGAGGTTATACATATATCATAATAACAGTCTATACTAATGAAGTGTGTGAGAGTTTACACACCTATTTAATCGGAGATCTAAAGAGAAATCTCGAATCTATCCGATATCACAAAAGTCTCGAACCGTATTCCTGCATTGCTCCTATATTCGGCCACTATAGGTTAGTATTCAAAAAGTCTTATTTGGCTACCACAAAATCTTGAGGGATATGTCGTACTTGATAACGCTTACCAACGCGATTTGAAATCCCGGAAGCCTCTGTTTTCCTTAGCCGATTAACCCCGAAATCTCGAAGTTGTCACTTGACTTGTCGAGATCCCTACCAAAACATTTGTTAGAATCGGTATGCACACTTATATCCATGATTAAAGCCATTGGCCGAATGGCATAATGCCTTACCTCGAAGAATAGATTTCCCGGGAGGCTCCTCTAGCTCCTTGGTGTCTACTACACTCAAAAATTACCTATTAAGACACTCACGCATATTCGGCCAACCATTACCAAGACTTGGACGCTAGCATTCGGCACATTAAAATAAGGAACCAAAAATCGATTGCTAGGATGGAGAACTTACCACTACAAGCTCGCGAAGACTACCAGAAAAAGAGTTTCGGCCATAGCAATGTGTATGAGAGAAAGAGGGGTTGATTAGAGAGAAAAGTGCACTAGAACAAGGAACCCAAAAATGCCAAGACTTCACTCATGTACATATAGCTCCCTCCACCCCTTCACTTGGCCGAAAATGTCATCACAATAAGCCCTTCATTCGGCCACATCTCTCTCTCCTTTTTCGGCCAAGAGGAAATTGGAAAGAAAAGAAGAATACAAAGATGAATTTTCGGCACCCCTCTTGTTGACTTGAAAACCGAAATGAAGGTCCCTAGAGCATGCTTCACATTCGGCAATGCACAAGGTAAAGAAAAGAAAGACAAAACAAAGAATTTTGGCCAAGCAATCAATTGAAAAAAAAAGGAAGAACAAGCCAAATGCAATTCGGCACCTCAAATTGGCAGGAAAAGAAAAACAAAACAATCAAATTCGGCCATGCTCTCCCTTTTTGTGATAATGTCTATCACCATAAAAAAAATAGTATTGTTTAATAATCTTCCCATCTTGTAAATCCTATCTTCCTATGCCTAAAATAATAATAATAATAAAAATAATAAAACCATCCATACTCTAAATCCCCTCTTCTAATAATAATATAAAATAAAAAGTTTGCCCCATACCTCCAGCAGCAAAACGAGGCAGCATGCCTTCAAAAATTGGAGAGCCCATGCAGGCCACCACTCCCACGCCGGCAAATAAAAATTAAAACCCCCATGATGCTGCCCCTTGGTCTCGAACCCGAGACCTGATGTAGAAACCCCCACGCCTCCAGCCACTCTGCTGTGGCGTCTTTCGTGACATAGTCCCATCAAAATTTTCTTTTAAGCTCTCCTTAGCTAGCTTCCCTTGCTTACTCCAGAAGCCAAAAATAAATCATCCTTCCCTGCTGCCCACATTGCTCGAACATGGGACCTTACGGCCACAGTCCCATGTAGCGCCCCTAACCACTCGGCCAAGGCATTTTTGTGTGACACAACTTGCCACAAATTCCTTTTAAGCACTCCCTCACGTCAACGCCAAAAACCAAAATTAAAACTCACCTTGCGCTTTCGTCAGGACTCGAACACGAGTCCTCGAGGCCGCAACTAGCCATCACGCCCCCATGCCACTTTACTACCCTGACTTTCATGTCCACTAATGCTCATAATTTCCTTTTGAAACCTCCTTGACCCCTTCCTTATTGATGCTAAAATAAAAACGCCCTTTTGCTCCCAGCGTGGCTCGAACTTGAGTCCCCACATCAAGGCCCTTAAGTGGCGCTCCCAAGCCACTTTGCCAGGCCGACTTTCATGCCCTTAAACCACATTATTTATTCTTTAAACCTTCCTAGCCCGAATCCCTCTTTAACGCAAAAATTAAAACACTCTCATGCTATCACCCAGACTCGAACCTCTTCCCTACTGAAGCCCCCTTGCACCTTAGCGCCCCACTGCCACTTTACCACATGATTTCTTGTGGCATGTTCTGCACTAAAAATTATTTAAAGCCTCCTTACTCGGCTTCTCCCTCCTTAGCCACTAAAAGCAACTTTTGCCCTAATCCTACTTAACCCGCGGTTATGACTAGGCCATAACATATGTATTTCATTTCTTCGAGCATGCGAAAATAATAAAATAATAACAAAAATAAAATTGCAAACAACCCCCTAATTCAGGATTTTACAGTTCTACCCCCCTTAAAAATAATTTCGTCCCCGAAATTACCTGGATCAGAAGAGTTGGGGGTATTGCTGTCGCATCACATCCTCGGGTTCCCACGTGGCCTCTTCCGTACTATGGTTTCACCACAGCACTTTTACCAGCGGTACCGACTTCCTCCTCAGGACTTTAACATCTCGATCTAGAATCTGTACCGGCTCCTCCTCAAAAGACAAGTCTGCGTTCACCTCAATATCCGTAATTGGCACGATGTGTGATGGATCTGATCGATAGTGCCTAAGCATTGACACATAGAAGACGTCATGAATCTGACTTAATTCTGCCGGCAACTCGAGCTGGTAAGCTACTGGTCCCACACGTTTCAACACTGTGTACGGCCCGATGAACCTAGGGCTTAGCTTGCCCTTCCGGCCAAACCTCAGCACCTTCTTCCAAGGTGATACCTTCAAGAAGACCTTATCACCCACTGCATACTCCACATCTCGGCGCTTAAGATCAGCGTAGGATTTCTGCCTATCCGATGCCTTCTTCAGACGAGCACGAATTACCCTCACCTTATCTTCTGTCTCTGCCACCAACTCTGGACCCAACATCTGACGTTCACCCAGTTCTGTCCAACAGGTAGGAGTACGGCATTTCCAACCATACAGCGCCTCATATGGTGCCATCTGAATACTCGCTTGATACTGTTGTTATAAGCGAATTCTGCCAAGAGTAGGTACTCTTCCCAACTACCACGGAAGTCCAAAACACAGCCCCTTAACATATCTTCCAACACCTAGATTACTCTCTCAGATTGTCCATCAGACTACGGATGAAAAGCCGTGCTGAAATTCAACTTCGTACCCAACGCCTGATGTAAAGCCTTCCAAAATCTCGACGTGAACCGGGGATCTCTATCTGAGATAATGGACACAGGCACTCCATGCAACCGCACTATCAGCTTAGCTAACCTCTGAAGCGAGTAGTCAGCCCTTACCGGTATGAAATGGGCCGATTTAGTTACCCAATCTACTATCACCCATATAGAGTCTTTCTTACTGGGCGTAAGGGGAAGCCCACTTACGAAATCCATCGCAATCCCTTCCCACTTCCACTGTGGGATCTTAACCGGCTGTAACAGCCTTGATGGCAACTGATGCTCAGCCTTAACTTGCTGGCATGTCAGACACTTGCCCACTAACTCGGTTACTTCCTGCTTAAGACCCGGCCACCAAAACTGCTCCCTTAAATCCCGGTATATCTTGCTGCCTCCAGGATGCATAGCGCACGGGCTGCTATGGGCTTCTTTAAGGATCTGCTGCATCAAATCATCATCCTTAGGCATAGATACTCTCCCCTGAGAATACAACACTCCATCATTACCCAAGCTGAAACCCTCGGCCTCACAATTCTGTACTTGTAACCTCCGAGTACTCGAAACTTCGTCGGTCAACTGCCTCTCTTTAACCTCATCGATCCAAGACGGTTTTACTCGCAATTCCGCCAGAAGACTACCATCCTCGTAGAGACTTAGGTGAGCAAACATTGCTCGCAATTCTGCCACCACTTTACGACTCAAAGCATCAGCGACTACGTTAGCCTTGCCCGGATGGTATTCGATAGAGCAGTCGTAGTCCTTCAGCAACTCAATCCACCTCCACTTCCTTAGATTTAAATCTTTTTGGGTCAAGAGGTACTTCAGACTTTTGTGATCCGAGTACACCACCGACTTCTCCCCATACAGATAGTGCCTCCAAATTTTCAAGGCAAAAACCACAGCAGCTAATTCCAAATCATGAGTCGGATAGTTACCTTCGTGAGGCCTCAACTGCCGTGACGCATAAGCGACCACCTTTCCTTCTTGCATCAACACACACCCTAAACCGGTATGCAATGCATCACAGTACACAGTAAATTCCTTTCCTGACTCAGGCTGAATCAAGACTGGTGCTTTTGTCAAAAACTTCTTTAGTTTGTCGAAACTCTCTTGATGCTTCTCAGACCACACAAACGAAACTCCTTTTCTCAGCAACTTGGTCAACGGTGCTGCGATTAAGGAGAAATTTTCCACGAATCTTCTGTAATATCCTGCCAACCTCAGAAAAATTCGGATTTCCGTAACCGACTTTGATGGTTTCCACTCCAATACTGCCTCAATCTTACTGGGATCCACCCTGATCCCCTCAGCTGAAACAACATGCCCTAGGAAACTTACCTCCTTAAGCCAGAACTCGCACTTGCTGAATTTGGCGTACAACTGTTTCTTCCTTAGAACTTGCAGAACCACATGAAGGTGTGCGTCATGCTCCTCTTCAGACTTCGAGTACACCAAAATATCGTCTATAAACACTACGATGAACCGATCCAGATAGGGTTAGAAAACCCGGTTCATCAAGTCCATAAACGCGGTTGGTGCATTCGTCAAACCAAAAGGCATTACCAAAAACTCGTAGTGCCCATACCGAGTACGGAATGCCGTCTTATGGATATCAGCTTCCTTCACCTTAAGCTGATGATACCCCGATCTAAGGTCGATCTTAGAGAAAACCGATGCACCATTGAGTTGATCAAACAAATCATCGATCCTGGGTAAAGGATACCGGTTCTTTATTGTCAGCTTGTTCAGCTGTCGATAATCTATGCACATCCTCATTGTTCCATCCTTCTTTTTGACGAAAAGCACTGGAGTTCCTCAAGGTGATACACTCGGTCGAATGAACCCTCTATCCAACAACTCCTGGATCTGAGCCTTCAACTCCACTAATTCTTTCGGTGCCATCCGATACGGAGCTATAGATACTGGCGCGATTCCGGGTAACAAATCTATACCAAACTCAACCTCACGATCAGGAGGTAAACCCGGGAGTTCTTCTGGAAACACATCAACATACTCCCTTACAGTCCGCACATCCCTAATAGCTGCATCCTTAGCTTCCAAAGCACGAACATGCACTACATATGCTTCACAACCCTTCCTAACCATCTTTTCCGCCTTCAATGCAGAAACCAAATTAGATAGGTAATTTCTTCTCTTACCTATCATCACTACCTCATCTCCTTTCACCGTCTTTAACACCATGCGCTTAGCTGCGCAATCCAGGCTAGCTTGATACTTTACTAGCCAATCCATCCCGAGAATCAGATCGAACTCCCTAAATGGTAGTTCCATCAAGTCAGCCAAGAACACGACCCCTTGGAGTTCTAGGGGTACATCCCTATAGAGTTTACTTACTTCTACAGAGTGACCTAGAGGGCTTAATACAGTCATCTTCTTAGAAGTAAGCTCAAAGTCTAAGTTCAGGGTTTCCACAATGCTACTAGCAATGTAGGAGTGAGTCGAGCCAACATCAATCAAGGTGCTATAGGGTACTCCAAAAATCAAAAACATACCAGTTATGACGTCCGGTGCGTCGCCCTCCTCTTGACGCCTCGCAGCATAGACCAAACCAGGTTGCCTAGCCTCAGTACCACCGGTACCTCCACTCGATGTCCCACGACCTCTGCCAGTGCCATTACCTCCCCTTCTTGCACCACGACCTCTCGGTGGCTGCTGATTATCCCTCCTATTTAGTGGACGTTCCTGCCCCTCAGACCTCAGCCTAGCTGCCTTTTTCGAACAGTCCCTAACTTGATGTGTCACGGATCCACATTCGAAGCATCCCCGATTACCTTTCCAACACTCCCCTGTGTGCGACTTTCCACACCAAGCACACCGTGGCGGCTATTGAGTATTAGCAGCAGCAGCAGGCCTAGCCGCTCGATCTGACCCACCATACCTTGTCCTCTTCTGCTGATTCTCAGAAAACCCTAAAGATCCGGAGCTCCTCTTGTTCCAGCTCCTATTCTGATTCCGTCTAAAAGACTGTCTTACCCCTTCAGCAACTTTAGCCTTCTCTACTAGAACAGCGAACTCCCGTTCCTGTTGCGGAGCTATCATCATCCTCAGCTCATCCCGCAGCCCATCCTCGAATCTGACACAGCGTTCATATTCAGTACTCACAATACCACGAGCATACCTACTCAAACGGAGAAATTCAGCCTCATACTCTGCCACCGTCCTATTACCCTGAACCAGGTTCAAGAAAGCCTTTCGTTGCGCATCCACGTAGCTAGCTCCTATATATTTCCTTTGGTAGGCTGCCCTAAAGAATTCCCATGTGAGGTCCTCCGCCATCGCTCCGTCCCTTACAGTGAGCCACCACTGGTATGCCTCATCCCGAAGTAGAGAGATTATACCCTTCAATTTTTCCTCAGCTGTAAAATCCAAGTCATCCATGATCCTCTCAGTCGATTCCAGCCAATATTCCATCGTACTGGGGGCTACACCTGATACACCTCGAAATATCTCCGCTCCATTCGCTCGGAGTCGCTCAGGTATAGATTTTTGAGCTCCTGTACCTCTACCTGCCTCAGCCATCATCTCTAGGACTAGCAGCATAGCCTGCAATACTGACTCGCCTCCCGTCTGATCCTGTCGTCCAACACCAAAAGTTGGGGGTGGTGGTGGAGGTGGTATTTCATTATCAGATCCCTGACCCGACCTAATGGGTTCTGACACAGCCATCCGGCCTCTACCGCGTCCACGGCAGCCACGTCCTCTAGAACTCATCTCTTATCGCGCGATCTGACTAAAAAGTTTTATGAGTTAGTCATTGTTCCACTGATTGTCATAGAAGAAATTTTATGAACGGAATTTAAAAGTTGTTCTTTCGATTAAACAAGTTTCAAGTCTTCTATTCTAATTCAAAGATACACATTCACTTATTCCATCACCTTTTTGTCCTATTCCTACCCCGGGGGTATTTTCGTCATTTGCCCTACAGGGGCATTTTGGTAATAAACCGGGGTAAATTTGTAAGGTTTCAATTATTCCAAGGTATTTCAAAAGTTGCAAAACTTTGAGGGTTCTTTTGGGAAATTTGTTTTCCAAATTGGTAGTGTTGCGAAAATTTTGAAAACCGGGGTTATTTTGGTAATATTGTAAATTAGGGGCAATTTTGTAAATTTCCAAAATCATGGCATTTTTGATATTTTGCAAATTAGGGGTTTTGGGTATGTTTGTAAAATAAGAAAAATTTTGTTGAATTTAGGGGTAGCTTAGAAATTTTAGAAACCAAGGGCATTTTTGAAATTTTACCACTAGGGGTATTTTTGTAATTTTCGTAAATCAAAATTTTTTTCGAAAATTTTTGTAAAATAGTCCTTACAAGTTAAAGGGTACTTTTTAAGAGTTGTAAAACTAGAGTTTTTATAAAAATAAGGCTAGTTCCCTTTCGGGTTTTAGTTATCAGGTTTAGCCTATGAACAAGTCCTCACGGTTAGGGTGAACCGAAGCTACGCACCAGGTAGGATTCCTGCGAAGAGGAGGTGAGTCGCTAGGACTGCTTAAAAACCAGGCTCTTCCGGATCCAATCCTAGACATGCGCACAAGGGTTACCACACCCTAACTCGACGACTTAGTCATAGGTTTGTTTAATTAGGCAATTAAAGATCTTATGTGATTGTTGGGGTAGACTAGTCCTAGGGTTCACATACCTTTCGTACTATCTACGTTCCATTTCTACCCCTTTACAGATAATATTTCACACAGAGGTTAGAAATACTTACCCGAACGGATTGGTGCCGGAGACTCGATGCCATGTTGTTCAAAACAAAACCATTTTCATAACATTTCACAAAAGCCTATCAAGAAAACATTTTTGTGCCTTGGGCCCCCACAGCCGAGTTTTGAACCTGGCTCTGATACCAATTATGTAACACCCCAAACCCGACCCACGAGCCTTGACCGGATCTGGTATGTCACGGAGTAAAAACGTTTTGAAAGATTTGGATTAACAGTGGAAATCTGAAAATATTTGTTGATGTTATAAAACGGTGTTTGCTAAAACTCAGATGGGTTGAAAACACGATTGAGTTGAAACCTTTTCCTTTGAAACCATTTGATCATTTAAATTTTTAGAACATCGGAGTTTTCGTTAACTTGGTAAATTTTGCTACCCGATGGTAACATCTTTGAAAACGCGTACGAGTACTTATTTTGAAAACGTTACTCTTAACCGATTTGCTTTAACAGTTTATAAGTCCATTAGTAATATAATAGAAATAAAGTAAAAGCAACTACTTAAACATACGAATAATAATAAGCGGCCATATTACAACCCAATCGAAATTTAGTAAGTAATAAACTTTAAACGGTCCGAAATAAAATTTCAAGTCCACGGAACAAGCATGGCCGCCTCGAGTCCTCTCCGGCTCCATCTCCGCGATCTACTCACCTGTAAAATGATATGGGAAGGGGTGAGTCACCAAGACTCAGTGTATAAATCCCCAACCCGAAAATGCACCTCACACACAAGATATTAGTAAGACATGCAATTATGCAACCCAAGCTAGCCATCCATACTCCTTTTTCTACCCCATGTGGTACCAAACCACTGGTGGTGCCAAACCACTGGTGACCGAAGTCACAAATATCAAATGATGGGGCCAACCCATCGTGTGGTACCAAACCACTGATGACCATAGGTCACAATATCAACATGTGGTACCAAACCACTGGTGGTGCCAAACCACTGGTGACCGAAGTCACAAATATCAATATGTGGTGCCAAACCACTGGTGGTGCCAAACCACTGGGACTTAGTCACAAATTATATCAACGGTGTGGTCAAAACCACTAGTGGTACCAAACCACTGGTGACCAAAGTTACAAATATCAAATGATGGGGCCAACCCATCGTGTGGTGCCAAACCACTGGTGACAGTCCATAGAGATCATCTCCCTCCTCTCATCAATCCCACCATCATCATGCTCACATAACAAGTAACATGATCCCATATATCATGTATTCATATATAGCATAGCATTTAACAGCATATGATGGCGTACACAACATACAACATAGATCAAGTAACAGGGGACTTACCCGAAATCCAAGCTTATGCCCACAAGGCAAAGTTACTACATGAGAGGTTATACATATATCATAATAACAGTCTATACTAATGAAGTGTGTGAGAGTTTACACACCTATTTAATCGAAGATCTAAAGAGAAATCCCGAATCTATCCGATATCACAAAAGTCTCGAACCGTATTCCCGTATTGCTCCTATATTCGGCCACTATAGGTTAGTATTCAAAAAGTCGTATTTGGCTACCACAAAATCTCGAGGGATATGTCGTACTTGATAACGCTTACCAACGCGATTTGAAATCCCGGAAGCCTCTGTTTTCCTTAGCCGATTAACCCCGAAATCCCGAAGTTGTCACTTGACTTGTCGAGATCCCTACCAAAACATTTGTTAGAATCGGCATGCACACTTATATCCATGATTAAAGCCCTTGGCCGAATGGCATAATGCCTTACCTCGAAGAATAGATTTCTCGAGAGGCTCCTCTAGCTCCTTGGTGTCTACTACACTCAAAAATTACCTATTAAGACACTCACGCATATTCGGCCAACCATTACCAAGACTTGGACGCTAGCATTCGACACATTAAAATAAGGAACCAAAAACCGATTGCTAGGATGGAGAACTTACCACTACAAGCTCGCGAAGACTACCAGAAAAAGAGTTTCGGCCATAGCAATGTGTATGAGAGAAAGAGGGGTTGATTAGAGAGAAAAGTGCACTAGAACAAGGAACCCAAAAATGCCAAGACTTCACTCATGTACATACAGCTCCCTCCACCCCTTCACTTGGCCGAAAATGCCATCACAATAAGCTCTTCATTCGGCCACATCTCTCTCTCCTTTTTCGGCCAAGAGGAAATTGGAAAGAAAAGAAGAATACAAAGATGAATTTTCGGCACCCCTCTTGTTGACTTGAAAACCGAAATGAAGGTCCCTAGAGCATGCTTCACATTCGGCAATGCACAAGGTAAAGAAAAGAAAGACAAAACAAAGAATTTTGGCCAAGCAATCAATTGAAAAAAAAAGGAAGAACAAGCCAAATGCAATTCGGCACCTCAAATTGGCAGGAAAAGAAAAACAAAACAATCAAATTCGGCCATGCTCTCCCTTTTTGTGATAATGTCTATCACCATAAAAAAAATAGCATTGTTTAATAATCTTCCCATCTTGTAAATCCCATCTTCCTATGCCTAAAATAATAATAATAATAAAAATAATAAAACCATCCATACTCTAAATCCCCTCTTCCAATAATAATATAAAATAAAAAGTTTGCCCCATACCTCCAGCAGCAAAACGAGGCAGCATGCCTTCAAAAATTGGAGAGCCCATGCAGGCCACCACTCCCACGCCGGCAAATAAAAATTAAAACCCCCATGATGCTGCCCCTTGGTCTCGAACCCGAGACTTGATGTAGAAACCCCCACGCCTCCAGCCACTCTGCTGTGGCGTCTTTCGTGACATTGTCCCATCAAAATTTTCTTTTAAGCTCTCTTTAGCTAGCTTCCCTTGCTTACGCCAGAAGCCAAAAATAAATCATCCTTCCCTGCTGCCCACATTGCTCGAACATGGGACCTTACGGCCACAGTCCCATGTAGCGCCCCTAACCACTCGGCCAAGGCGTTTTTGTGTGACACAACTTGCCACAAATTCCTTTTAAGCACTCCATCGCGTCAACGCCAAAAACCAAAATTAAAACTCACCTTGCGCTTTCGTCAGGACTCGAACACGAGTCCTCGAGGCCGCAACTAGCCATCACGCCCCCACGCCACTTTACTACCCTGACTTTCATGTCCACTAATGCTCATAATTTCCTTTTGAAACCTCCTTGACCCCTTCCTTATTGATGCTAAAATAAAAACGCCCTTTTGCTCCCAGCGTGGCTCGAACTTGAGTCCCCACATCAAGGCCCTTAAGTGGCGCTCCCAAGCCACTTTGCCAGGCCGACTTTCATGCCCTTAAACCACATCATTTATTCTTTAAACCTTCCTAGCCCGAATCCCTCTTTAACGCAAAAATTAAAACACTCTCATGCTATCACCCAGACTCGAACCTCTTCCCTCCTGAAGCCCCCTTGCACCTTAGCGCCCCACTGCCACTTTACCACATGATTTCTTGTAGCATGTTCCGCACTAAAAATTATTTAAAGCCTCCTTACTCGGCTTCTCCCTCCTTAGGCACTAAAAGCAACTTTTGCCCTAATCCTACTTAACTCGCGGTTATGACTAGGCCATAACATATGTATTTCATTTCTTCGAGCATGCGAAAATAATAAAATAATAACAAAAATAAAATTGCAAACAACCCCCTAATTCAGGATGTTACACAACCTAAATAACACCGGCACACAGCCTACTAGGCACATAGCCCGAATAACACCGGCATAAAGCTTGCTAGGAACATAGCCCAAATAACACCGGCACACAGCCTACTAGGCACATAGCCCGAATAACATTACATTTCTATTTCTTTAAACATAACTAAGTGAAATTCATGATTTAACCAATAATAAAATAGCATGAAATATTCAACACAATTCATAGTAACCATATAACGAATTTACCTGGACTGAATTGTAGTAGTTACAGAAGTTCATGGACTATTCTGCTATTTTTCCTTTTCCCCGAGTATCTACGGGATCTTAATCTAAAATGTAAAATTACTCATTTATTAGCATACATTTAATTTCCAATCCATTTTACAATTAATACCCTTTTATTTTTTAATTTACACAATTACCCTAAACTTTTACAATTTTTGCAATTTAGTCCTTTAACTCAAAATTCATCAAATTAACCATTTTTCTCAAGTCAATATTTTATCCAAATATACTAGGCCCTCAAAACGTCCCTAATAAACATCAAATTCACTATTAGTCCTGATATTTTTAACATTTTTACAATTTAATCCTAAAATCAAAATCTAACAAAAATCACTTTACAAATTCATCAAATAACATAATCAAAGCTCCAAATACATGGTATTCATAAAAAAAATTCAATATTCATCAACAGAAACTTTCAAAATTTTTAACAGAATAAAAAACGAAGGTATAGGCTAATTGGACCTAGTTGCAATGATCTAAAAAACATAAAAATTACAAGAAACAGAATTAAAATGGACTTACATACAAGCTTCTATGCTCAACCGATTGTAAAGCTTCCAAAAAGGGTGAAAAATACTTACAGCATGTTTGGTTGGGGGGAATAGGGATGCATTCCCCCCCAATTCGGTGGGCCCACCACCAAACATTTGTTTGGTTGGCTGTAATGGCATTACAGCCTGATTCCATTCCGCCTCTATTACAGTACGGGGACGTAATAGCCATTCCTTGCCTTCAGCACTGATTAGCTATTCCATCCGCCATTTCCGATTTTCTTTTTCCTATTTTCCATTTTCTGCCCTCAGCTTCATCTTCTCTTACGTTTCCCTTTTTTTCCCTTTGATTGCAGCGGTAAATTTTTTCTCCTTGCTAAACCGCTTTAGCTTGTATTTTTTTTTCATTAAAACAACCAAAAACAGGAAATAATCCTTACAACAAGCTCAAAATAGTAGCGGGGGACGAAATCGCCCAATCAAGGGGACAAGTCCTTAAACGAGTCTTGCCAGCTACCCAATCGACAGCGGCATTTGCACCCCTATTCACAAAACGAAACACAACACCAGAAAAATGGGCAGAAAGGAGAAGGGGGTTAGCTGTTACCAAACGGAGAAGACAGACCAAGATTCTCAGAATCGGATGTTTATTCTTGGCATGGGTTTTGTCGGACAATTCTTTGCTGAGGAGCTCCGGAATGAAGGCTGGTAAGATTTCCTAACTATCCACTATCTGTAATTTATTAAAATTTTAAAGAATTCATTCATCGTTGGTTCATTCATCTGGGTTTCTTTTCTTTTGTTTTGGTGAATTTTGTTCAATGGATGTGGGATTTGGAACATTTGAAGGTTTTTATTTGCTTCTTGCATTTTCAGCTACGATTGTTTATACATCTGAGATCTTGTTTTAAACGTAGTTAGATTCTTAATGCAATTCATTCCCCTCCCTTTCTTTTGGGTCTGGATTATAACAAGATTTATGTTTGTGTAAAGTGTGTCTGTTCAGTTTGGGTTCTTTATGAGTATGCTTCCTTATAATGTCGAAATTATAAGCTTGAAAACCTCATGGAGGTATAATAAGGAATCTTCGGTGTGGCTTAATATCTAGTGTTAATAGTTTAGCAGCAGTTCTGATTGTTGCATATTTTGAAGCAATAAGTATGTGATTGCTTCTATAATGTTAAAAGCGTTGATATTTCTATTAATTAACTTAAGTTTATCCGGATAAATGCATTAGTGAATCCCAAAGAAAACGGGGCAAATTAATGGCATATAATTTGATTTCCTTGCAGATAGATGATGGAGATGGGATAGGCGTTGAGTGACATTGCATTTGCCTCAGAATTGAAGCTTGATAGGTTTTTCTTTTCCTGCTTCATTGTTGATTCTTGCTACTTCTGATCACAATTTGGTATGGAAATGGGCCTTTCTATGTGAAACTGGTACCACTTTTCCAAAAAAGCTGACCATTGTTTTAATCTTAATAATAGCATATAATCAACTGAGTTTAAACCTGTTATTTGTTTCAAAATTATGTATAATATCTGCGAAAATACATTATTTTTATTTACAGTTAACTTGGGTTCTTTGCTGCATTCATGTTCGCATATGTTGAATCTTGCAGAATATATATCAATTATAGAGCTGATGGGTGGCATAATATCAAAACGATCGACCACATCACAGTCCTCATCTGTAGCTTCTAATTCATATTCATGGGATTCTCATAGATATGCACAGCCATCATATGCTCCCTCAGGCCAAGACTATGTTCCAGAGCAGCGTTATGCCCCTCCACATCATAGCTATGGCAGTCATGCCCCAGAGTCGAAGAGGAGGTTGGAGAGAAAATTTTCGAAGATAGATGATAACTACAACAGCTTGGAGCAGGTATACTGTATTTGTAATTCCCGGTGATTTAAATGCAAGAAATCTTCAGTCAATTTGAGAATTGCTGAGCATGTTCCTCGCAGGAATGCACTTAGAGACACACGTTTTTGTTATTTATAGGATATATAGGTATACACTACAAAAAGATTAAAACTTCATATCAACATTGGAATTGGCATTGTTATGTTATTTGGCTAGCCAATATATATACAGTTTTGTACATAGTTGTGGATTTCATCGAACAAAAAAACTTAGTCATATAACATTATCTATTTCAGTAGATCATATTGTTGTAATGTAATCAGGCACAGAACAACTGGGAACAGATATGTCTCATTGTCGGATTAGTATCCGTGCCACATGCCAACTGTAATCTGTACTATTTTTCGTGCTGTGAGAATGCATTTTCAGCACCCATTTATTAACTTATAACTGGCAATCCTTACATTTGTTTATTAGCTTTAAAGTTTAAGCCATAATCTGCACAATGAAACAGTTCCACTTGTTGACAGCCTGATCTTTTCTAACCTGGTTGTCCTGGTCAAAAAAGTTTCACAGGTTCTCGCCTTTTATTTGGATGTGCGGATGTGTTTGATACGGGCATATTCATTTTTTAAAGATTTTTTTATGTATTTGGAGGATTTTTGAAATATTATATTCTTATACACATGTCCGAAAATATGTCATCGGTCGGAGGAATGTAGTTAGGAGTGGCATGCTACTTTACTTTTTAAACTGCTGCTGCCATCTCTCTTAATTTACTTTTTAAATTGCTTCACCTCCAAGGTATTCCTACTTTGCTGCCATTTTCTAAAAATTCCTCACTTGTAAATCAATCTTTTTTTGGTTCCAAAATTGCTACACTTTGTTGTACGATTCGGGTACTGAACATGTTCAAACATCTGCTGCTATTTGGCTTAATTTAATGCCGCTTTACCTTCTCATTGTTCACCCATTGTTTCCATTCAAATTGTTTTGAATTGTCATTGCACATGCTGCTAATTGCTTCATCGTTTGCCTCAAAAATCCGAAAATAATGTGCGATTGTTCCTTCAAGGCTTGCTTCCATAACTTAGATAAAATCTTAATTATTGGATTTTTTTTTATGTTTAAGGTTTTAAATTAATTATTATTAAATAAATAAAAGAAAGATAAGTGTATGGTAAAAATAAAATACATGTGTAATAAATATTGTACATACATTTGTAATAAATGTATGCATTTACTTATTATTTAAGTAAATATTTAATGTATTTTATTATTAAATTGATATTATGTGATGAATAAATTAAATTAAGACAAATGTATGGTGCATATGGCGATATGTGTGATACTAATATACATATATTTGTAAAATACATGTATATATACTTATTATATAAGTATATTATTAAATTATATATTATTATTAAGTAAAGATATTAAGTAAAAGTATATTATATTGCAATATTGCAACTTTTTGATGTTGTAAAATTTTAAAACATATGGATTATGACATATAAATTAATGAAATTATGTAACTTTTTGTTAATATATGAATATTATGCTTAGATGTGAAATATAATTCTCAAGTTAATTAATTACTTCTAATATTTTTTTTTGTAAAGTAATTAAATTATTTGTTTCAATAATGATATTTTAGCACATATATGTATTGCAGTTTAAAAATAATAAAATAAATTATATATATTTTTATAGTATTATATATTAAGATTTTTTAATTCATATAATAATAATTATATTAAGCATGTTATTAAATTATATTTTTTTAAATTATATTTAATAATAATTATGTTAAAATATGATTAAATTATTTATTATTTTATTAAATTATTTTCAATAATAACCTTATTAAAATTTAATAACAATAACAATAATCATCTACCTAACAAAAATTCTGCTAAGGGTATTCTGGTCATTTTAGTTATTTTTCTCATGCTATTACAACATCATTCCATTCAACCAAACACAAGAATTCTATTACAGCTCTATTCCATTCCATTCAACTAAACAGTTGAATTACTTATTACAGCTCTATTACATTACACCTCTATTCCATTACACCTCTATTCCATTACAGCTCTATTCCATTACAGCGAACCAAACGTGCCGTTAGGTTTTCAGCAAGAAGATGAAAAAGATGATAATTTTGACTTTTGTTTTATTAAACATTAATCTATTTTCTAAATTACCTAATTACCTTTAATTAAAACCTTTTAAAACCACAATTTAAAAACCCATTATGGTCCATTAATAATCAAATAGGATAAATATTATTTAAGCCCCTTTCTATTCCATAATTAAGTTATTAAATCTATGGAATTCAAGATTTACTAAAATTTACACATTTTTCAATTTAGTTCTTTTCTCTTTATTAACTATCTAAATGTTAATATTTCTATACCAAATTTTATTATGACTTTCATGACTCTATAAACATCCTAAAAATAATATTTACGAGTCAACACGACAGAAATTTGTGGTCCCAAAACCACTGTTCCGTCACCACTGAAAATTGGGTTGTTACACGTATACCCAACGCACCATTTTTCGGTTCCTTATCTATTTGAACTCAAGCTTTTACTTACATCAAAGTGTTTGAGCTACACATACATAGTCTACCTTCCACTTAGGATTTAGGTATGCTACACTATGAACGTCACAAGTGAATAAATTCACAAACGGGTTCAGGGTCTATTCTGCTTGGGTCTTGTCCTGTAACACCCCTAACTTGTATCCATTGCTGGAACAGGGCTATGGAGCGTTACCAGAGTTTTCAGTACATTTACAGATAGTTCATGTCAAATTCTATTCATTTTCCAAATATTATTCATATCGTCCTTTAAATGGACCCTCGAGGCCCAAAATGAGTATTAGAATCAAATCGGGACTAAATCGGGAACTCAGAGATTTTTTAGCGAAATTTTTAAAATTTTCCAAGATACAGGGCACACACGCCCGTGTAGTCCAAGGGACACGCCCGTGTGGCCCTAGGATACGCCTGTGCTGCAAGCCATGTTCGACCCTATGTGCTAGGCCATGTCTCTCACACGGCTGAGACACACACCCGTGTCTCTGCTCGTGTGTTCAATTCAGAGCATCCTGTTTCTAAATTTCAAGATGTAGGGGACACACGTCCAATTCACATGCCCATATGCCAGGCTGTATGTCACACACGGTCTAGATGCACGCCTGTGTGGACAAAACAAAGCAATTTCCTAGCTTCATTTATCACCCAAATTTAACCATTTACCTGAACTAAAACAAACCCATTCATACCAACCAATTCAAACATTATAGCTAAGGTTATTTCATCTCTTAATATAGTATATTTTTACCTACCTTCATAGCTATGTTTTTTTTTTTACCATTATCTAACATGATTATTATCATAACTTGTTTATTCACACTTTATATAATTATAGATTATAATTATACTAAAACATAACCATATCTACCCATTACAATAGCTAGTCATTAGCAACTATTTACATGCCATTCCTTGATCAATTTAACCTATACATGCCATTATAACCATATTTGTTTTACCTTATATACCAAATTGAATTGATGGATAGTGTGAGTGATCTCCATCGAGCTTCCAATCCAACGAGATTCTGATTTTCTATAAGACAGGGAAAAATAAAACGGAGTAAGCATATAATGCTTAATAAGTCTGTATAACTTAGTAATAAACTTACCACCCATTCATCATCAAAATAAATACATAGGGTATAATCAAACCATTTAATCTCACAAGCCCTATCATATATTTTCATCACCCTTGTTAGTCACATATTTATATAAACCTCAAGAAACACATATATGAACTTATCAATATTTGGATTCTCATGCACATATGTTTTTCCACATCATGTGTTCATATAACATGTATGTAATTTTCTTCATGTATTTCTGGTATACTTTATATTAATTCATATTAAATTCTAGTATATTTCTTGTCAGAACCTTCCTCAATAATCAATTGAAGTATTGATAATCACTTGGGTAGTACACTTAAAATGTACAAATCTATTCTCATAGATTAACATATTCATCAAACCATTTCATGTTCATTTATAAACATTTCATACTTCCACATATCATGTCTCAATCTATAACCATTTATCTCAAATCCATATTTACTCATGTCAGAACTTTGCCCGTTGAATTTATTTGAATTATCGATGGATACTCATGTGGTACACTTAAAGTGTACAAAATCATAATCCGTCAATTCATATCCAGTAGTACCTTTTAGGTATACTCTCGAGCCACATATTATACAGCAAAATTACCAGTCCAAGCTAAATTTTATCTGAAGCGCATATACTCTAAGGGCTTTATCGGATTACCAGTCTAGGCTAAATCCTTTATACGACAAAGAATTCCCTATAGAGTCCGATTTGGATTACCAGTCCAGGCTAAATCCAGTCAATTAGGATTACCAATCCAGGCTAAATCCTAATTGAAACATATACTCGAGAGGCTCATTTTGGATTACCCGTCCGGGCTAAATCCTTTCCATAATGAGATCAATGAATTACTCGTCCGAGCTAAATCCTTTCTGCAACACATGCAGGACCTCATTTCATACGGGAAATCACCACTATCCATCGATATTCATTATTCAACCGGGACTTACCATTTATGGGATATTATCGTTTATTGGGCTTTATTGAACATCTTTAATTTTATAAAATATATACATATGATTTTTATATCATCACATACATACAATTTAATTCAAGCATACTAACATACATAGTTAAGTTACACGAACTTACCTCGATAATTGTTCGTTTACATAAAATCTATTAATCCAACATTTTCTCCTTTCCTTGTTCTAACTCCATATTCGGTCTACCCGGATCTAATTTGGCCAAGAAAGTTTTCTCTTTCTTCCATCTCCATAACTAGGGTTTCCATGCCTTTTATGGAAGATGATATGATATTATTTTATTCCTTTAATTTAACTTATCATCCATTAACTTTTCAAGTTTCTTATTTCATCCTTTTCTTTTTCTAATTTTCCATGGATGATTTATCCAAAAATATCTACTAACTTTATTTAATGGTCTAATTACCATATAAGGGCCTCCACTTTTAAGTTCTATAGCTATTTAATCCTTTTAACTATTAGAACTCAACTTTTGCACTTTGTGCAATTTGGTCCTTTATCAAATTAGACATGCAATCGGTAAAATTTCTTTTTGAAATTTTCACATGACATTATTGTCGTACTATAGATTATAAAATATTATTAAAATAATTTTCCTCTCTGGACTCAGATCTGTGGTCCTGAAACCACTGTTCCAATTTTTACCGAAAATGGGTTGTTACATGTCCGATGTATTGTCAGTTTAGTCAGTCACATAGATTTATGTCTTTATCATCTAGGAGTCATTCGCTTTAATACCTAATACATGGTATCTTTCTAATTGGACTTGATAGATGACATACTAGTCTTTCAATCGGTTTCCTCATTTCCGATTAGACTAAGGACATGTTTAGGTTCGTCTACTAATACAAATTATCGTTCTGTATTACAATCTGACCACGTAATACCGCTTAGTATTAGTTAAACATTAGACAACCAGTGAGTAACATTTTTTTCCATTTTGCTTTGCGTGCAAAAACCATGTGAGGACAATATACAAAGTATTAATATAATTCATGAATAATTTTATTAACCAATCTGCTCAAAAAAATTCCTAGTGTACTTAGACGAAAATACTACACTCAGGGCACCAGATCCAACAGTGCTTTGGTCACCCTCAGTGAGCCACTGGATCCTAGCTTTTTGTCTATAAAAGCTAGCCTCTACCTCTTGAAGCACCCTTAATTAAGCTGAAAGAGTCTCAACTTTCTAATGAACCTCAACAAGGCAATTAGCTGAAAGATTGAAAAGCTGTTATGATTCAAGCACAACTCTCTTCTGCTAAACTTTCTTAGAAATGTCACCAAAATGAACCTTATTGAAGTCCCTCAGCTTACTATTAAGCCTTTTCAATTTGAGAAAAAGACATCTCATAGGGTCACCATAAACTGGAACCTGCCAAGACTCTGCAACAACAGAAAGGAAATCATCATGCTAAATCCAAAAGTTAAAAAATTTAAAAGGTTTTGGGGGCATAGACAAAGACTTCTCAAACCAAACAATAGAGAAGCAATGATCTGAATCCCGAGGCCTTAAAAAATCTTCCTAAGAAAGAGGATAAGCCAACAACCAGATGGGATTTATAAGGACCCTGTCAAGCTTCTTGGCAAGGAAATTAAATTACTAAAGATTTGAACAGGTATAAAAAGGTCTAACAAACCCTAATCCAGTTACATCAAGGCTATTAACACAATCTTGAAATTCCCTCATGTTAGAAGAACTACCTTGAGTACCTTTGAAGTTTGAGCTTTTAGAAGGAGAGAGGGTGACATTAAAGTCACCCCTATAATCCATGTATGCTCCCAACCACTTGACTAACCTCAACAAGATGGGACCAAAGGTGCCTTCGAATAGAAGCATAATTCGAAGCATAAACAATTGACAGAAAGAAAGAGTTACCAGAGCAATTGACCCTACCAGTAATGCATTGATCAATAAAACTCAAAGGGATGAAACTAATACCAGACTTGCAAAGCACCCAAATTCGACCACTAACAGTAGCATCATAGTTGCAAAACACAAACCATTGATCACTAAGTTGTTGAATAACATGATGAGACTTGTCCACCTTAATTCTAGTTTCAAGAAAACACACAACATCCAATTTAAGTTTATTCACCCTATTGAGAACTTTTCTAAGCTTACTGGGACTATTGAGTCCCCTAACATTCTAAAACCAATCGTCATTGAGAAGGGGAAAGGGATTTACCTCTTTTAACAACAGAGTCTGCTATAAGTTTCTTTCCTTTGTTCAACAACCTTTCTTTTTACCCTTTAAAGACTTAACCAAAGTGTCTACCCCCTTTGCAACTTCTCGAGGGTGTCTAATATAACCAAAATCATTGGCCATCTCAAGCTCAACAATAGAAGCAACAACATTTGTTACCACAACCCCTGAACGTGCAGCAACAACCTTAGAAGCAGAAACACCAACATCAGATTCCACAGCACCAACTTTAACAACAACTGTAATTTCACCAGCATTAGAGCCCACAACACAACATCAAAATCCAGAATACCACCTTCAACACAAGACAACTCAAGTAGATCCTTGCTGAGAATTGCAAATCTATTACAAAGCATCAGTCATGCTTATGTTGTTTTTCTTTATATTGTGTTTTGCATAGGCTATCATAGATACTTTATTTAGAAAATAATTTGTGTGTTCATGTTATTTTTTGTTTAAATTTATTTCATATTTGTATAATTTTTTAGTAGTAATTCAATTCAAAGAAAAATTATATATTCATATCGTGTCTGTGTTTTTTTTTTTTTTTTTGCATGCTAATAATTTTATATGTAAAATTTAGCACATTTATGTATTTGTATTGTTTTAATGCTGTCATGTTTTTAATTATTCTACTTTGTTTTCATGATATGTTTTAATATCTTATATTTAGCATAATTATTTATATATATTTTTAGAATAAATAAGGTTTAGATATTAAATTGAAAAAATTACATATAAATTATTTGTTTACTTCAACAAACACATAAGTTAAAAGAAACAAAAATGTCTTTTTTATTTTATCACAAATCTATTACTTGTAAAAGATTCAATATAAATATCTACAATCAAATTTATCGTTTGGTTGTCAATTTCGTATTGAATCTCATCAATAAATTTGTGATAAATTAAAAAGATATAACTTATTTTTAATACTTTACTTATATGTTTGTCCAAATAAACAAATAACTTACATATAATTTTTTGTCAATTTAAATTTTATGTCATAAAAAGTTGTCATTTAATTAAAAATTAAATGCTTTTATGAATATGTATTAAAAATATAAGGACTTAGGAAAAAAAAAACTAATAGGACTTTTTTTAGTACCCATAACGATTAATATATTTAAATACCTATCTATATTTTAAATATTTGGTTTTTATGTGATAGAATTTTTAGCTTATATATTAAATAATTTATAATCTATTTTTAAAGGCATAATATCAAATTTGCTCCTTAATATTATATTTTATTAATTTAGTTATTATACTTTTTTAACTAAATTTTGCCCTCAACTTAAAAAGAATCAAATTTGAGAAAAAGTTAAATTATTGTTTTTTTAATGAAAATATGGATTAAAATGTTAGTTTTTTTTAAATACGAAAACATGCATGTCATTCAACAAGTATTTCATGTTATTTTTAATATTTATGAACTTTTTATAATTTTTGAGTTTTTTTATATTTTAAATATTTTTTGTTGACATGCCATATATGATAAGTAATATCATGTCAACATGAAATACACGTGCATTGTCACGTGAGTTGTCATGCCAACATCATTAAAAAAATAATATTACAGTAGAAAAAATGTGCTCCTCGTCATTAAATTAACGTGTTTGCTTGCGGCAATCGTGGCCTTTTGGGAGAATCAATGATGTCATCTTTGAGGCATTTGCTAGTACTAGTACATTTGAAAATTTTTAATTGGTTGGTTGTAAATAGCTCTAGAACTATAGAGCAGAGGATTATCTCGGACACTTACATCGATGAGATAAAATGCAATAGAAACAAAGACATAAGAAACAAGTTATTTGCTCTTAACGGTGAAATCGAACTCTTATGACATTCTGATTTTTTCTTAATAATCTCATTATAAGTTCTGATCGACAAAGTTAGCAAAGATTGGGATTCTTTATTTCTGTTCAAGAGCGTATGAATAGTTCCGTGATTTTGGCTAAACAATTGTTGAATTCTTGCGTTGGAATAAATGGAATAAAACAAATTTTTATTGGTACGATTTGACCTATTATCAGAAATAAATTCTGAAGCAGACGAATCATTTCTTTTTCTCATATAAAAAACATGAGATCTCACTAAGTCGATTCTTAGTAAATCTCGAATCAAACCATTTGTCCTTACTTCAACAAAGGAAGCACAGACCTCTTCGGCGAAAGAACTTTTGTTATCTTGGTCCCAACTCAACATTATAAGTCCGAACTAGTTGAATACTTGTGTCAGAAATTCTCATATCTATTTTTATGACACAATACTTATAACTATCTATATTTTCTCCTCAACTTATTAATAGGAATAGTTTCAACAAACTCGGGCACGAACTCATATTTCCTGTATTGAGAATAATGTTGATATGAATCGAAGTATTACTCTTAAAAGAAAATTTTATATGTGGGAGCTAAATTTATCAAAAAAATAAATAAAAATTAACTCATCATTAAACAAACAAAATTAAAAGATCCATGTATTCCGTATCAGATCTCGGTTAAAAACACTGCATGCCTCTGCAACTCTCTCTCTGTCTCTCTCACTTCTCCGATATCAAAAGATTCAAAAAAGAAAAAAAAAAAATGCGAGCTAAGCAAATACCATCGTCCTTGACGAGATCCAAATCTCAAATTCTCCTTCTGTTCTTCTCCCTCTCTCTCATCCTTCTTTCTTTCCTCTTCTTCCTCTTTCCTCCCTCTGACCCCGCTGCATCCTCCACCACCCATCCCTACCCTCACCCTCACCCCCGCATCCCATCCCAAACCTCCTTCATCGCTTCCCTTGAACACTTCCTTACTCACAAGGCTCTCAACCACCGCTCTTCCGACGACACCGTGCGTTCGCTGCTCCAAGATGACGTAAGGATGTTCGACGACCGAAAGTTCGCCAAGGAAATGGACTGGGTGCGTGGAGATCCGTACTACCCGCTGAATTTCCCGATTAGGGTTTACGTTTACCAAATGCCCAACAAGTTCACCTACGATTTACTTTGGTTGTTTCGGAATACTTACCGAGAAACCTCTAATCTAACCTCCAACGGCAGTCCTGTTCACCGTATAATCGAACAAGTAAATTATCGTGTATTTCAATAGAAACTAATTCCTCTACCTGTTCCTAAACAATCATTGAAATCTGTAGAAGATTCTCGATTGGAGTGTCTGAGAAATTTGATTATTTGTTATAATTTTCTATCAAGAAGTTTTTCTGGTCGTGCAGCATTCTATTGATTATTGGCTATGGGCGGATTTGATTGCGCCGGAATCCGAAAGGCTTTTGAAAAATGTTGTCAGAGTTGATAGGCAGGAAGAGGCAGATTTATTTTACATGCCGTTCTTCACCACAATTAGCTTTTTCTTGTTGGAGAAGCAACAATGCAAGGCGTTATATAGGGTGTGAGTGCTTTTCCAGGTTTTATGATATTTTGTATCTACATGTTCTTATTACTGTGGTTTTTATTGTTTAAAAGAGGTGCTTGTTTCCACTCGTATTCGTGTTCTTAGTAAGTGCATGCGTTGTCTGTGTCGTGCTTATTGGGTTGTTCAGGTTTATCAGTGTTGATAATTTAGGTCATTGTATTTTACCGAGTGATTCGTTTCAAAGGGAGGTAATGCAAGTAAAGAAAACCACATTTGGGTCAATTTCTATGCATTTTCTAGATTGAGCTTGTTGCATGTTTTAGCTCCTCTGTATGCAAAGCTGAACTCTCAATATTTAATTTACATTAACTTGTTTCTTGGGTACCCTATCATAGTTTTGTCTTGTAATTCATGAATTATGTTTTCCTTTATTAATTCCATTTTTCCTTTTGAAAAGGTTTTCGGCGACATATAGGACTAAGTAGAGCATAATTTCCCTTAAAGGACTTTGTCTGTATGGTTCCATACGGACATTTGTGCTATTAGGTTTTAGAATTTACGTATCCTTGGATCTTATTTTCTATGGTTGCAGGAAGCCTTGAAATGGGTAACAGATCAGCCTGCATGGAAACGATCTGAAGGAAGGGATCATATATTTCCCATTCATCATCCATGGTCCTTTAAGTCGGTTCGCAGATATGTAAAAAATTCAATTTGGCTTCTACCAGATATGGATTCCACAGGGAATTGGTAACTATATGACTATTGCAAATGAGATTTATCTTGCAAGTTTACAATCATTTCAGCTTCTGAAAAGTGATCTCTTTCAACATCCTAGGTACAAGCCAGGGCAAGTATCACTGGAGAAGGACCTCATTCTCCCATATGTTCCGAATGTTGATTTATGTGATGCAAAATGCGTCTCAGAAAGTGAATCAAAGAGAACCATACTGCTTTTCTTCCGTGGCCGACTTAAGAGAAATGCTGTAAGAGTTCTTTGTGTCTTATTAGACTGTTCGATTCTTTTTTTTTTCTTGAATTGAATTTGATAGAACATGAAAGGAAGTAGGATAATATGCATATGCAAGATATCTAGCCCTAGGACATGCCTTTTCTATTTTCCAAACACAAGAATGGCATAATAGGGAAAACAAAAAAAAAGAATATAGGAGAGGAGGCGGAGGAAGGGGACAATGTAATAACCATAATCCTATTATTCATTGTTACCTGTGAAGATCGAAGGATTTTTATCTCTAATATAAAGACTTGCCAATTGTTAGTTCTAGACAGAAGAAGGTGAAACAAGTAAGAAAGATACCTTCTTGGGCTTTCTCTGTGTGTCTCCGTGCTTGCTTGCTTGAGAGTGAGAGAAAGGTAGAGAGTTGAAAGAGAATTACAAAAAGTTTTCTCTTTGAGATTATATCAGTTCTCTTAAAAGCTATTTGACAACCTTTTTTTATTGATTTGATGGTGAGTTGTTTACCCTATCCTTTTTGACTTTTGCCCTTTTTAGTGGTGACCAGAGAATAGCTTTACCTGTTTTCTCCCCAATATTCTCTCTCCTGTGTCTCATATGCTAATGTATCTCATTCTATTTCTTGGATAGTTAATTTGTAGTTTTGTTTTTTTCAGGGAGGAAAAATACGTTCTAAACTTGTAACAGAACTAGCAGGTGCCAAGGACGTAGTGATAGAGGAGGGAACATCTGGGGATCAAGGGAAAGCTGCTGCACAAAAGGGGATGCGCAGGTAATATGGGATGGTTCTCTTATACTGTGTCTTTTGACCTGCTTTGTCATAATGGTTGTGTTGTTTCCTCTGTCATCAGGTCTATATTTTGTTTAAGTCCAGCTGGTGACACTCCTTCCTCTGCTAGATTGTTTGATGCTATTGTTAGTGGGTGTATACCTGTTATTATTAGTGATGAATTGGAACTTCCTTTTGAAGGAATACTAGATTATAGAAAGGTGTGCATTTTCTAAAGCTTTAGCTATTACTTCCTTTCCTTCAATGCATTGTGGCTACCCTGACGGTCCTTTTTACTTTTTGTTCAATGATTGCCTAGTTGCTTATATATGATACTGAAAGTGTTATTGGTATGAGTTGAAAATGATATTCCAGTCATTGTAGCAAGTTAAGGACCATTCAGTCGGAAACCAGCCTTCTGTTTTTTTTTTTTTTTTGTTGCTTGATGAAATGAAATAATCTATTATTTTCTTTCTTTCCATTTATAGAAAGTTGCTACTTGCAATTTTTTTTTCCAAATATATTCTCTTAACTGTTGCTTCATAAGGTTTATGATAGACAGCCTACATGGTTTCATGTTGCATGAAGTGAATGGTTATGATTTCTTTATTATCGGTTGGCAGTTTGTGTAAATCACCATTCATAGTGTTGAGAACCAGATTTATGAATCAATTTGGTGTTGTTTCATCAAGGATACAATAAACTCATGATCATGCTAGCATTCATTTTTCTGTGCTACATATTTTGAAATGGCTAATTTAATTTTGTTGGTGCTTAGTTCGGTACTGAGGAATGTTTGAATATGGTCGGTGGTCACTTTGAAATGCATGTCCAGGAGTAAAAGGTCATTTTGTTTAAGAGAAAGATGAACAGACTTTTAACTGAGTGATGTGTTGGATTCTGTTGTTGCCTGTGAGTGGGGACATTTGTCTCCATCTGTATAATTCTATCTTCCAGTATGTCATGTTTGGGACAATGATATGCTCTCATTTTGTACCATATTTTTTTACCGTATGAAATTTATTATATACCGGGATACTTTATAGTATTCCTTTTCCCCTTTAAGAATTTGTTTGACTCTATTGAAACAGTTAAAGAAGCAATGAAATAAATTTTGCACTGAAGTTCATTAAGCTGCTATCAAAGAGTTCAATAGGGTCTCAAAATTTCTGCATATTATGCAGTTAGATTATGTCACATAATCTATTGTTAATGTTTCCTTTCATGCAGATAGCTATATTTGTTTCTTTGACTGATGCTGTGCAACCTGGTTGGCTTCTGCCATTTTTAAAAGGCATTAGCTCTACTCAGATCAGAGAAATGAGGAGGAACCTTGTGGAGGTCTGTGATTGCGAAATCTTCATCTTGATCCTGCTGTAGAATTGTTTTACCTTCATCTTGTGCATTGTTTAGATGGAAAGGCAATTTTTTTACCCATGTTGTCCAAGCTTGTACTTCCGAGAATTTTAATATTTGGTCTACTATTCTCATTTCATTTTCAAGCCAAAACTATGCATCTTTGAATATTGATATCTTTATGCCTCTTACAATCATTTTGCTTGTACATGCGGAGAAATTTAGTGTTTGATTAGTGCTCGCATTTCACTTTTTGAAACCAAAACTTGGTATCTTTTGAATGTTAAACTCTTTATGACTGATATTTGTTTTTCTACCTAAATATTATGTTTTTTTTCTTTTATAATTGGATGGTACTATCAATTTCCTGCTTATCTTTCATCTTTTAAGTTAGTATGATAAAGTTAACAAGTTATACTATATTTTATAATGTCAATTTGACTGAAATATTTTGTTCTCTCTTTTTTTTTTTTTTTCCAGTACTCAAGGCATTTCATGTATTCTAGTCCTGCTCAACCCTTGGGTCCAGAAGATCTGGTTTGGAGAATGGTTTGAAATTCTGTTCACCACAATTTTTGGCTTATATTTGTATCTTCGGTTTTTTTATTATTTGAAACTATACCGACTTTATTGCTTTGAGCTTAAGCTTGTTCCAGTTCAGAAAGAAGTTTAAAATAAAATAAATTATCTTGGAGATAGCATTAGCAGTAATATGCAATCTCGTCATCCAATAGTCATGATCGATGTTAAGGTATGATTCTCTAAAGATATAAAAGAAGTTATTAAAAATCCAAAATATTTGTATCTGATCCGATATTCATTCCTAGTCTGAGTAACATAGGCAATAACTGTCATGATCAATGTTAAGGTATGATTCTTTAAAGATATAAAAGAAGTTATTAAAAATCCAAAATATTTGTATCTGATCCAATATTCATTCCTAGTGTGAGTAACATAGGCAATAACTGTCTTTAAAGAATAGATGGTGTTGTAATTCTGGGTAAGTCCTACTAATTTACCAAATATTTGTTGTATGTAACAGATGGGTGGTAAGTTGGTGAACATCAAGCTTCATACTCGGAGATCGCAGCGCGTGGTTAAAGAATCAAGAAGTGTCTGTACCTGTGATTGCAGGTCTGGCAACAATACCACATCCAGTACTTTATCTGGTCAGTCTCTCTCCGGTTGAAGGTGCTGTGTATGAATCATTATACATAGCTTCTTGTTTCCTAGTTGATATTAGATTGATTTGGGGGGCGGTGCAAGCATTCTTATTTTTATGACGTGCTTCTTTTGATTAGATATGCCCACAGTTGAAGCATCCGTGTAAATCTGTTCGATATGTGGAGGCTTTTTTTTATAAAAATAACTCAAAAAATTTAATTAATTACATAAATGACGTATTTTTTTTAATTAAACACGTAAATGATTTACAATCTATAATAAAAGTTAGTGAAGCTAAAGAGTTTGGCGTCATCAACATGTCACGTCAGTAATCAGGATAAAAAAATTAATTTTTTAGTAGAGTCATGTAAAATGGTGTCACCTGTATAAAAATTAGAATTTTTAAAAAAATAGGGAGATTTTAAAAATAATTTTTTAATTTCTGGTGGAGCCAAATAAATTGATCTTTCCTTTTATTTATTTATTTTTTTAAGTTTTGTCCTACATTACTTTGTTTATCATTTTGTTCTATTTTCTTTTTCTTTTTTACTTTTTTAAGTTTTTTATTTGTCCTTATTTATTTATTTTATTATTTTATTATTGATTTAAAAATTTTGAAATGTATATTTGAAATGATTTATAATATATTTTTTAAAATTTTAAATATATACTTTTTGAAATTATTTTTTTAATAATATAAAACATTTAAATATTTTAAAGATATGACCTTTCAAATTTATTATTATTTTTATAATATTTTAAATGTATATTTTAAATTTTAAATATTTGTAATTTGTTTTATAATATTTTAAATTATGATTTTTACATTATTTTTAAAGATATTTAAACTTTTTCTAAATTATATTTAAAATTTTAAAAATAATATTTTATTTTAAGAAGTGAAATGTGATTTTAAAATATATTTAAATTTTAAAATATATATATATATTATAAGACATTTCAAATTTTTTAAATTAATAATAAAAATAAAATAAATAAGGACAAATAAAAAAAACTTTAAAAAAGAAAAATGAAATAATAGAACAAAGTAATATAAGATAAAACTTAAAAAAAGGAAAGAACAAAGTAATAGGGTGTCAGGCATCGAAATTTGGTGGCCTTAATTTATTTGGCTCCACTAGAAAATGGAAAATTGTTTTTAAAGTCCCAATTTTTTCAAAAATTACAGTATATTTCTAGTATTTATACAGGCGGTGCTATTTTAGATGGCTTCACCAAAAAATAAATTTTTTATCCTAATGTGACATGTTGGTGGCGCCAAACTCTTTAGCTTCACCAATTTTTACTGTAGATTTTAAGTCATTTACGTGTTTAATTAAAAAAATGGGTTATTTATGCAATTAATTAAAATTTTAAGTTATTTTTATAAAAAAGTCATGTGTCGTTTATGTAATTAATTAAATTTTTTGAGTTATTTTTATAAAAAAGTGGTTGGGTCTTAGTTCCAACAGTCAACTTGAGTTACAATTATTAAAATTTATATTTGTATATGATTATCATTGGGTACTATATCTTTTAATAGAGGCAGGGTTGGATTATGTAGTTATGGAGGAATTAGATAAAATTGATGGAATATTTGTGGACTAGTGTGGGTTACATTTGAATTGGGTTGAACCTAAATAGATGTTTTTAACAAATTCAAGTTTTGACTTTGACTTGGATGAATGGTGGACCATTTTATAACACTGTGTAGACTCTTGTAATGTGAATGATCAAAAGGAAACAACAAATGTAAAAACCTTATATAACTATGAGGTGTTTGTGGACCTTGAAAATTTAAAAAAACTTTCATCTCTCATGATATGCATGTAGAACCCAATTTCTTGCCCGGGCTCAATACGATTTTAACCCAGAGTCCAATAAAACAAAGTCTCAAAATTTTTACAACAAAATTTTAGCCCAAATACAATCTAGACCTAGCCCATTAAGCTCAAAACAGAAAACACAAGCAGAAACCCTAATCACTGTCTGTGCCGCCGCTAGCAGCCTCCCAACGCCGCACGTCTCGCGCCCCGCCCTTGCGCCTCTCCACGTCGCCATACCTGCGGAAAAGGAGGACAAAGCAACAGCACAACAAAAACAGATTGTATTTTGGTTTTATTTATTCTATTTTCGGGATTTTTCGGATATAAAAGGCCGAAAGAATAGCTTGTAAAGGGGGGTTTTTCCTGAGTATATAGAAGCAATGTACACAATTTTTACAGAAAAAAGGCAATTTAGAGATTTCGTATATACAAAAAGAGATTCGAGAAGTCGGATTTAGAAGGTTTTAGCCTCTGTTTTTTTTTCTTTTTTCCGAATGCATACATACAATTGTTTTCCATTTTTTTAGTTGTTTTAAAAAACCCTACAGTATATATATGTCGAGGCATTAGGGTACAAAAGGAGAAGAGATCGAGAGGGTCTTACCATGGTTCCTCTGGCCGCCGTTCATGGTGCGCGCTTGGGGGAACCTGCTGCGATGAGGGGTTTGCCCTAGCAGAGGAAACGGGGTTGCATTTTTTTCTTTTTCTGTGTTAAAATGAATCTGCAAAAAGGGAAAAGGGGGGGTTCTAAGCAAACAACTAAACGGCGCCGTAAAGAAAAGGGGGGGAAGAGCCCGCGTGATGACCCGATTCTGCGATTGGATCCGCGGCAATTTCCTAAAATGGGAAAATTGCGCGATAGGCCCCTCCTGTTTGCGCCATGGTTTTAATCGCATCCATTTCATTTTTTTAAATTCGGCCCCAAATTTGGTCCCCCATTGCAATTTAGTCTGCGTTTGGGTGCAGTGTTTAGGAACCTAGAGAAATTGCGTTTCTGGCCGCTCTAGATTGCACGCACAATTAAATTTGGTCCATCCCCTCTATTTTACTTCTAATTTTACCCCAAAACATCTGTTTTTGACTCCATTTAACCCTTTTTCGAATAGTTTTGCCATTTTTTCTGTCATTATTGTTTTAATATTACTATCATTGTATATATTATTATTATCACTATTATTTTGCATATATATATTATTGTTACTATGCTATATTTATTATTTCTATATTTACTATTATACTATTTTATTACTAATATTTTTTTTATTTATTACTTTTATTATTACTTTTATGTTTTATTATTACTATTATTACTAACATTATTATTTTTGTTGCCTATATTATTATGACTATTTTGATTATTCCTATTATTCGGTTATTGTCAATATTACTTTTATCTTTACTACTAGTTTTTATTATTGTCAATTTTATTATTACCTTTTTTTATATTTTTATTTCTTCTATTTTATTCTATATTTTTCTTTCATTTCCCTTGTTTTTCAACTTTTCTTCTTATTTTTTTATGTTAATTCTCATTTGTTTACCTATTATTTTATTAACTTTCTTTTATTTATTCATCTTTAATTATTTTGCTTAGTATTGTTATTTATGTTCTCGTCCGTTTTATTTCGGGTATGCATATCAGTGTTGCGATTTATCTTCATAGATTCATGTTACATTAATTTTACTCGATACATTACAGTTTTCGTTTCAAAATAAGCAAACCCTCCGCGTTCTAAGGTTCGAAAGGAGTCGTACCCTAACTTACTGGGTTTCGATTTCTCTTTTCGAATCTAACGAACCTATTACTTTCTTTTTAAAAGTTGAATAAAAACTTATTCTCGAGAATTCAAAATCATCGTGTCCTAACTCACTGGATGGGATGTTTTGTTATCTCGAGATAAGGATTTCAAGATAAAGGCAATATTCCGTGTTTGGTATTTTGGGAAATCGAGCCCTAACTTACTGGGTTCCGATTTTTCATTAGATCCCAAATAACCGAGTATCCTTCTTAGATTTAAACACATTAATTCTGAAGGTCAAAGGACAAGCTCGATTTCGGGAATTTGAAATATCATACCCTAACTTACTGGGCGTGACATTTTACTTCCTCGAGATAAGAGGGTGTGACTGCTCATATTTTATTCAAGTTTTTTCCTTTAAAACAAAAAGAATCGTATTCTAAAATCTTTTAAATTTTCGATATTAGGACATTAATTAATCAATTAGGTCCCAATTATGGGCGTGACGAGGGTGCTAATCCTTCCTCGTGCGTAACCGACTCCCGAACCTATTTTCTTAAAATTCGTAGGCCAAAATGTTTTTAAGGTGGCCCAATCACACTTTCAAAAAAAATTGGTGGCGACTCCATTTTCATATTTTAAAGTCGGCCTGTTTTCAAATAAAAAAAGGTTTCGACAACGCGCACACACTAAAAGTAGCGGATTAAACATATGACGTGAATTATAGGGTGAATACTCTTAGGGTTCCTTTGGTTTAACGTTTGGAGTCAGTGAGGTGCAGTTGGGGTAGAGAACTGCCACCAATCTCACTGGTATGCTCTTTGGTTTAGGGTCTCAGTGCAGTGAAAATATATATTCACCACACTGATATGGTGAAATTCAACTGGCTGTTTCAGCAGCAGTTGGGCAACTGGTGTATTTAACTGCCAAAAATACCCATATTTTTATTTACTATTTTACCATTTATCCTTGAAACTTATATTAATTTCTTTCCTAACCATATTTGTTTCCAGATTTGGGGAAAACACAGTCGTTTCTCCCCTTTTTATTATAGTCATTTGACTATTATTTTGTTTAGGGGTTACCTGATTCTTTGTTTGCCTGAAATCTTCCATAGATAATGGCCTTAGGGTAATGACTCTTTCTTCTGCAGCATCTTCTTTGTTTTGTGCTTCAACAATTCTTTGTTTTCTCTCCTGCAAAGGGAAATTTATTAGAGAACAAAAAATGCATTTATTTTCCGGGCACTTGAAAAGGAAATTATGCACTCACCAGATCTTTCAATCTCTCTTGCTGGTGGTCTTTGGCAGCGAAAATGAAGCAACCAAGGTGAAGAAGAAGGATGAAGAGAGATAGGAACTTGTTGAAGAATGACCCAAAATTGGTTTTTGCCATTGATACACAGACAGAGCTTGACAAAAGAAAAAGCTTTATTATTATTCTTTTTTCAGAATGAGGTTAATTAGGTTGTGGTTTTAGTTTTAAGAGGGAATCAAGCAGTGAATTACGAGAGAGAGACAAGAGAGAAAGGAAAGGAAGCATGGAAAGGGGAAGATGATTGCAGTGTGTGTAAGAGTGGGGGCACAGAATGGAAGAATAAAGTTTTAGGAGTAGCTGTAACGCAACTTCACAGTTGGACATTCCCATCTCTATTGCCCTCTCTAATTCCATTATAACATCCTTTTTTATTTCGTATGATATCTTTACTTGTAGTTTTTTAGATGACGTTATTGCTCTTCCAATGTTTTGTTTATAAATTTAAAGCATTAACTCTTCATTTTTTTTTTATTAAAAACTATTCGTTTAGATATTTCTAAATTTGGTCTAAGTATAATGTTACTATTTACGAAAATAATATTTATCATTGTTATAAAAGAATATTTAACTATAAAAATTTAAAAATAATTTTTATTTTATCTAATAAATAATTTAAATTGATTATTTAATTCATTAAAATATTTATAATAAAATATTGGAAGATACATTTTAATATTTATTAAATAAATTTATAAATTCACATACTTTAATAATTTTATATAAGTAAAATAATTTAAAAACTTCTATTATATATCAATTCTAATCTAATGTCCTTAATAGTCATTTTTTATTTTCACCTCACAGCTACAGCTGCGTTTGAATCCAAACACGTACTCCATCGCTATTTTTAATCTTATTGTTACAGTGTTCAATCTCACCGCTACAGTAACTAATTTCACCGCCACCGCTGTTTTTAATCTCACCGGAGGTAAACACACCGCCCATCCAAACTAAGGCTTCCTTTGGTTCACCATTTAGCATCAGTGAGATGCAGCTGGGTTACCAATCTCACCGTACTGGTGTTTGGTTCAGCATTTCAGTGCAGTGAAAATTAGTTTCAATCTCACTGCTGTGCTGAAACGTAACTGGAGATGAGAGCAGCAGTTAGAGGAAATTGGGGCAGTAGGTATTTTTATCAGACAAAAATACCCATTTTCAAACATCTCCTAAAACGCAGTCATCTCGACGTTCCTTTTTGTTCAGCTGCCTCTCTTGTTGCAGGCGAAGAGCACTGCAAGAAAACTTGGGGGCGATGCTTGAGTGGAGATTCCGAGTTTCACTCCATCATCTAGTCACCGGTAATTTCTATAACCCTGTAGTCTCTTACCCCTCTTTCATTCGATTTTCATTTCTCTTTTGGCGCTTCCCCTCTATTGAAATTGATCAGCTTCGCAAGGTAATTACTGTTTCTATTGAAGTTTTCAACTTTCTTTTATCTTGTTATAAAATCTCTGATGTTTGATGATGATGGTTTATGGTTGCAGATATTTGATACTCTTGGTGTTCCAAGTGAGAAGATTTGGCCTGGGTTTTCTGAATTACCAGGTTCCAAAGCAAATTATTCTAAGCAACCGTAAGTATCCCTTTGGACAATTACTTTGGTCATCTAAATAACTACCGTTTCTTTGACTAAAATATGTTCAGTATTTAGTAATTACCTAGTCATGGGAGTAATTTAACGAGTTGTTGTTTTGTTTTCTTCCAGGTATAACTTGTTGCGTAAGAAGTTTCCTGCAGCATCTTTTACTGGATCTACCGTTCTTTCTGATGCTGGATTTGACCTGTTGAACAGGCTTCTTACCTATGACTCTGAGAAAGTAATTTTCCTCATTTAAGCCCTAATTTAACTTGTAGTTTATATGTATTGGTTTCAGCTATAATAGATGTTTCTGTTTTTTGTTCAGAGAATAACAGCAGATGATGCTCTTAATCATGATTGGTTCCGGGAGCTTCCCCTGCCAAAATCTAAAGATTTCTTGCCTACTTTCCCACCAAAAGTGTGAATGGAACAATTTCCTTGCCTGATTTGTGGAAGCTGGACACAACCAAAATATTATCACCGCATTCTTACCTAGCAATTGTAGTGGTCATGAAGGATCCAAATTTGATGCAGCAGTGGTAAAAAACTTCATCTATTTTGTGTCATGATACAGGCAAGCTGGTTCATTCAGCCACTCTGTTATCTTTCATGATAATTGTTTTAGTAGATATTGACAAAAATGTGAGATGATGTAGTTGCATGTTTTCATAGCAAATTAATGAGTCGGAGAAACTGATATAGTCTTTTGACAGGCACATGTAGCCTTACATGGTCTGGTTATTAGGTGGGATAATTTTCGGATGAGTTGTAAAGGTCATCAGCTGCGACCTTACCTTGAATCTTTAATTTTCATCGAGGTTAAAACTTTATCAGAATGTAACCCATGTAAATATTCTTAACCACATTTGAAATTTCCTTTCTTTTTTTTTTCTCAATCTAAAACTATCATTGCTCACACTGTTTCGTTCAATTTTCTCACATTGCTTGCAAGAGTCCTGACATTTGGAAGCGTGTACAACATCTTTGTTTCCTGTTAGTAAGTTTTGGACGCTCAAGGTTCTTTGTGAATAAAGTAGTTGATCTTTCAATTTGTGAGGTCTCCATTTGTTTCGTTGTTTCCTCTCTGTTTTGTTCTTTGTTTGCAAGTGTTGCAGCACAGCTAAAGGACTTCAGAGTCTGCAAGTGCTTTCGTTGTCATGTAGCGTGCAAGTAAGGCATCAACTCCATATAGTGTAACTCGGTGCATTATCGGCTAATTCCCTAACAATAACCAGTTATCAATTTATATGTTATCGTATATTGTGACATTGACGCACAGGCAGAAGTTTTATGATTAGCATGCAGATGTTACTGAAGAAAAGATAATAGAACCACCGACTATTTGCTGAGGCTTCTTGTTCTTTCGCCCTGTCTTCTATTTTTTTTTATTTCTCGGGTCTTCCATGAATGTAGTTCTTACAATTTACCTTGTTGGGTTTCTGCAAGATACATTTTAACTGTGATTACAAGCAGATATGTCAATACTGAACTTAGGAGATGGCTCAAACGGTTGGTATTTAGAAATATAAGATTATAGCTTTTGTCATGCATGGTTTAAAACAATGCCTCTTCTCATCCACCACTTAATGCTAGTATATCAAAAATTGTCTTATTTTAATGTCATGATCATTGTTATTATTTTTTTTTCTATTTTCTCTCCTAAAAGAAAACAGTGAAGGCTCTACGGATAATGTGTTCTAAATACTCAAATAATTTCAATGCTGCATCAATTTTCCATACGTGAACTGTGGTTCGTCCAACTTGCTGCTGGGAGTTGTTTTTGTTCTCCTTTGGGACGAACGAAACGGCAAAGGAAGGAAGCAACCGCAAAGAAATGTATGATTTTGATGGATGCCATGAATGTTGAAGGAATGACGGTTGATGTAATATATACAATTTTGAAGGTATGGCAATCTGGTTCATCGAGGTTTTTTCTTCTGAACTATGGGTTGTTGGTGTTAATGAGTGCGGTCCTGGAATTTTCCTCTTCAAAATTGACGTTATCTTGAAATGGATTTTTGTAATTTGCCTTGCCTCTACGAGCACTAAATAAGCATAACTATCTTTTGAATATTTTTAAGTCAACATATTGAAAATGATCGATTTTTACAAATTTAATTTTGCGGTGATCCAATTATAGATTCAACTAATTGAAGCGTTTCTAAATTAACGCTGCTGAAAGAACTAATTCAACATTTGTAAAAACAATTTTGTATCATAACTTAATTTCTAGTAATAATGAAACTTGTTATGTCTTATGTTAATATATATTTTTTTATTACAAATCATTAGGTTAGATACTTCAAAATTTGATCCAAGTATAATGTTACTATTTGCGAAAATAATATTTATCATTGTTATAAAAAAATATTTAACTATAAAATTTAAAAATAATTTTTATTTTATCTAATAAATAATTTAAATTAATTATATAATTCATTAAAATATTTATAATAAAATATTGGAAGAAACATTTTAATATTTTATTAAATGAATTCATAAATTCACATACTTTAATAATTTTACATAAGTAAAATAATTTAAAAATAACTATTATATATCAATTCTAATATGATGTCCTTAATGGTCATTTTTTATTTTCACCTCACCGCTACAGCTGCGTTTGAATCCAAACACACACTCCACCGCTGTTTTTAATCTCACCGCTACAGTAACTAATCTCACCGCTACAGTAACTAATCTCACCGCCACCGCTATTTTTAACCTCACCGGAGGTAAACACACCGCCCATCCAAACTAGCCCTAAGCCTTAGTCAATGAGTTTGATAGATCTTGATATTTAATTAAAATTATATATTAATTTCAGAAAATTAGAAAGAAATGATTAATAATATATATATATATATATATATATATATATATGGAAGCAGCTTAATGTTGGTTGTTGAACCGATGCAATTGTTTGGGAGTTGGGGTGAAATTGGATAAGGGAAGAATAATTTACGTATTAATTTTGATTAAAAAATGGGATAATATAATTTTTAGCTCTTAAATTTGATAATCGGGTTCATTTTGGTGTTTGTATATTTTATTGCTTCATTTTAGTATTTAAACTTGACAATTAAATCTATTTGGTTTCTGAATTTAGATTTCATTAGTATTTAATTATGTGACCCATGTTTTTGGAACAAGACTAGAGTCAAATGAAATTCGGTCCGAATAAAGTGATTAAATTGGTTGACTCAAAAAATACTCGAAATTGATAAAAATTGAAAATTGATATAAAAACTAATATAATTTTATAAATTTTTTTAATGAATTTTTAATTATTAATGATTTAACAATTGAATCGATCAAATCGATTGAATTTAAAACTAGTAATCCGTATGTAATATTCTAAGATTGTACCAAATCTCAACTGTATATTTAAATAAAATTTTAACTCTCAAATAATGACGTGGTACAATTTAAGAAATGTTATCAAATTTTTTTTATTTTTTTAAATTTAAGGACTAAAATGAATCTAATTATTAAATTTAAGTACCAAAGTAGATAAAAAATGTAAAAGTTACAATGTAGAGAAAAAATATATTATCCCAACAAATTAAATACAAAAAATATGGTTTAATCACGAATTATAGGTTAAGCCAAAAAAAGAAATAACAAATAAAACTGAGTCTCAAAGTTAAGAAAGATCTAAAGCTAAACTCGCTTTGCTAGCAAATATTTTCTTGGGTTCCCTCTACTCCCAAGTTTCGAACAACATCGTCAGCAATTACTACTGATTAGTAAGCACAAGAAAGAAGAACAGCTGCTTTCGCAGTTTCAACCTCCTTTTTCTTGTTCTTCTATGTCACCAACGTACTGTATTACTGGGTATTGAATCCCTCATTTCTATGGCATTTCAAACGTTTGATGAATTGCCTCACAGAAAGAACCAGCAGCTCTCGCTAGATATTTATGAGTTTCTGAGTAATTCTTTTACCCGATTTCTTGCAGAAATTTGAGAAAGAAAGATGGATGCTAGACTGGCCAACACCTGGCGCTTGACATTGAATGAGAAGAATTTTATCAAAACAGCTTTACTTTCTGAAATAAGAATTGATGGTCGAAAACCCTTTGAATTTCGTAATATCAGCATCAACTTTGGCAGGCAAGTTAAATCGTACTTTTTTTATTATTTATTTTTGTTTTATTTTCTTGTAAAACTTACCGCGTTTCCTTTCCCCTTTTTTTGGAAGTTATACTTTTCCGTTTGATTTTGTGCTATGATTATTCTGCGTAGAACTGAAGTTATTACACTAAATTAAAATTTAATTATTCAAAAGCAATGATTTCTTCCAAATGCAAATTATTTTGTTTTATTTGGCACATTTGCTGAATTATAAGGGAGGAGGAGAGGAAATTTTAACCGTAGAACTTTAGGCTTTGCTTGGTAGAGGGGAAAGAGAATTGGATAGAAGAAAAATTGAAAGGTAGAGAAATAGAAGGATGAAAAATGTAATTTTTCTTTTCATAAGTGTAGGAAAGATGGAAAAACGGAGTTAGAGTTGAAAAATGACTGGAATAGAACTTTTAAAAAATGTAATTATGAACTAATATACACCTCTTTCATTTTCTCTCCTTTTTTATTCCAATTTGGAAAGATTGGTTTTTATGCATGAATATGGAAAATGATCATTTCTTATTTTCCTTCTTCTCACAAATGCAAAATTTATTTTCTTTCTATTTTTCCATTCCCTCCTTCCACTAAACCAAGCGAAGTTTTAATCATTTTCAGAAGGTTAACAATCAGTAAGCCAAGTCTCAGGTGTTTTTTACTAATGAAAGTTAAAAATGTGTTTTTCTTCTCAATATGTATTTGGTTGACTTTTGCAGAGAAGATGGGTCTGCAGAGGTGCAGTTGGGCCAGACTCGTGTTATGGGCATTGTGACAGCTAAATTTGTTCAGCCTTATCGAGACAGGCCTAATGAAGGAACTCTTGCAATCTACCCAGAATTTTCGCCTATGGCTGATCCCTCATTTGAGGCAGGCCGTTCTGGAGAATCTGCTGTTGAGTTGGGACGGATAATAGATCGTGGTCTAAGGTTTTCTTTCTTTTATTAGTGTTACTTGTGATTATTTGCTATTAATGTTATTTCATTGATTTTAGATATTAATTTTAAATAGTGTCCAGTTTACAAGCTATGTGGAATATTGTGGGATCTATATTGTGGATCCTTTGCAGCATATGTTTGAACATGCATCTGAAGGTATATGGTTCTCTTGCAGAGAAAGTAGGGCTGTAGATACTGAATCACTTTGTATTGTTGCTGGCAAGTTAGTGTGGGCCATCCGTATTGATATCCTCATCCTAGATAACGGGGGGTATGACCAATGTCTTTTATTGAATAACGTTCTTTAACTCCCTCCCCCCTCCCCCAAAATTTGAAATGTTTGCTTTTTATCAATATGCCTTTTCGGAAACAGTAACCTGGTTGATGCAGCTAATATTGCTGCTTTGGCTGCTCTTATGACCTTTCGGAGACCTGAATGCTCACTAGGAGGAGAAGATGGTCAGGAAGTAATAATACATCCACCTGAGGTGATTATTCCAGAGTCTTGGCATTGAACTTTTGTTCTGAAATTCTTCTTCTGGTTCAATAAGAGTATTAATAAGAATTTAGCGAGTTTTGAGACCTACATTTGATGCTTTTGGTTTACAAGGATTTCCAGCCTTAGGAAGGAGATTGCACCAAATAGTAAATGCTGTAACTATAAACAGTATTGAAGTTCTGAATGCCTTTATTGTATCAATTATTTTAGTGGATTGTACTCGTGCCTTACCAACTTACTAACAAAGAGTATGTCCATCATATAAAGCATGCATTATTTCCTTACATGTTTGGAATTGGTTTGCTATTTTTTTTAAAGTTTCAGCGGGTGATAAATATGCTAATTTAAGGTTACTAGGTGTGCCTTACAATATTCCAGCTAGGAGTATGTGCTTCGTGTAAATTTAGAAGCACTATTTTTCTTATCAATTTGGAACCTGTAGACTATTTTGTTTGTTGAAGCTTTGTGGTTGATAACAAATTCTACCATAACTTATATCTAATGCAGTGTTCTGGTTTAACTTTAATCTTCATAAAATCTAAAGTAACATCAGATGGTATTTGTTGCTGTGTATACAAAATAGCATGATTATGAGTTATACATTCTGAAGGATGTGTTGCTTCCTGAAGTTAATTTTTTCAACAATTTATGAGCTTGGATGTGGTTTAATTTGGTAATCACTTAACCTGCTTGGACCCCTCTCAGCTTGTCTACAGACTGCTTTAATCAAGCTTGTAAACTGACTACACCAAGCCTATTTAAAGCATGACAATTCAGCTGTACCTAAGGAAACCAATTAAGTTGCTGGTCTGAGGCACTGAGCTATTAAGTTCCATCTAAATAAGCCCCCAGGCTAATATTAGCGCGATTACATGGGCTCAGTCTTGCTGCAACAAATTTTCTGAAGTAGATAAAAGTTGCAACAAATATATTTTATGCAATTTCTTCAATTATGAACATTTAGTAATTTGCTGGCTTCGATGTTCCCATATTTTATCTGTATCTTAGGTTGAAGATAGTATTTATGCGTTAATTTAAAAGTTTCTTAAGTGAAAACATAATCTGTGTCATTTAGGCTTCTTTTTGGTGGAAATGAGCAACTAGTTAGCCTGCTTCTCTCTATGTCTCTCCAGGCAATTGTGCTCTCTTCTTATCTACTTACTGTCTGAGTGGTGCCATAGCCTTTGCTTCTAGCCAGTGCCTCCATATCCAACATAACCTTTTTATCATTACCTTAAATCCCTATTCATCCAAGTGGAATCCACAATATAGAAAATTCCCCTCTTAAAGAAACTGGATTTTAATGATCGAGTTTCATACATTGGAGATAAACTAATTATTGTTGTTATACTTCTCCCCCCCCCTTCTAATTTATTAATTTCAGTCTATATGCTTTTGACTAAATTGTATATTGCAGCAAATAGTTTTTAATAATGTCTTTTCTTTTGATAGATGAGAGATCCACTTCCTTTGATAGTGCATCATCTTCCTATAGCGATTACTTTTGGATTTTTTATTGATGAGAACGTTGTGGTAAGAAAACTTCTTTCTTTAACTTGTAGGCTACTTTTAAGTGAAACATCTTGGTAAAAGCTAAAGTCCGTATGTTTTGCTTTCTGAGTGTGATGAAATGTCATGAAGGTGATAGATCCCATTCACAATGAGGAGGCTGTTATGGCTGGAAGAATGATTGCTACCGTTAATGCAAATGGTGATATTTGTGCGATTCAAAAAGCTGGAGAAGGTGTCAGTCAAAGAGTTATCATGCAATGTTTGCAACTTGCTATTACAAAAGCTGCAGATATAACAAAACAGATAAAAGCAGCAGTAAGTCCACCCCCCCTCCCCCGGTCCTTTGAAACTTGAGGGAAAATGGATGTTGACTGCTCATTTTATCTGCCGTTCATACCCTGATAAAATTTTTATAGATCTTAACTGGTAGTTAGGCTAATTGTCAACAAAGTGATTTTTTAGAATGTATAGTGATATGCTATTGAATTAGATGCTTTGTGGTTATTACTTTTACCGCATGTTTTTTGCTTCCAAAAGTTAAAAGAAAAATGCATTTGGATTGAAGAACAAAAAATATTGTTAAATAATTAAAACTTAAAAACTTGTATAGCTAACAACTTGCTTGTTTTATTTTTATAGATATGTTTGGATTGGTGGATTGGTGTTAGATCTTAAGCAGTAGCTCATTTTTAATCAAATTTGTTTTCACCTTTTTCCATACAACTTTGAAATTGTTTTGTCATCTCTATATGATTGCCTTACACCACGTCTTGTTCATATTTATTATTTTATGCTGCTGGAGATTGGGAGAAAACCTTTTGCATGTGGTAAATACACTGTTTCCAGAGCTAGGAAGTATGACTGCTCTTCAGCTCATATTCCTCTTACTCCTTTTTCCATCACTCTGCAACTATTGAATGGACACGACTGCTTCTTCCAAGAGCCAGTGAATACCAAGCTAGGAAAAAAAATGTAGGAAGCTTCTGAGGAATCAAGTAGTGCAGCAATTAGATAGCTAACCAATTTTATTTTGTTCTTATATATTTACTTTCTATCCTGTAGAAACTCCGCTTCAAATTTTATTTTTTTATTACACAACTTGTGAGGGCCATTTATTCTTCCTCTTTAATCATGTTACTTGTTTCAAGTAGGGTTTTGTCACATTGAGCTTCTATTGTCCGCCCCACAATAAGCTTGTTCAATACCTTGATGTAGGTTGAAGCATACAACTCAGAAAGAGCTCTACAAAAGATCAAGCGTGAAACTACTTGTGTTGGTAATAATGTAAAAGGGGACCAAAACCAAACTCTTGATAATAAGGGCATTAGTGAGTTGGTGGGTAAATATATGGAGAGGTTAAAACTCATATCAGTTGAAAGCTATGCAAGTCAAAATATTAATGCTGAGGAAACCAAATCATTGAGAAGAGGGACGGACAGCAGTTGTATCAAATTTAACAGCACCCCCTTGAGTTGGTAAGAATTTAAGCAAGTCCAGTATTCATACATGCATTACATATACTTTTATGCATATATATTTATGGTTTTTCTGAATTTCTGGGGGAACTGTTTAACTGTATTTACCTAAATTAAGCCTGCCAGAAGAACCTTAGACCGTTTATAGTTGAATACTATTTGTGTAAGGGGTTTTTCTTTTTATCTGTGCTATGCATTTTAACTGGAGGTTCCTTTGTCACTGATTGAAGTCTTCTATGATCACAAAGAGATGGAGAACTGGCATGATGAATGTGTTATTAGAGCAGCTAATTTTGTTTGGATTAAATTGATATGATGTATCTGACTGATTGAAGTTATCCTTGACCAAAACATCTTCTAATGTCTGGATCACTACCTGGTATGTTGTGATTTTTTTTTCTTGTTCTGTACTTTAGCTATATGAAAGATATTGAAGAATTTATCTACAAGGAACACCTATCTGGAGTATATTATGATTCAAACCTTGTTTGACTACAAAGAAGCATACAACTTTCCAAGTGCTCTAATGTAGTGTATCGATGTTTTGCTTGTTTGCTCTGCCAGTCGAACTAAAATAACTACACCTTGGTTAGATTTGTGCAAATTTTGTTTGCGCTGGTTTTAGCCAGAGCTCAATGTTTATTTACATTAAGCAGTGAAATCTTGATGAGTTCACCACATTGAAGAATTTGCTATGACATTTTAAACTAAAATTAGAGGGATGAAAAACTGAACTTTAGCAAGGAAGGTGAGTACTACGGTTATGTTGCCCCATTGCATGTTTCATCTTTGAAGCTTTCTCACATTTGATCCCGGGATATATTTTTTTAAGTCTTTCATTGTTATGGTGCATGTTTAAGTCCTCTCTTCATGTCTTGCCGTATATTCACCCATTCTAATTGTGCTATGTGGTTTCTTTTGTTACATTTTAATTTGTTGAACTCTTTTTATTTGTTAATGATGCTGAAACTTTTTCTTTTTCCTCAGGGATCCCTACTCAAAGGGTGTTGATCTGGAATTTCTGAAAGCTTCAGTCGCTTCACAAGGTATGTGGTTTTTCTCTTTACTTTTCCTTTCCATTCCCCCGCGAAAATGAATTGATCAGTGTCTGCTCACGCTTGTGCGTGTAATCCTACGTCCACTTTTACCATTCCTCAAGTTCTTGGTCTTGTTTGTTTCTCTAAGCTTCCAGCCTTCGGCTTTATTTTGCAAAAGTTGATTTCACTATCACTTAGTTCTTGCTCTTGTGTTTGTGGAACTCATTTCACTGCAAACCACACTCCCTTTATGCATAATTTTCGTATCTCATAAAAATGGTGCAGATGGGATCTTGACAAGATTTTTATCTAAAAGACTTAAATTTACAGATAGAAACACTAAAAGACAAAAAGCCTATTTATGTTGACCATCAACAACAGAGTTTCTAAGCAATGAGTTGCTAGAGTACCAGCATAGAAGCTGCTGCTAGAGTTGGTTCTTTACTTTTCCGAGCATCCTGACATCACTGGATTTAGGAATAGGATCTAACCCCAGATAAATTGAATTCACCATATGGAGATCCATTTTCTGCAAAACCAAAATACACTCGTACCTGATGAGTAGTAAGTGACACTTTTTATTAGATGAATGGACTTCTTTACTGTTCTTCACTTTATTCCAAATAGGATAACTTTTAACAAGCATGATAGAAGTCATTACGGTGTCCTCTCGCTAGGTTTAGTAATAGGATCTAACCATGAGATAAACTGACGTTCACCATATGAAGGTCCATTTTCTGCAAAACCGAAATACCCTTGTACCTGATGAATGCTTATGGGAACTTTTAAATAATGGCTTCTTTGCTGTTCTTCAATGGATTCTGAAGAGGATAAGCTTTTATCTAAACAAGCTCAATAGAAGTGCTTACAATGGCGTCTCACCTGTGGAATTTGTAGGTTTGTCAACTGCAAGTGAGGAAAGGGAGGCAAGTGGCAAGGAAAAGGGTAGTGAAGCTGAAAGTGCAGGCCCTTATGAAGACGTTAATTCAAAGTGGTCAGCTGTTGATGCATCTACAACTGAAATGCACGTCATAGGGCCGAAAACATTGAAAGATGCTGTAAAACCTAAGAACAAGAGGAAAAAGAAGGCTTCCTCCATGATTTAAGTTCAATATATATTATTTTTACATTTTTATCTTTTAACTTGTTCCACGTATTGCATGTCAATTGGCTTACGTATGTTTCATGATTTTTGTGGTTACCACTAATCTAAAATCGATAAATTGAATAATTAAAATAAATTTAGCCCATATTTGGGGTGTAACCGTGCCACAATGAGCTCCTTATATCGAAGCAGAAGCAAGATTGCTAACATTTAGAAATGTTCGGTTTGGTCGGGGGTTTTGAATTTTTTGAATTATTTATTATAATTTGATTCGGTTCGATTTAGTTTTTGGTTTTGAATTTTTAGATCTATTTTGATAAAATGAGTTTTATTTTATGGTTTTTGGATATTATTTCACAAAATTTTATTTTTTTTAAAAACAATAATTTTTAAGAACTTTTAAATTATTTTTAGTATTTTGAATAGAAAATATTTATTTTTTATCATAAAAATTAAAATTAATTATAAATTAAATAAAAATAGAATTTATTCAATTTTGGGTAATTGTAATTTTTAAACTTTATTTTATAAATCGTTCAAACACCTTAAACCTATTGATTTTGGTTTTTCTATTTTTCTTACTCTAATAGAAGAATGTCTTTATTTTTTAGATTTTTTTCACTTAATAAAATATTTTCAATCTATCAAAAATTTAAACTTTTTTATAGGTTTTTTAATATATTATATTATTATTAAACTCTATTTTAAATAAGATTATAAAACTATGTCACTAATTAAAAAATTAATTTTGAAGGAAAAATAATAATATTATAAACTAAATATTTTAGATATTAATTACAACTAATCAAAACTATTTTTTAAACATAAGTTTTATTCACCATTTAAACTTAATATTACAAAATTGAATATGTTAGACACTAATTAAAACTATGTTTTGAACATAGGTAAAGTCAGAAAATTATAAGAGGGGTCGAGATAATGAACAATAATAATATTTTTAAAAATAAAAATAATTTAATAAAAAGATAAGCTAGAAAGACATTTTAAAAATTATATTTGAATTTAACTCTCCAATCTTTGATCTCACTAAAACCATTAATTATTTTGTTTACGTTAAATTTTTCTGCAATTTCTTTTTTTAGTTTACGTTAAATTTTTCTGCAATTTCTTTTTTAGTGTACACAACTAAATAATTTCTCAAAAAATCATCTTCTATCTTGCTACAAAATCGAGTCTTCACAATCTTCATAGCAGAAAAAACACGTTTAGTGGATGCAGTAGAAACTGGAAGAATCAATATAGGACAAATCAATCTATCAACGAGTGGGTACATGATTAACTTTCCACTCTCAACTAAGCTTCTACAAAGTTCATAAAGTGTTGATATTTTTCTCAAATCAGGATGCTTACACACATCAAGTTCATAATGCTTCAACTCATATCGGGACACTCTTTTTCTTGTTCACAAAAATCTTCTGGATAGAACTTACTTACAAGAATGCAAATTTTATCAATATCAAATAATTTGAAAAACTCTTTGGGATCTTAAGCTATAGTAAGAGCGAGAAGCTCGACAACATGTTCATTAAATCTACTCTTCAATTTTTTCAACTGAGTATCTATTGTAACAAAAAATATATCCACTTGATAATAATGCTACACTGTAACATCTTCCTTCTTGTTATGACTACGATCCACAATGTATTGAGCATTCATATATGGAAAATCCAACTCCCAAGTTTCACAAAAAGATATCACACGTTTCAACAATTCATCCCATCCATCATCTCTGAACTTTTGAATTAAATCTTTTGTTGTCGAAACTAACTCATGACATTTAATATATCTTGAGAACGACGTTGCAAAGCTTGACAAATATTATCAGTAACCCTTAAAACTTCCTTAATCATATGCAAAATAAAAATAAACTCAAAAAATCTCAGTCTATTATATGTGTTATGAGCATCCCCTTGCTGAGAATAGTTAGGAGTGATATTTTTTAGATTTTCAAGAATTGTGCTAGTAGCATTGTACATCGTTAGTAAAATAGTAATTGAATTTAAATGAGAACTCCACCGAGTCTCACCAAGATGTTGTAAAGTGCCAATTTGATTCATACCTATTCCTGTTGCTAACTCATTGATGGATACCAAACGAGTTATTTCAGCTGCTTGAGATTTTTGTAATTCATCGTGCTGTTTGGAAGAAGCAAAAACAATACTAACAATATCAAACAAGTATTTAAAAAATTGATGCACTTCAACCACTTCTCTAGTTGCTGCAATAAATGCTAACTGAAGACGATGAGCAAAACAGTGAACATAATAAGCAGATCCACAATCATTCAAAATTAAAACTTGTAAGCTGTTAAATTCCCCACGCATATTGTTTGCTCCATCATAGCCTTTACCTCAGATGTTTTGTATGTCAAGATTATGTTGTAAGAGAACATTAAAAATCTTATATTTCAAAGTCAATGTTGCAATATCCTTAATATCGACTATATCAAAAAATCTTTCTTTTACCAATATTTGTTTATCAACAAATCTCAAAACAATTGTCATTTTCTCTTCTTATTTTTTTACTCGTCTCTTGCTTCATCTACAATAATGCACAACTTTTTGTCACCAATTTCTTTACGAATTACATTACAAACTCTACTGGTATAAATTTGCAATATCTCTTCTTGTATTTTTGAAGAAGTATAACTAGCATTTTGTGGAGCACTTTTTAAAACATCTTTAACTTTCTCATCATAAGATTATAATAGTAATAAAAATTCAAGAAAGTTCCCACGATTTTTTGATCCCGAGCTTTCATCATAACCTCCAAAAGCACATTGTTGAAACACCAACCATCGAACAACATCTATACTAGTTTTCAGACGTAGACGATTAGTTGTAATTTGTTGTTTTGTTTGTCTATCAAGTGATACTTCAATATATTGAGATTGATTCATTAAATCTACATAAGCTCGTTGTGAATTGTTATGCAGTGAATTCAGATATTTTCCCATACGTTTCAAAAAAACACAATTGCATCCATCGTGTACCTTTTTTCAATTACTAAAGCCACTATGAGTAAATGTAGTTGATCCAAAATGATTACTTGGATTGCTATTAAAAAGAAAATAACGCAAACAAAATACTGCATCTTTAGAAGGTGAATATTCTAACCAGGAAAATTGTTTAAACCATGATGATTGAAAATAACAAGGATGCTTTTTTGAATTAGAAGCAGGATATTCTGAAAGAACAGGTTCATATGGTTCAACCTTAATACAAGTTCTTCGAATTTCATCACGCATATTAACTGGATACTCATATATTTGCTTATGTAACCCAGGTTCACGTTCTAAGTTATACAAATGAAGTGCCTCGTCTTCAACTCTAGGAATTTTAGAATGATGAGCATCAGAGTTTAAAGGATCAAACAATGAAGGTGGTACCTCAATTTGTAACACTTCTGAAGGTGATTTTATTATCTCTGTCATTTTCTTTTTAAAGAATGAATCAATTGTTTTCGACTTCATAATTACAATATCTTAAAAGATAAAAAAATTAATAACTATGAAATAAAATTAAAATATAAACTTTTCAACACAATAAAAACAATAGTGAAATTGTAAAAAGATGAAAAAAACCCTTAGACTATGAACCCAATGTCGTGCTTGAAGAACAAACGTTTAGGCGTTAATAGCAGTAGTAAAAGAGACTTCTTTTTCACTAGGTAACAAATTGAATTTTAACTTAAATTCATATTCAATGTTAAATTAAAAAGTGACTAACTATCATCCAAAAAGAAAGAAAGTTGGTGGCTGGTGAGACCCATTATATAATATATAATATAAATATTTAAAGCTAAAAAGTTAACATATGTCTTATGAAAAAAAAAAACAGTTTTGACTGTTCAAAGTTGGAAGGGAGGGAAACAAAAACTTGAAGGGGGCTAAAATTTTCAAAAGTTAAGGGACTAAATAGTAAATATACGTTTTTATAATTTTAAGGGGCGGGGGCCTTGCTAGACCCCAGCTTCGCCACTGTTTTGGAAGGATGTGTAGCCTACGAGCTAAGCACTTTGGTACTCAGGTGTGTTTTGAGAGATTTAGCTCGAATGAGAAATTACGTGGGTTTTGGTGGTTACCTGCGTATCTGTATCTGCTATGATAGTTCATCGAGCTAGTCGGTTAATGTTAAAAGGAATCTGTGTAACAGCCCGATTTAGAGGTTAGTCAGAACAGTTATCTCGAGATCACTAATCCGAGGTTAGAGAAAACTATTTTCATGTTATTTCATGAGTTAGTATATGATTTTATAAGTACATGAAAATATTGGTACTTTAATTTTAGCGATTTCATGTTTAATCGCGAAAAAGGACTAAATCGCATAAAGTGTGAAAGTTCCATTTTGTAAGCTAAAGGTACCAAATAGCCATAGATTGTTAAATTGAAGTCTTTAAAAGGCAATTTAGCCCTTTGAAAAGGCTTCGCCGGCCATAGACTAGCATAGGAGACAAATTTGTCAATGTTGGTCAAAGTTGGTGATAGTAGGTGGACTAATTGATAGTTTAATATTAGAATAAGGAAAGAAAAGATATCATCTTTTCTCCTTCACTCTTCCACCAAAAATTAGTAGCAAATAGAGGGTAGAAAGCTTCAAAAATTTCAGCACACTCATCTCTTTACAAGTAAGTGTTCTAGTGATTTTTTTTTTTAAAGATAGTTGTACATTTGAGACCCCTAGAACTTAAGCTTTCAAATGAGGGGACTATTGTGCAATATGGTGAAAATTTTAGGGTTTTACCATGAGATCTTTCATTGTTATTTGCTGCATTTTTATGGAAGAAAATGAGTCTTGGTTGTTAAATTAACAACTTTGGTGAAAAGGTTATAAAATTTGTAGTAAGTATGTGAAATGTTGAGTTTTGATGATAGATTTAAGAGTATTAAATGTTCACCTAGGCTTGTTGAAGGTAGAAATGTGATTAGAATTTATTTCCGAGCCTAAGGGCAAAATGGTCATTTTGCCAAAGTCTAGGGGCAAAATAGTAATTTTGCCTAAGCATGAATATTTAAATGTTTTTATTAATGTGGTGATTAAAATGAGCTAATTTGCTATTATCGAGCAAGAAGAATCGAGAATCCGCCTCGATCGGGGAAAGAACAAAGTCTCGGATTAGACCGATGAGTTAGCTCATTTTAAGATCGAGGTAAGTTTGTATAAATTTAAGATTTCACATGTATTTTCATATAATTACTTATGATGTTGTAATATGTACACTATTTTCATGAAGATAAGTAAATGATATCATGATGAGAGCATGAATGAGAATACGTAAAAGAAAGTCCCGATTGAAGACTCGGAATAATGAGGATACTAATATCACCGCATGAGACAAGGAAAGTCCGTATAAGACCATGTCAAGACATGGCATCGGCATTAAGGCAGGGATATCATGTAAGTCCATGATAAGTCATGGCATTGAAAAGTTATTATGAGGCAAAGGTCCCATGTAAGTCCAAGCCAAGGCATGACATTGGTGAATTCATAAGGCAGAGAGGTCAAGCCCACGTCAAGACATGGCATTGATAAGATTCACAAGGCAAGGATACCACGTAAGACCATGTCAAGACATGGTAATGGTAAGTTTCCAAGGGAAACACATAAGGAAGGTCTCATGTAAGACCATGCATGAGACATGGCTTCGACACCAAGTTAAGAGATCCCATGTAAGATCATATCTGGGATATGGCATTGGCATCATTATGCGATTCCATGTAAGACCATGTTTGGGACATGGCATTGGCATCGAGATCCATGTTTGATGAGATTGAGTAACCTTAGTTATTCCCTTTAATTCATCGGGCAAAAGAGCCAAGTATGAAAGAGATAACAAGAAAGTTAAGCAAGTAAAGATAGATATAAGTTAAGTTATTTAAGGTTGATAAAAAGCATTATTCATATTAAGAAGAATGAAGATTAAGTTTACTGCTGTATCAGCAAAATGTACTAATCTGTATGATTAAGTGATACAGGTACTATAATTATAATGCAAGTATGAAATTGTTATATTACATCTGATGAGTAAGGATAAGTATGAGTAAGTAAGCCAAGCACTTGAGACTTATGTTGTCATTATTTCATGATAGATGAATTATATTTAGTGAATATATTGCTATATGAGTTTCATGCAGACTTACTAAGCCATATGCTTACTTCTTCCGTTTCTTTCTTCCTTGTAGTTTTGCTAAACTAGTTCGGGGATCATAGACGTCGGAGCTCGGATCACACTATCAATCATTATTTTGGTATAGCCAAGTTGTTTATATTAAGTATGGCATGTATAGGAATCATTTCATTTTGAGTTAAGTCTTGAGAGGAGTCAAAGTGTTGGCTATTAAAGTTATTATTCTCTTGTATATGGTTAAAGAGATTAGCCAATATTTATTAAGTTTATACATCAATGTTGATGAGTTATGCATTGTTATTCATGTTTTTGATGAAGTATTTGAATATTTGGATTGGGTATATGAATGATCTTAATCTCAGGGTGGCAATTGGCTTAGAAAATAGCCTTTAAGTGTCCACACGGTTAGACACACGGGCGTGTGTCTAGGCCGTGTGTGACACACGGTCAACCCATATGGGTGTGTCAAAAGGCCGTGTGTCCCCTGCGAGTTAGTGTTTTAAGTCAGTGTCGGCCACGGGCTAGCCACACGGGCGTGTGCCTAGGCCGTGTGCTCCTTAAGGGATTGCTGACGTTATAAACAGAATACCCCTAATTTTTCACACTGGGAGGAACACGGGCGTGTCTAGGCCGTGTGAAGGACACGGGCTATTGACACGGGCGTGTGTTTGGCCGTGTGAAAACCCTTGTAGGTTTGAAAATAATATAAATTGTACACGGGCTTTGAAAATAATATAAATTGTACACGGGCTAGGGACATGGCCGTGTGAGATCACACAACCTGCCCACACGGGCGTGTCTCAAGTCACAGGGGCGTGTGGCCCCTGTTCAGACAAAAATTTTCAAAGAGGGTAAAAGTTTCCGGTTGAACTCCGGAACCATCTGGATGTATGTTTATGGTCTCGTAGGCCCATGAGACGAATGTTATGACTAAGAAAAGAAAGTTTTTAAATCGAAACAAAATTTTATAGCCTGTTAATACATGTTTAAGCAAGGTCAAGGATAGTAATGCCTCGTATCCGGTACCGGTGTCGGACATGGGTAAAGGGTGTTACATTTAGTGGTATCAAAGCTACGATTTAGTCGATTCTGGGACTAACGTAGTGTAAGCATGAGTTTAACTATACATGCCGTACATAAGAGTACTGTTATAATAATAGTGTGACGACTCCAGACGACTTAAATTGTGTTTTCATATAACAAATGAATCTCGAAAGAGCTGTGGCGGATGATGTAGAAAGTAACGCGTCGGCTTCCGTTGAAGGGACGGTGCCAAATGAGAATGAGGATAGACCTATGACAGTAAGCCAGAGAGGAGGAGAAGAGGCTAGGGAAGCCTTTCTCCACATGATGAATACATGGTACACGGAGTTCGTTTGTATGAACCCTAATGCACAACCCCCTCCACCTCCGCCTATTCCTCAGCCTACCCCTATAACCCCGCAAATGGTAGAAGTAGTAAGAAGAGAAAAGCCTCCGGTTGATAGGATCCGAAAATAAGGAGCAGAGAAATTCAGGGCTAATAAAAATGACGACCCTGAAAAGATAGAGTTTTGGCTTAAGAATACCATTAGGGTATTTAATGAGTTATCGCACACACCTGAAGAGTGCATGAAATGTGTTGTTTCTCTTCTGAAAGATTCCGCTAATCAATGGTGGAATACCCTTGTGTCGGTAGTACCAAGGGAAAGGGTCACATGGGAGTTTTTCCAAGAAGAATGCAGAAAGAAGTATATCAGCCAAAGGTTTATCGATCAGAAAAGGAGGGAATTCCTAAAGTTGAAGCAAGGTAAGATGTTAGTAACTGAGTATGTGCGTGAGTTTTTAAAACTCAGCAAATACGCTCGAGATTGTGTATCCACTGAAGCCATCATGTGCAAGAGATTTGAGGATGGACTAAACGAAGACATTAAATTGTTTCTTGCTGTCCTAGAGTTGAAAGAATTTGTTGTGCTGGTGGATCATGCTTGTAAAGCCGAAGAACTAGTTAAAGAGAAAAGAAAAGTTGAAATGGAGTCTCGTGACTCAAGAAAGAGATAGTGGAGCAAGTCATTCCAGTCCACGTCCAAGAAGTCAAGAGACTTCTCCACTCGATCAGCTACTTCCGCTGGGTTCTCAAGTAGAAGCAAGGGTAAACAGTATTCGGGGAATAAGGCTCAGACTACTTCAGTCGCTAGTGTTGGGAACATTCTATCAAATAGACTGGAATACCCACAGTGCGGTAGACGTCACCCTGGTGAATGCCGAGCACATGAGAATGATTGTTTCAAATGTGGTTCCCAAGATCACTTTATAAGAGAATGTCCTGAGATGATGACAGAAGATAAAACTCAAAGTGCGAGATCTAGGAGCAATGTTAGAGGAAGACCACAGAGGAACCCGGGAAGTGGGGTGAGTAGTAAAGGTAATCCCAGAGAGCAGGTTGTGAGACCCGAGGGTAGGGCGCCTACGAGGACTTAAGCCATTCGCACTCGCGAAGAGGCATCATCTCTCGATGTGATTACAGGTACATTTTCCCTTCATGATACTAAAGTTATTGCTTTAATAGATCCCGGATCTACTCACTCATACATTTGCATAAAATTAGTATCTAGTATGAGTATGCCCATAGAGTCCACAGAGTTTGTAATAAAGGTATCTAATCCACTAGGCAAAAGTGTATTAGTTGATAAAGTATGCAAAGATTGTCCTCTGATGATTAGAGGTCATTACTTTAAGGCCAACCTTATGCTATTACCATTTGATGAATTTGATATTATGCTTGGTATGGACTGGTTAACCACTCATGATGTGATAGTAAATTGTGGCAAAAAATATATTGAGTTGAGATGTGAAAATGGGGATACCCTTCATGTTGAATCAGATGAATAAGATAGGTCGCTGGTAGTGATTTCTCACATGACGACTCAGAGGTATGTAAGAAAGGGTATGAGGCGTATCTTGCCCTTGTGATGAATACCAAAGAAACCGAGTTGAAGGTTGAGTCAGTGCCGATAGTATGTGAGTACCCAGATGTTTTTCATGAGGAATTGCTAGGATTGCCTCCGGTTAGAGAGGTTGAATTTGGCATCGAGTTAGCTCCCGGTACTGTACCGATATCAATTGCTCCTTATAGGATGGCTCCAACTGAGTTGAAAGAATTAAAGGCACAGTTGCAAGATTTAATGGACAAAGGTTTTGCCAGACTGAGTTGTTCTCCATGGGGTGCTCCAATACTATTTGTGAAAAAGAAAGATGGCTCTAAGAGATTGTGCATAGATAACCGACAACTCAATAAGGTAACAGTGAAGAACAAGTATCCATTGCCAAGAATCGACGATTTGTTCGATCAATTGAAGGGAGCCATTATGTTCTCCAAGATAGACTTGAGGTCGGGATACTATCAGTTGAGAGTAAAAGACTCGGATGTGCCTAAGTCAGCTTTTCGAACGAGGTATGGGCACTATGAATTTTTAGTCATGCCTTTCGGTTTGATAAATGCTCCTACGGTGTTTATGGATTTGACGAATCGATTTTTTGGTCGTACCTAGATAAGTTCGTGGTTGTGTTCATTGATGATATACTGATATATTCCCGTGATGAAAGTGAGCATGCCGAGCACTTAAGGACAGTTTTACAAATTTTGTGGGAAAATCAGCTGTATGCCAAGTTCAGCAAAAGTGAGTTTTGGCTCAAAGAAGTTGGATTTTTGGGACATATTATCTCGGGAGATGGAGTCCGAGTAGACCTAAGTAAAGTTTCAGCTATTGTTGATTGGAAACTGCCGAAAACTGTAACTGAGGTTAGAAGTTTTCTGGGCTTAGCTGGCTATTACAGACGGTTTGTTAATGGGTTTTCCATGTTAGTGACACCAATGACGAGACTATTACAAAAAGATGTGAAGTTCGAGTGGACAGAAAAGTGCCAACAAAGTTTTGAGAAATTAAAGGCAATGTTGACAGAAGCTCCATGTAACACCCCTTACCCGTATCCTAAGCTGGAACCGGGCTCGAGGCATTACCGAACTTAATCCACTTTAGTCTCAACTTGATAATTCTCTATAGTCACCAAAATGACCTCATTGAAGACCCGCAAGGCCTTACACATACATACGAGGGTTCCGGAACCCTACTGGAAACCTTTACGATTTTAAAATTTCTTTTACTTAGACAAGGGTCCACACACCCATGTGGAATGGGACACGTACGTGTAGGTAGGCTTGTGGTCACACACGCTCATGTCCCTACCCCGTGTATAAAAACTTGAATATTCTACTTGTGTCACATGGTCTAAGAACATACCTGTGTTCTCCACCCGTGGTGAACACCGACTACCTTACACGGCCTAGGCACACGCTCGTGTAGCTAGTCCGTGGTCTATTTTGACTTAAACTCTAACTTGCAGGGGACACACGGCCAAGTCACACGCCCATGGGATGACCGCGTGTCACACATGGTCTAGACACATGCCCGTGTGTCTACCCACATGGATAAGAACAAGGCTATTCGTCAAGCTCTTTCGCCTCTCTAGTTCACACAACATGGATCCATTCAATATAACATTAAACAATTCATGGTTTGCAGCATAAACTTCTGTGGATAACTACATATTTTCATGTAACAAGGTGAGCCATCATCCATGGCATTATACAAAATAGATTATCCATCAAAAGGGTCAACGCACCCTTAGCCAATATAACAAAATAAACTAACTTGTCTAGCCTCTATACATGCTATATACAAAAGCAGTAAGTCTAAATATACCGAAGTGAGCTGATAGTGTGGGCGATCTTCCAAATTATCCACGTATCTCATTCCGACTCTTTAGCTCTATAAGACAAGGGAAAAGAAAGCGGAGTAAGCTTCAAACTTAGTAAGTTTACATATAAACAATTTGCATCATAGTATGAGCTAAAAACAATTAGCATTATACTAAACAAAGATAATTCACATCCACAACCATGCTTACTCATTCTATCCCTTACCACATTTCCACCACATCACAAGTCAAATACTTACTTTCATTCATTTGCACACTTGCACTCAACACCACAATTACTCATGATACAACACATCATGATTTCTCACTAATCCAACCACACAGCTAAATCACTCGGTGGTTTCGCACTTAGCCCACTACAATCAGATAATAGGGCAGTATCGCACATAGCCTACCAAAACGGGTAATTATAGTGGTATCGTACATAGCCCACTAAATAATATACTTAATGATAGCATCGCACATAACCCGTCGTAGTTAAGTATTAAGGTGGTATCGCACTTAGCCCACCGTCAAGTATTATCACTACACATTCACACATTTATTTACTCAGTAACTACCACATTCAATCCACTTGAACTGTATAGGTTCTAAATCAAGCTATGCACTAGTTAGCATCAACAATGTATATGTATAGAAGCATTGTTTACGCATAAACTTACCTCGATATAAAAAAGTATGAGGACGTGCAATTTAGTCCACGACTTTGCTCTTGCCTTAGTTGCGATCCGAGCTTCGTTTTTCTTGATCTATAATGATAAATCAACTCATTCAATACACACATTGACTAAATTGACTCATAACACATACTTTGGAAAAACTACCATTTTGCCTATAAACTTCCTCATATTTACACTTTTGCCCCAAGGCTCGTAAAGTGATTTTCATTCAACTTTCTAATGTTTCATGCTTAGCTGATTCATACTCTTAACTATAGCAACCTTCAATTCTCACTAAATCACTCATGTATGACCATTTTCAAGACTTTTACAAACTAGTCCTTACATGCATTTTCATGGAATTTACTTAGAAAAAGATGTTTATTCCACATCCAACTCTCATAATCTTCCATAAAACATCAAAATACATGCATGTCATACATGGGTATATTTTTTAACATGAATCCTAACTCAACATATAGCTAAAAATAGCTAATTCAAGTTACGAAGACTTCAAAAATACGAAGAATATTAAAAACGGGGCTAGGATGCACTTACTAGCAAGCTTGAAAGATGAAAAAAACCTAGCTATGGGGTTCTTCAAATTTTCGGCACTTAGGAAGGAAGATGAACATAAATTTTGACTATTTCATCATTTTTAATCATTTATTTGACAAATGACCAAAACGCCCTTTTTGCCAAACTTTCAAATTTTACCCACTCATGCCCATTTTTGTCCAAAAATTAGAAATTGGGAAAATTGCTATTTAAGGACCTCCAATTAATAATCTAAAGCTAATTCTTACTTAAAGCTTCTAGAATCTCACATTTTGCCACTTTTGTAATTTAGTGCTAATGGACAATTCAATCACAAGTTAACAAAATTGCTTCATGAAACTTTCATACCATCATGCAAACATATCATAGACTTTAAAACTCATGTTTCTACTTCGAATTTGTGGTCTCGTACCACGGTTCCGACTAGGCTTTAAATTGGGATGTTACACTCTAATTCTAGTACAACCTGAGTTGGGAAAAGAATTTAAGATTTACAGCGATGCATCTTTAAATGGATTAGGTTGTGTACTTATGCAAGAAGGCAAGGTGATAGCATATGCCTCCAAACAGCTAAAACCACACGAGAAGAACTACCCGACGCATGATTTAGAGTTAGCTGCTATAGTTTTGCACTGAAGATTTGTAGACACCATTTATATGGTGAAAAATGTCGGATTTTCACAGATCACAAAAGTTTAAAGTATTTGATGACTCAAAAGGAACTGAACTTAAGGCAACGAAGATGGCTAGAGTTGATAAAGGATTATGAGTTGGTCATCGATTACCATCCAGGAAAGGCGAACGTAGTCGCCGATGCTTTGAGGAGGAAGTCCATATTTACATTGAGGGCCTTGAATACATAGATGACTTTGTCCGACGATGGTTCTATTCTGGATGAGTTGAGGGCTAGACCGATGTTCCTTCAAGAGATCTATGAGGCTCAAAAGGTGACAGCGAATTACGAGCCAAAAGAGCTCAGTGCGAATCGAGTGTTGAGTTCGACTTTCGGATAAATTCAGACGGATGTTTAATGTTCAGAGATAGAGTTTATGTACCGATGAGTGATGATCTCATTCGTAAAGTCTTGTATGAGGCACATAGTGGATGTTTATCTGTACCTCTGAGTAGTACCAAGATGTATAATGATTTGAGGAAATGGTATTGGTGGCCGAGTATGAAGAAAGATATTTTTGAGTTTGTTTCGAGATGCTTGATTTGTCAGCAAGTAAAGGCTGAACACCAAGTGCCTTCGGGTTTGCTTCAACCTATTATGGTACCCGAGTGGAAGTAGGACCGTATTACTATGGACTTTGTAACGGGTTTGCCGTTGACACTGAGCAAGAAAGATGTTGTATGGGTTGTAGTCGATAGACTTATAAATTCATCCCATTTCATACCTGTACGAGTTGATTACTCACTTGAAAATTTGGCAAACTTGTACATTTTAGAGATAGTAAGGCTTCATGGAGTGCCCTTATCGATTATATCGGATAGAGATCTGAGTTTCACATTAAGATTTTGGAAGAAGTTGCAAGAGGCATTGGGCACAAAATTGAATTTTAGTACGGCTTTTCACCCCCAGACCGACGGTCAGTCGGAGAGGTTAATCCAATTTCTCGAAGACATGCTCAAGTGTTGTGTTCTTGAGTTTCAGGGCAGCTGGGAAAAATACTTGCTGTTAGTGAAATTCGCTTACAACAATAGTTTTCAGTCAAGTTTGAAAATGGTGCCTTATGAGGCTTTGTATAGGCGTAAGTTTCGAACGCCTTTATATTGGACTGAGCTTAAAGAAAACCAGATTCACGGAGTTTATTTGGTTAGAGAGACTGAAGAAAAGGTGAAAGTAATTCGAGATTGCTTAAAAGCTGCTTCTGACCGACAAAAATCTTATTCGGATTTGAAAAGGAAAGAAATTGAGTATCAAGTTGGTGATAGAGTATTTTTTAAAGTGTGACTGCGGAGAAAAGTTATTAGATTTGGCAGAAAAGGCAAATTGAGTTCGCGTTTTATCAGACCATATGAGATTATCGAGAGAATTGGGCCGGTAGCCTATCAGTTGGTTTTGCCGTATGAGTTAGAGAAGATTCATGATGTATTTCACGTGTCTATGTTGCGACGCTACCGATCAAACCCTTCGCATGTGATTGCACCGACAGAGGTTGAAATACAACCTAACATGACTTATAGTGAGGAACCAGTTAAGATTCTAGCTCGTGAGGTCAAATAGTTAAGGAACAAAAGCAAAGCCCTTGTGAAAGTATTATGGAAAAGGCACAGAATAGAAGAGGCTACATGGGAGCCCGAGGAAACGATGAGAAACCTATACCCCAATCTTTTCACTGGTAAGATTTTTGGGGACGAAAATCCCTGAGAGGGAAAATTGTAACAGCTCGATTTAAAGGCTAGTTGGAACAGTGATCTCGGTATCACTAATCTGAGGTTAGAGAAAACTATTTTCATGTTATTTCATGAGTTAGTATATGATTTTATAAGTACATGAAAATATTGGTACTTTAATTTTAGCGATTTCATGTTTAATCGCGAAAAAGGACTAAATCGCATAAAGTGCGAAAGTTCCATTCTATAAGCTAAAGGTACCAAATAGCCATAGATTGTTAAATTGAAGTCTTTAAAAGGCAATTTAGCCCTTTGAAAAGGCTTGGCCGGCCATAGACTAGCATAGGAGACAAATTTGTCAATGTTGGTCAAAGTTGGTGATAGTAGGTGGACTAATTGATAGTTTAATATTAGAATAAGGAAAGAAAAGATATCATCTTTTCTCCTTCACTCTTCCACCGAAATTTAGTAGCAAATAGAGGGTAGAAATCTTCAAAAATTTCAGCACACTCATCTCTTTACACGTAAGTGTTCTAGGGATTTTTTAAAAAAAATAGTTGTACATTTGAGACCCCTAGAACTTAAGCTTTCAAATGAGGGGACTTTGTGTAATATGGTGAAAAGTTTAGAGTTTTACCATGAGAGCTTTCATTGTTATTTGCTGCATTTTTATGGAAGAAAATGAGTATTGGTTGTTAGATGAACAACTTTTGTGAAAGGTGTTGTCCTGAAAACACCAAAAAGAACCTTGGTGAAAAGGTTATAAAATTTGTCGTAAGTATGTGAAATGTTGAGTTTTGCTGATAGATTTAAGAGTATTAAATGTTCACCTAGGCTTGTTGAAGGTAGAAATGTGATTAGAATTTATTTCCGAGCCTAAGGGCAAAATGGTCATTTTGCCAAAGTCTATGGGTAAAATAGTAATTTTGCCTAAGCATGAATATTTAAATGCTTTTATTAATGTGGTGATTAAAATGAGATAATTTGCTATTATAGAGCAAGAATAACCTAGAATCTGCCTCGATCGAGGAAAGAACAAAGTCTCGGACTAGACCGATGAGTTAGCTCATTTTAAGATCGAGGTAAGTTTGTATGAATTTAAGATTTCACATGTATTTCCATATAATTACTTATGATGTTGTAATATGTACACTATTTTCATGAAGATAAGTAAATGATATCATGATGAGAGCATGAATGAGAATATGTAAGAGAAAGTCCCGATTGAAGACTCGAAATAATGAGGATACTAATATCACCGCATGAAACAAGGAAAGTCTGTATAAGACCATGTCAAGACATGGCATCGGCATTAAGGTAAGGATATCATGTAAGTCCATGACAAGTCATGGCATTGAAAAGTTATTATGAGGCAAAGGTCCCATGTAAGTCCAAGCCAAGGCATGGCATTGGGGAATTCATAAGGCAGAGAGGCCATGTAAGCCCATGTCAAGACATGGCATTGATAAGATTCACAAGGCAAGGATACCACGTAAGACCATGTCAAGACATGGCAATGGTAAGTTTCCAAGGGAAACACATAAGGAAGGTCTCGTGTAAGACCATGTCTGGGACATGGCATCGACACCAAGTTAAGAGATCTCATGTAAGACCATATCTGGGATATGGCATTGGCATCATTATGCGATTCCATGTAAGACCATGTTTGGGACGTGGCATTGGCATCGAGATCCATGTTTGATGAGATTGAGTAACCTCAGTTATTCTGGGTAATTCATCGGGCAAAAGAACCAAGTATGAAAGAGATAACGTGAAAGTTAAGCAAGTAAAGATAGATATAAGTTAAGTTATTTAAAGTTGATAAAAAGCATTATTCATATTAAGAAGAATGGAGATTAAGTTTACTGTTGTATCAGCAAAATGTACTAATCTGTATGATTAAGTGATACAGGTACTATAATTATAATGCAAGTATGAAATTGTTATATTACATGTGATGAGTAAGGATAAGTATGAGTAAGTAAGCCAAGCACTTGAGACTTATGTTGTCATTATTTCATGATAGATGAATTATATTTGGTGAATATATTGCTATATGAGTTTCATGCAGACTTACTAAACCATATGCTTACTTCTTTCGTTTCTTTCTTCCTTGTAGTTTTGCCAAACTAGTTCGGGGACCATAGACGTCGGAGCTCGGATCACACTATCAATCATTATTTTGGTATAGCCAAGTTGTTTATATTAAGTATGGCATGTATAAGGATCATTTCATTTTGAGTTAAGTCTTAAGAGGAGTCAAAGTGTTGGCTATTAAAGTTATTATTCTTTTGTATATGGTTAAAGAGATTAGCCAATATTTACTAAGTTTATACATCAATGTTGATGAGTTATGCATTGTTATTCATGTTTTTGATGAAGTATTTGAATATTTGGATTGGGTATACGAATGATCTTGATCTCAAGGTGGCAATTGGCTTAGAAAATAGCCTTTAAGTGTCCACAAGGGTAGACACACGGGCGTGTGTCTAGGCTGTGTGTGACACACGGTCAACCCACATGGGTGTGTTAAAAGGTCGTGTGTCCCCTGCAAGTTAGTGTTTTAAGTCAGTGTCAGTCACGGGCTAGCCACACGGGCGTGTGCCTAGGCCATATGCTCCTTAAGGGATTGCTGATGTCATAAATAGAATACCCCTAATTTGTCTCACGGGGAAGGACCCGGGTGTGTGTCTGGCCGTTTGAAAACCCCTGTAGGTTCGAAAATAAAATAAATTGTACATGGGCTAGGGACATAGGCGTGTGAGATAACAAGGCCTGCCCACACGGGCGTGTCCTAAGTCACACGGGCATGTGACCCCTGTTCAGACAAAAATTTTCAAAGAGGGTAAAAGTTTTCGATTGAACCCTAAACCATCTGGATGTATGTTTATGGCCTCGTAGGCCCATGAGATGAATGTTATGACTAAGAAAAGAAAGTTTTTAAATCAAAACAAAATTTTATAGCCCGTTAATACATGTTTAAGCAAGGTCAATGATAGTAATGCCTTGTATCCGGTCCCGGCATCGAACATGGGTAAGGGGTGTTACAATCTGACTGTTTGATAATGCATATCGTGACTGGAATTGGATAGATGTATACGTATGTGTTTGGAATGATGTAAAAGTTTATATGCTGAATGATTTCGATGAAATGGTGTTGAGTTGGATTGAATAGTATAAATTGAAATGCTTTATGACACATACTCACCTTGTATCTATGAAATATGATGACAGGAAAGTAGTATATTTAGTTAATTTGTATGTTACTTTGATGGAAGGTGAGTTTTATTGTTTTTTTTAGACCTATGAACTTACTAAGCATACTTAATGCTTACACTATTTTATTTCATGCTTTCTATAGTTGACATTTTGCGAAACGTGTCTATCGGATCATCTTCTGAGCCCAAACCATCCAATTTTAGTCTCAATAGACTTTTAAATTGGTCTAGACTCAGTTATGTGGAATGTATATAGGCTTTGATATGTTTAAGTGTTAAGTTTTGGATAATGGTGATTATGGTCCTTATATAATGCTTGAATTTTGAATTCTTACATATCTACAATGCTTGAATTTTGAATTCTTACATATTATGTATATAAGCATGTTTGTTGGCAATGTGGTATGCCAAGATTAAAAATTCATGATTGGTTAAAATGATTGAAATGGTGGATCATTTTAAAGGATGAGTTGTTTGGTAAGATGCTAAATGGATGGTTAATAACTTGATTGAATGTTACATTTTGGATTATGTATTGGTTGACTAGCATGGTACGCTTAAGTAAATGTTGATTGATTTGGGTGCCATTTGAGGTATATTGGTATAATGATTGAATGTGTTTTAAATTTGGTAAATTGTTATGTTTTCTATTGAGTTTATGTAGGTTTTAAGTGTCTATGCCATCTTTTGATTTAGTTTTGGTTTGAGCTTGTCAATGTACATGAAATGGGATATTTTGGCAATTTTAACATGAAGTATCGATACTTATACTCATGGAATCAATACTTGACCAAATGAACAGTGTTTTAAAAATGGCAGAATGCCAAAACGATATCGATACCAAATCTCAGTATCGATACTTATAGAAAACTATTGATACCAAGATCTTGTGTATCGATACCAAGGATTTTGAAACGTTTTTGCAAAACAAATAGAATGCCAATTTGGGATCGATACCAAATCATGGTATCGATACTTATTAAAAAGTATCGGTACCTTGATCCTTTGTATCTTATTTTTGGAAAATTTACAGTATAATCATTGTTCATGCTTAAATCTATTTGCAAGCTTGAATTCGACTCTGATTGTTTGTAATCATATGGCGTATGTATATGTGGAGTGAATTGATGGTTTGAAATTGAATTAATTGTTATAAGTTGTATGTAATTGTTTCAATGATTGGAGTTGCATCTCGTAACCCGAGTTCAATGACTGGGCCAGGTGTGGGGTGATACATTACTCATCTGAGCTAAACCTTTATAATGACGCATCTAATTGCTTGTCCAAGTTGAATCTATATATGCATGTTAGGTTACCTATCTAGACTAAATCTTTAAAACGACATCAGGTTACTCATCTGAGCTAAATCTATGTCACATGTATCCTTGAGTTCGCAACAAATACTGGATATAAGTAACATCTATAACCAATCCCTGTATAAGGGCACAAAAAACCTTATTGGCATACCAATTGTATCCTAACATTTACTAAGTTTACATAGGCATCTATTGCACATATAATCATAGCTTTTCAATTTAATCCGATTCTCACCATTTGTATCATTTCACAAACAATTTAATTTACAATCAAACATACATAAATATAATTCAAACATACAATCTAAGTTATAATAACCATATGAACTTACTTGGTCAAAACAACGAACAAGTTGAATCTCCATGAACTAACTAATAATTTTAGCTTTTCCTCAATTATCTCTGGTTTGATCCAATTTTTTATCAATCAAGGGTCGAATGCTTTGAGCTTCAAAAAGGTTTTTCTTTAGGTTTTCTCTTTGTTGAAACTGATTGAGAATGGAGAAGATGTGTAACACCCCTAACATATCTCCATTTCCTGTATAGGGTTACGGGATATTACAATAATTAACAAATCCGATAATGTTTAAAAATAATTCAAAAATCAATTTAAATATCATAAATCAATGTCAAATAATTAGTCATAGCATTCATACAAAAACAACCTTAAATCGAGCATATGGGACCTTAGAAACAATTTGGAAACAAATAGGGACTAATCTGAAATAAAATAAAAAATTGTGGAAACAAACGAAAATAGGGGTCACACGACCATGTGGCTTAGAAACATGACCGTGTGGCCAAACCGTGTACAACTCGAATTTAGGGACACACGATGTCTCACCAGGCTGCGTAACAGCCTGATGTCGTGTGGAAAAACCTACACTAAAAATCAATAAGACACACGACGTGTAAGGTGGCCGTGTGTGGCAAATGGTTGTGTGACCGCCCGTGTCCTAGGTCGTGTGCACCCGAAATGACGTCCAAAACAAGCAGTTTCATACACCATTTCTTAAGTACCAAAACAAACCATATCCAACCCTATTCATCTATTGAAAACACATGCCGAAAATATACCAAAATCATACAACCTATGTGCCTAACCAATATGCCCACATTGGCACCACAAATCAAACATTAACCAAAATTCACATTCAATATACACATGTTATTAATTATAAACCAATCAAACATATTTATACATCTATTTCATTCATAGTCAATGAACCAAACATCAAACCACTTTCATAAGGCATATAGAAAATGGTCAAAAACACTTATATAAACATACCAATACCATTACACACCACAATCAACCAAAAAAATTAAGATTCACATCAATAAACACATCTCATACTTCAATTGACACAAAACATATCTATAATGCTTATAATATATATATATATATATATATACCAAAACCCTATTTACATGCCACTTATAACTGGACCAAAATAAACAATTAGTTACCGAATAAGTTGTCAGATAGTGTGATCTCCAAAAGCAATCCAATTGACAGCTTGATTTTGACGATCTACAAGGAAGAAAAACCAACACAAGGTAAGCTTACATAAAGCTAAGTAAGTTCGTAATAAACTTTAACTTACCATAAAAGGATGTAATTTAAAACATTTTACACGATAATTCAATACCATGGTCATGAGTTCATTAATTACCTATACACATTACAAATCTCACAAGGTTAGTGAGCTCATATATAAAACATATAATCAAACATATACATAAAAAACACATTTGGTACATAAACCAACCATCACATGTTCCTTTAATAACTCACATTCATTTCAAATATCCATATCCAATGTCTCAATTCATACATATATTTTCATATAACCAATTCACATAACCATTTCATGTAATCATTTTATATAACTATTTCGTATATCCGTTTCATCTAAACTAAACATTTCATTTTACTATTTCATTTACATATATATACACATAATCATTCTGTATATCACATTTCGTTTTAATAATTCATATAAATTTCTCCATGTAATGTCTAATTCCATATAACTGTTTTGTATATTCCGTTTCATTTTATACATTTAACACCCCATGAACCAAATGAAATAACATTGGATACGCGAGAACAATGCTCACACAAAGTGTGACTGCAACTGTATCTATATCTGTAAATGCTCACACAAGATGTGAAATGGGCCTGCTCACACGAGCTGTGGGTCGAGATGTTAATACATGATGCTGCTCACACGAGTTGTGGAGAATCTACAACAAAGGCAGGACCTCAACCATTGGTAAGACATCCAAGACCAACACTCGAATTGTAATAACTCTAATGACATGTCATTTGTATCCTAAGCATTTACAAAGTTCATGCGAGCCAATATCCAATACAATTTGTTAAACTTTCTTCATATCGTACGATTACAAGAATGTATCCATATAGTTTCCATTTACGATCATAATCATTAACTTAGCTACCATGGTAATTCAATGTAACACCCCAAACCCGGCCCAAACACCACGATCAGATCTGGCATGTCACTAAGAAGATTTAGTAAAACATGTCACATCTTTGGAAAACATTTGTCGAGTTTAAACATTTTTACCGGAAAGCTTAATATTTTGATAATGGATATAAGATACAAATTGTATATGATGCCTTTATGAATTAAAAACCAAAATTAGAACATGCCTTAGTTTAAATTTTTATCAAATAATTCAAGGGTCTGAAAGTAAAGCCCAAAAACCGAAAATATAAAGCTAATGGCCCATGGCCTTATTACAATGAAATAAAAACCCAACTAATCCAAAATTTTAAATAGCAATAAACGAAATAATGTCTTTTGCAGTATCGAAAATAATCGCATGCATGGCCACCTTGCGTTCCTCTCCAGCCCGGTCCAATGCTCTACGTGTCTCCTGAAAAATGTTAAACAACGGGGTAAGTTACGGGACTCAGTGTGCAACCCTCGTGCACCATCAGATTAGCCCTTAGCCCCACAGATCAGAATAACAAAATATCATATAACAGAAATTATGCATAGCCCAACCCAATCCTAGGTTTCCATCCGCTACACACCACCCTTACCTGCCAGTCACACAATTGGGGATTTCTACAATCAACCCACACCGCTACACACCATCAATGGCAGTCATGCTGCAGTTAGCTCCTCATCGTCAGAGTTGTGACGTAGTCACCAGAACAGATCGTGGCAGAGCCACTACAACAGATCGTGGCAGAGCCACTACAACAGAACACTTCCCCTTTCATTAATCTCCCAACCCCGTGCATACATAGAAATCGGCATACACAAGAAAACATATCATCTCAACAGAACCATTCACTTATGAAAGACAGAAATCACTAACCTGGTGATTCGCTATTACCCTCCTCGGGTTTTCAATCGTTATGCCGCAATTTCGGCATTTAACAGAATATAAACAGATTTATCTACACATACTAACAGATAATCTAAATGGTGTGAGGAATTACACACCTGCTAACCCGTAGTACTACTCTCTATGTCGATACCCTCGCTAATCAGATCTACTGCCCTTTGCTTACAACTTTGCTTCAAAAGCCGGTAGAACGCGAAGATAAGGCCTCTCCTATATTCGGCCAAGGGTTAGTGTTTTACCCGAATTATACGTTAAATTAACAGATCTCCTTACCTTGAAATCCCGAAAGTAATACGATCCGAGTGCTACTGAACTCTGGCTTAGAAATCTAAGCGATTGAATCCCCTTCAAATCCCAGAATGCCGCAAATGAAAGAAAACACCCGATTAGTTAACCATATGGCTATTCGGCTAAGATCTCTAAAAGCTGGAAAAAGATTGAAATCTCGCGAATCGACACTTACCTTTAGTTTTCTTCAATATTCGGCACAAGCAGACACCACAGAAGGAATTCGACAATCACAGGAGATGAGATCTAGGGATTTTGGCTTTTAAGAAAATCCCGGAAAAGATGAACAAGAGAAATATTGATACGTTTTCAGCTTTTAGAAGAACAAAGAATTGAAAAGATGGGCAAGGAAGTAGATAGAGAGATTCGGCCAAAGAGTTTGAAAGAGAAGAGAAAGTAAATGGCAGGGGTTTCGGTTTCTGACAGAAAAAGAAAAAGAAGAAGAAAAGATGATTCTAGTTTGCCAAAAAAGAAAGAAAACTTGAGGCTAGTTTCAGAGAACACAATGAAAAATTCGGCACACCCCCTTGCCTATACTGAACCGATTTTTCCCCCTCTCCTGTGTTTGATTTTCGGCCAACTCTGCAACCTAGAGATCACTCTTATCATTCTATCCCTTATCCTTATCAAAACACCCATCCAAAAGAGGCTTAATTAACTCCAACTCTTCCCTCCTTTATCAGCTTTAATTATCCATATTTTAAAACAATAAAACTCCTATAATTTAGCCTTGTTGCCGCCCCTAGCTCTCCTTGGGCTGCCGAAATTAGCTCAATTCCTTGAGCTCCAAGCGGCCACACTGAGGCCCCCTTCGTTTGCCTATTGGCGCCACTTATAGCTCCCTCATACTGCGCCTCTTGTTCCTGGGCCACAAGCCCATTATGCCTATTACACTCTCAATACTTTATTTAAACCCAATAGTCTCTAAACAAAATATTTAGCCAAGACCTCGGCCCATTCTTGAACCCAATTTGCCCCCAACCCTCAAATTAACATTTTAAGCATACATCACATAAAATGCACAGGCCCAATAATTCGGGATGTTACAGTTCTACCCCCTTAAAATAAATTTCGGCCTCGAAATTTACCTGATCCGAAGAGATGGGGATACTACTGTCGCATAACATCCTCTGGCTCCCATGTCGTTTCCTCCGCGCCGCGGTTCTGCCACAAAACCTTGACCAAAGGGACGGACTTCCTCCTCAATACCTTTACGTCTCGATCCAAGATTTGCACTGGCTCCTCCTCAAAAGACAAGTCTGGCCTTACTTCAATCTCTTCCACTGGCACAATGTGCGATGGATCAGAACGATAACGTCTTAACATCGAGACATGGAACACGTCATGTATCTGTTCCAACTCTGGAGGGAACTCCAATCGATACGCCACTGGGCCTACACGTTCTAGTACCCAATAAGGTCCAATAAACCGAGAACTTAGCTTACCCTTTCGACCAAACCTCATTACCTTCTTCCATGGTGATACTTTCAAAAAGACTTGGTCTCCCACTGCAAATTCCATCTCCTTTAGTTTAAGATCCGCATAAGATTTCTGCCGATTAGACGCTTCCTTCAACTGAGCCCGAATCAACTTAACTTTCTCTTCCGTCTCTGACACTAGTTCTGGACCCAACACTTGACGCTCGCCCAATTCTGTCCAACAAGTAGGAGTACGACATCTCCGTTCGTATAACGCTTCATAAGGCGCCATCTGAATACTAGATTGATAGCTATTATTGTACGCGAATTCTGCCAAGGGTAAATACTCCTCCCAACTACCCCTGATATTGATGATGCAACCCCTTAGCATATCCTCCAAAATCTGTATTACCCTTTCAGACTGACCATCAGTCTGCGGATGAAAAGCGGTATTAAAGTCTAACCTTGTTCCCATTGCCTGATGTAGAGCCTTCCAGAATCGTGACGTGAACCTAGGATCTCTGTCAGAAGTGATCGACACAGGTACACCATGCAATCTCACTACCTCAGCCACGTACAGCTTAGCCAACCTTTGCAGAGAATAATCAATGCGAACCGGTATGAAGTGAGCAGACTTCGTCAGCCGATCAACAATCACCCAAATCGAATCCTTCTTAGTGGGCGTAAGAGGTAACCCACTAACAAAATCCATCGTGATTCTCTCCCATTTCCATTGTGGAATCTTCACCGGCTGCAACAACCCAGAAGGCAGCTGGTGTTCTGCCTTCACCTGCTGACACGTCAAACATTTACCCACGAATTCCGTTACTTCTCGCTTCAGACCTGGCCACCAGAATTGCTCTCGCAAATGCCGATACATCTTAACTCCTCCAGGATGCATAGCGTAAGGGCTACTATGCACCTCCTGAAGAATCATCTGCCTTATCTCCACATCCTTTGGCATACAAACTCTCTTACGGAAACACAGGACTCCATCACCATTCAAACTATAGTCCTCTCCTTCACCACTTCGCACTTGCCGGAGTCGAGCACTCAAGACATCGTCTAGAAGCTGCTTCTCTTTGATCTGACTTGTCCACATTGGTCTCACTTAGAGTTCAGCTACCAAACTTCCATCCTCATACAGACTGAGATGAGCGAACATCGCCCTTAAATCTGCTATCGCCTTCCTACTCAACGCATCTGCCACCATGTTAGCCTTACCCGGATGATATTCGATCGAGCAATCATAGTCTTTCAAGAGCTCAATCCACCTACATTGCCTCAGATTCAACTCCTTCTGGGTAAGGAGATACTTCAGGCTCTTATGGTCCGTGTAAATAACCGACTTCTCCCCATACAGGTAGTGCCTCCAAATCTTCAGAGCAAACACTACCGACGCCAATTCTAAATCGTGCGTAGGGTAGTTCAATTTATGCGGTCTCAACTACCGAGACGAATATGCAACAACTTTTCCATCTTGCATCAACGCACATCCTAAACCCGTGTGTGATGCATCACAGTAGACGGTAAATTCTTTTCCCGCCTCTGGCTGAATTAACACTGGTGCTTCCGTCAAGATTCTCTTCAGCTTCTCAAAGCTCTCCTTCTGTTTGTCGGTCCATGCAAATGATACCCCCTTCCTCAACAACTTAGTTAAAGGTGCCGCTATCAATGAGAACCCTTCAACAAACCTTCTGTAGTACCCGACCAATCCCAAAAAACTTCGAACTTCTGCCACAGACTTCGGCGATTTCTAATCCAATACGGCTTCTATCTTCCGAGGGTCCACCCTAATTCCCTCTGCGGAAATTACATGCCCTAAGAAAGTCACTTCCTTCAGCCAGAACTCACACTTACTGAACTTTGCGTACAACTGCTTCTCCCTCAGAATTTGCAACACCACACAAAGATGTGCATCATGCTCCTCCTCGGACTTGGAATAAACCAGGATATCGTCAATGAACACCACAACAAACTGATCAAGGTATGGTTGAAACACCCGATTCATCATATCCATAAATGCCGCTGGCGCGTTCGTTAGCCCGAACGACATCACCAAAAATTCATAATGACCGTAGCGAGTTCGAAACGCCGTCTTATGAATGTCCCCTTCTTTTACCTTCAACTGATGATAACCCGACCTTAAATCTATCTTAAAGAAAACTGAAGCTCCTTTGAGCTGATTGAACAGATCGTTGATTCTCGGCAGCAGATACTTGTTCTTAATCGTTAACTTATTCAGTTGATGGTAGTCCACACACATACGCATGGTTCCGTCCTTCTTCTTCACGAATAGGACCGGCGTTCCCCACGGAGACACACTCGGTCGGATAAACCCTCGATCCAACAATTTCTGGATCTGAGCTTTGAGCTTCACCAGCTCTTTCGACGCCATTCGGTAAGGAGCAATGGAAACCGATGCCGTACCTGGAAGTAGCTCTATTCCAAACTCCACTTCGCGATCTGGAGGTAACCCTGGCAACTCCTCAGGAAAGACATCTACAAAATCCTTTATTGTTCTTACCCCATCGACAGTCACCTCCTTAGCGTCCAAAACACTGATAAAAGCTAGAAATGCATTGCATCCTTTCCGAATCATCTTAACAGCCTTCAATGCAGATACCACATTGGACAAATAATTCCTTCCTTCTCCTAACATAACCACCTCCCCTCTTTCCGGGGTACTCAACACCATACGCTTTGTCTCACAATCCAACTTAGCATGATGCTTAGTCAACCAATCCATTCCCAAAATGAGGTCAAACTCCCCAAATGGTAATTCCATCAAGTCAGCCGCAAACACTACGCCTTGAGTCTCTAAAGGTACATTCCTAAACAGTTTGTCCACTACCCTAGATTGTCCTAAAGGACTAACCACAGTCATCTTCCTAGTGGTTGTTTCAGAGTCTATACTTAGGGTCTCAGATACCGAACATGCAACATAGGAGTGGGTTGACCGAATATCAATCAAGGCAAGAAAAGGGTTATCAGTAATAAGAAACGTACCGGTTATGACGTCTGGTGCGTCACCATCCTCCCGTCAACGAGCTGCATAAACTAGACCCGACTACCTTGCGTCTACATTACCTGCACCCCTACCAGGTGCTCCATGACCACGACCAGATCCATTTCCTCCTCTACCTAGGCCACGACCCCTCGGTACTGGCTGACCACCTCTCCCAGCCTGATCAGAACCTCGTCCCGCGGGCTATGCCTGATTCACCTGGGGACAGTCCTTAATCATATGCTCCGTGGATCCACACCTGAAGCATCCACCTGTTTTCCTTTTGCGCTCCCTATAATGTACCTTTCCACACAAGTTACACGACTGATTCTGACTCCCAATAGCAGATGTCGGCGCACGAGCTGGCCCATCAGACCTAGGCCTTTTCTGAAAATTTCCAGATGATCCCGACGGCCCAAAATTCCTCTTATTCCTATTCCTATCCTTATCCTTATTCTGTTTCTCAGTCCACTTAACCTCCTCAGATATCTTAGCTTTCTCAACCAAAATCGCAAAGTCCCTTTCTCACTGCGGTGCTACTAATACCCTCAGTTCATCCCTTAGTCCATCCTCGAACCGTACGCAACGCTCATAATCAGTCGCCATAATCCCTCGAGCGTAACGACTCAACCGCAGAAACTCCGCCTCGTATTCAGATACAGACTTACTTCCCTGCACCAAATTCAGAAATGCCTTCCTCTGGTCATCCACATAGCTGGCCCCAACATACTTTCCCTGAAACGATTCCTTAAAGTAATCACAGTCAATCCGGTCTACGGCAGTACCCTCATTTACCGTGAGCCACCACTGATAAGCCTCATCTCGAAGAAGAGACACGACCCCCTTCAACTTCTCCTCTACAGTGAAATCAAGGTCATCCATTATACGCTCACTTGCCTTTAACCAATACTCAGCTGTATTAGGGGCTACGCTAGAAACACCTCTAAACACCTCCGCTCCGTTGGCTTGGAGTCGTTCCGACATAGATTTCCGAGGTCCTAAACCCGTGCTTGCCCCAACAACTCTTTCAAAGACTCACAACATTGCCTGAGACACCGCATCATCTCCGACCGCCTGGTCTCGTAATTCTCCCTCCATAGCTGGCGAATCCGACATCTCGTTTCCTGACCCGTGGCCAGACCCTACTGGCTCTGACATGGTCATCCTACCCCTACCGCATCCACGCGGCGGACGTCCTCGACCCCTTGTACTCATTCTTCCGATTGGCATTTATTTGATTAGAAATTTTGTGAATTATTAACTCTTCCCACTGATTATCCATGAACAGTTTTATGAAAAGTCATTTCGATAGTGATTCTTTCGAATTCTAAATTATATCTACGTGTTTCAGTCTCAAAACTACTCCTCCTAGTTCTGGGAACTACATCATACATTCAATATTCATCATACAAGTGGCATCCAAGCACGCACATTCATCACTTAAGGGTGTTTTCGTCATTCCACTACCCAGGAATATTTTCGTAATTTTATCCTACAGGGTATGTTTGTATTTTGACAAAATAGAGTTTCTTGGTAATTTTTGAGATAGAGGTATATATTAATTTAAAACCGGGTATTTTGGAGAATTTGATTTTCAAAAGAATAATAGTGGCGTTCCGGCGTTTGTGGTTTTTGGTTGTTGTTGTGTTGTGTGTTTGTTTTTTTTTACACAGGGGTACTTTGGAAAATTTCATTTCACAAACCGGGTTACTTTTGTAAATCTAGGGGTTTTCGGGTAAGTTTGCAAAACATGAGTATTTTATAACATTTCGGTTGTTTTGGGAATTTTCACAAACCAAGTGTATTTTGGAAATTTTACAAAACTTGGGGGTGTTTCGGTAATTTTGCAAAATAGGGTTCCTCGATAATTTTGTGAAATAAGGGTATCTTGGTAATTTTGCAATCTGGGGTTATATCGGTCATGTTATAAATCAGGGGTAATTTAGTAATTTAAAAACAATAGGATGGCTGGTCCCTTTCGGGTTTTAATTATAGGTTTTTGCCCGTCAACAAATCCTCGTGGCTAGGGTGAACAGTCATTACACACCAGGTAGGATTCCAGCGAAGAGGAGGTGAGTCACTAGGACTGCTTAAGTACCAAGCTTTTTCGGATCCAATCCTAGACATGCGCATGCCTGTTGCCACACCTCAACCCAGCGACTTGTTCACGGGGTGTGTTTAGTTGACTTAAGTCTTATGAGATTTAAGAAGTTGTTTAAGCTAAGCCTAGAGTCCATCAAGTTCTAACTAAGATAATCTACGTCCCATAAAGCCCATCAAGCCCACATACATATATAACACACAGTGAGTTTAGAATACTTACCTGGCGGACTTGGGCCGGAGACGCAGGTGCCATGCCGAGAAAAACCATCCTGTGTTATTTACAAAGAACATGCATGTTTCAAAACCCATCTTTTAGAAAACGTTTTGAGCCCCAAACCCCAAAGCTGAATTTTGAACTGAGCCCTGATACCAATTTGTAACACCCCAAACCCGACCCAAACACCACGACCTGATCTGGCATGTCACTAAGAAGATTTAGCAAAACATGTCACATCTTTGGAAAACATTTGTCGAGTGTAACATTTTTACCGGAAAGCTTAATAATTTGATAATGGATATAAGATATAAATTGTATATGATGCCTTTATGAATTAAAAACCGAAATTAGAACTTGCCTTAGTTTAAATTTTTATCAAATAATTCAATGGTCTGAAAGTAAAGCCCAAAAATCGAAAATATAAAGCTAATGGCCCATGGCCTTATTACAATGAAATAAAAACCCAACTAATCCAACATTTTAAATATCAATAAACGAAATAATGTCTTTTGCAGTATCGAAAATAATCGCATGCATGGCCACCTTGCGTTCCTCTCCAGCCCGGTCCAATGCTCTACGTGTCTCCTGAAAAATGTTAAACAACGGGGTGAGTCACGGGACTCAGTGTGCAACCCTCGTGCACCATCAGATTGGGCCTTAGCCCCACAGATCAGAATAATAGAATATCATATAACAGAAATTATGCATAGCCCAACCCAATCCTAGGTTTCCATCCGCTACACACCACCCTTACCTGCAAGTCACACCATTGGGGATTTCTACAATCAACCCACACCGCTACACACCATCGATGGCAGTCATGCTGCAGTTAGCTGCTCATCGTCAGAGTTGTGACATAGTCACCAGAACAGATCGTGGCAGAGCCACTACAACAGAACACTTCCCCTTTCATTAATCTCCCAACCCCGTGCATACATAGAAATCGGCATACACAAGAAAACATATCATCTCAATAGAACCATTCACTTATGAATGACAGAAATCACTAACCTGGTGATTCGCTATTACCCTCTTCGGGTTTTCAACCGTTATGCCGGGATTTCGGCATTTAACAGAATATAAACAGATTTATCTACACAAACTAACAGACAATCTAAATGGTGTGAGGAATTACACACCTGCTAACCCGTAGTGCTACTTTCTATGTCGATACCCTCGCTAATCAGGTCTACTGCCCTTTGCCTACAACTTTGCTTCAAAAGCGGGTAGAATGCGAAGATAAGGCCTCTCCTATATTCGGCCAAGGGTTAATGTTTTACCCGAATTATACGTTAAATTAACATATCTCCTTACCTTGAAATCCCGAAAGTAATACGATCTGAGTGCTACTGAACTCTGGCTTAGAAATCTAAGCGATTGAATCCCCTTCAAATCCCAGAATGCCGCAAATGAAAGAAAACACC
>CM016615.1:14057728-14114099 GCA_005393395.2 Gossypium australe | reverse complement strand
GGATTCCAACCCAAACACACCAGTACGGCACATTGTGCCTAAAACGGTACATAGTACCTGATCATGTACGACACATAAGTGCCTGAAACGACACACGAGGTGCCTGATACGACACACGAGGTGCCTAAAATACGACACATAAAGTGCCTGATTTACGACACATAAAGTGCCTGATCGGCAAAGCCGATAAATCCCGTACTCTTCCAAATCCTATGGCATGCCAATTATATCCGACTCAGCCCGACTAGTTAATAGGGTATTTCAGTTCTCAATTTCATTTTCATTTCCATAACAAATTCAATTTCAATATCAATTACACTTTTCCATTTCAAACCAATACAATTCAATTTCAATACATATTCATCATTCAACTCAATTTCCATTCAATTCAATAAAACACTTACCTTATAATTTACTTACCATATTCATAAATTAATTAACATTTAATGAATAAATAGTTTGAATTATAGTAATACAAACCCGAATTTGCTTGATTATTCCTCAGTAACCTTCTCCTTTCCTTTGTGGGTTGATGCCTCGAGTTCCTTTTTAGCTACGAAAATAATAATAATTTAAATTATTAATTACAACATTAAATTACAATAAATAATTGAATTTTATTCAATTTCTACTCTTCCTCTTCATTCCACATCCTTTATACACAATTCTATTATTTACTTATAAGTTCTTTCAAAGCTGTCTACCTGAGTCATTATCACTAAATTATCTATATCTTGAGTTACAGAATTCCAAATTAAGATCCGTAAATTTTCTATGAAACTAGACTCACATATCTTCTTTCCATAAAATTTTTTTTTGTTTAGCCAATTAGTACAGTTTATTCTTTAAATTCACCCCTTTCTGTTGTCTGACAGTTCCGACCACTGTTTGCTAAAATTTAATTATCTTTTTGTAAAGAATTCAAATGATGTTATGGTTTATTTCTTCTAAAACTAGACTCATTAAGGAATCTAACCATATAAATTATGTTCCAAATTATTTTTATACAATTTTTAATGATTTTTCCAAGTCAGAACAGAGGATCTCGAAATCACCCTGAACTAGTTTCACTAAAATTTAAATATCTCATAATACAGAACTTATTTGCTTTCTCTGTTTTTTCATATGAAAATAGATTCAATAAGCTTTAATTTCATATCTCACTCAACTTCTAATTCCACTTCTACGATTTTTGGTGAATTTTCAAAGTTGCTCTACTGCTGCTGTCCCCAAACTGTTTTCTTATAACTTATTTTGCAATTAACTCCTAATTAAGTTTACTTATTTCTTAACTTAATTCATGCTTTGATTCTACTTAAATTCCTTCCATATTCAACTTGATTATATAATTTCATAATAAAACCCTAATTCATAATTTCTTCCAAATTAATCCCTATAGTAGAAAACTTATAGCTTACTTTACAATTTAATCCTTTTACTAATTCTAACTTAAATTTTATTCAATTTAGTCTCTAATTCATCTTTTTCTTCAACATCAACTATACTTGAAAACCAATAAACTCTCAAAATATCAACTTAGTTTCATCAAAATCTTGCTTTAAAGCTTCTAAAACATCAAAATTAAGAGAATAGAACTTGATTGACTTACCTAATTAAACTTCAAGCTTTAAAACCTCAATTTTCCCTTTTCTTTTTCTTTCTTTCTTTCTTTTCCCCTGTTTCGAAAACTTCTCTGTTCTTTTCTGTTCTTCTTTTGTTTCTTTTTATACTATTTACTTTATTATATAATATACTATTATATTAATATAATTATTTAATAATAATAATAATATATTTTAACACATAAAATCTCAGATTTTTTTTAAGCTTATGCCGCCTCAAGTATACTAAATGGTCTATTTGCCATTTTAGTCCTTTTTATTTTCTTTTAATCTACAATTAGACTTTTACTCCTTATTCAATTTGATCCTTTTTCCCAATTACTTTAAATTAAGCTAAATTCACTAAATAAAAATCTAATTAAACACACTATTAGACTCATAATTACTCCTAATAATTATTTACTAACTCGGTTTACTAAGACGGAGGCCCGATAACACATTTCTTTTTTTTTTCTTTTTTTTTCTGGTGCCCACGGATTTTGGGTCGTTACATTTCTCCCCCCCTTAATAAATTTCGTCCTCGAAATTTACCTGAGAATAGGTGAGGATACTGTGCCCTCATAGTTTCTTCCGGTTCCCAAGTTGCTTCTTCCACACTATGGCTTCTCCACAATACTTTTACCAAAGGGACTCGTTTGTTTCTTAATTCTTTCACTTCTCGAGCTAGTATTTGAACCGGTTCTTCTTCATATGATAAATCCGGTCTAATCTCAATGTCTTCAGTAGAAATAATATGAGATGGATCCGATCGATACCTTCGTAGCATGGAAACATGAAAAACATCATGAATTTTCTGTAATTCCGGAGGTAAAGCTAGTCGATAGGCAACCGGTCCGATTCTTTCAATTACTTCATACGGTCCAATGTAACGAGGACTTAATTTTCCTTTGCGACCAAATCTCAAAACTTTCTTCCAAGGCGATACTTTTAAAAACACTTTATCACCTACAGAATACTCTATATCTCGTCGCTTTAGATCTGCATAAGACTTTTGTCTATCAAAAGCTACTTTCAACCTGTCTCTGATCTTTTTAACTACTTCTTCAGTCTCCTGAATTAAGTCCGGTCCAACTATCTTTTTCTCATTCAACTCTGTCCAACATACCGGTGATCGACATCTTCTACCATATAATGCTTCATATGGAGCCATTTGAATACTAGATTGGTAACTATTATTATAAACAAATTCAGCTAACGGCAAGTATCGTTCCCAACCTGATTCAAAGTCAATAATACAAGCCCGAAGCATGTCTTCTAGAATTTGAATTACCCGTTCTGATTGTCCGTCGGTTTGTGGATGAAATGCAGTACTAAAATTAAGCCGAGTACCCAAAGAATCATGTAACTGCTTCCAAAATCTCGATGTAAATCGTGGATCCCGGTCAGAAATTATAGACACTGGAATACCATGCAGTCTCACAATTTCTTGAATATAAACTTCAGCAAGCTTCTGTAGAGACCAATCAGTCCTAACTGCTATGAAATGAGCAGACTTAGTAAGTCGATCAACTATCACCCAAATGGCATTCTTTTTGCTCACCGACGGTGGTAACCCCGTAACAAAATCCATAGTAATACTATCCCATTTCCATTCAGGAATACTAATAGACTGGAGTAATCCTGTCGGTACCTGATGTTCTGCCTTTACTCGTTGACAAGTCAAACATTTACTGACATATTCAACTATATCTTTTTTCATCCCTGGCCACCAATAGAGCTCTCGTAAATTACGATACATTTTTGTTCCACCCGGATGCAATGCAAAAGTACCATCGTGTGCCTCTTGAAGAATCATCTTCTTTAATTCAGAAGTAATTGGAACACAAATCCGATTTTGAAACCTCAAACAATCATGTTCATCAATACTAAAACTCTCGACTGTACCATTCTGAACCATTTCTCTTTTCTTTAATAATTTATCATCTTCCATTTGAGCTGCTCTAATCTGATCTAACATCATCGGCTTAACCCTTAACTCAGCTAGCAAGCTTCCATCATCATTAACACTGAGCCGAGCAAACATTGCTCGTAATTCAATCGCAACTTTCCTGCTCAATGCATCAGCTACCACATTTGCTTTTCCTGGATGATAATCTATAACACAATCATAATCTTTTAGAAGCTCAATCCACCGTCTTTGCCTTAAATTTAACTCTTTCTGTGATAGAAGATATTTGAGACTTTTATGATCTGTGTAAATGTAGCATTTCTCGCCATATAAGTAATGTCTCCAAATCTTTAAAGCAAAAATTACTGCAGCTAACTCCAAATCGTGCGTCGGGTAATTACGTTCATGCGGCTTCAACTGTCTAGATGCATATGCAATAACCCTTCCATTTTGCATCAATACACAACCCAAACCACTCAAAGAAGCATCACTGTACACAATAAAATCTTTCCCTGACTCTGGTAATGTTAATACCGGTGCCTCTGTCAACATTTGCTTCAAAGTCTCAAAACTATTCTGGCACTGATCATCCCAGATAAAAGGAACATTCTTCTGCAGTAGTTTAGTCATTGGCATTGCTATTTTCGAGAATCCATTTACAAATCTTCGATAATATCCAGCCAAACCGAGAAAACTACGTACCTCAGACACATTCTTTGGCGCTTTCCACTGAACAATTGCTTCGATCTTCTTCGGGTCAACTCTAATCCCATCAGCAGATACCACATGTCCTAAAAATACCACTTCAGACAACCAGAATTCACATTTACTTAATTTCCCATACAACTGTTTTTCCCGCAGAATCTGTAAAACTTTTCGAAGATGCTGATCATGTTCTGCCTCTGTCTTCGAATATACCAATATATCATCAATAAAAACCACCACAAACTGATCTAGGTACGGCTGGAAAATGCGATTCATCAGATCCATGAAAGCAGCTGGAGCGTTGGTCAATCCAAACGGCATTACCAAAAATTCATAATGGCCATAACGAGTACGGAAGGCAGTCTTAGGCACATCACTTTCCTTCACCTTCAGCTGATAATACCCGGATCTCAAATCAATTTTAGAAAATACTGAAGCTCCCTTAAGCTGATCAAACAAGTCGTCTATACGAGGCAAAGGATACCGGTTCTTGATCGTCACTTTGTTCAACTGTCGATAATCAATGCACAACCGCATAGAACCATCTTTCTTTTTAACAAACAATACTGGAGCTCCCCAAGGTGAAATACTCGGTCGGATAAAGCCTCGATCTAATAAATCCTGTAACTGCACCTTCAACTCTTTCAATTCAGTAGGCGACATTCGGTACGGAGGTATAGAAATTGGTGCTGTACCTGGATACACCTCAATAGCAAATTCAACCTCTCTATCAGGTGGTAAACCCGGTAATTCTTCTGGAAATACATCTGGAAACTCGCATACAGTCCTAATCTGGCTGCATTGGCTCCCCACTGAATCAGAATTAATAACATATGCCAAATACGCTGAACAACCATGCTGTAATAATTTGTTAGCTTTTATAGCTGAAATGATACGTGTCGAACCACTGGTACGGATGCCATTCACTTCAATTCTGTCCCCGTTTTCTGCCTGAATACTAAACCTCTTTTTATAGCAATCCAAAACTACCCCATGTTCAGATAACCAATCCATACCCAAAATGATATCGAAATCGCCAAAAGGCATGATCAGCAAATCCACAGGAAACATTTTATCATGTATTATTAACGGGCACCTCCGGCATACTCTGTCTACTAACATGTTTGTCCCAAAGGGCTAGACACCTCTATGAAAACTCTAGACATTTCAGATTCTAACTTCCCCGATTCAACTAATTTTAAATTAATATATGAATGTGATGAACCCGGGTCAATTAAAGCATAATAGGCTCAGAATGCAATAAAAATATACCTGTCACGACATCATGTGCATCACCTTCTTCCCGAGTCCGAACCACGTAGGCCCTGGCTGGTGTTCTAGCTTCCGACTGTTGTGTAACTATATCACTGCCCCTTCGTACACCTCCACCTCTGGATACAGAACCACCTCTGCCCGAACCTCTGCCTCGAGCAGTAGACACTGATCTTTGAGATGTTGTAGGTGTAATATTTTTATTCTTCGGACAATCTCTAACAAAATGCTCTACCGACCCGCAACGGAAGCATCCTCCGGTTACTTTCCAACATTCACCTAAATGTTTCTTGCCACAGTATCCGCATTCTGGAATTTCTGTATCTCTGAATGGACCTCTTACACTACCAGTAGATACCGTCGTCTGTTTTCCTCGGCTTATATCCCCTCGATCAGATTTTAAACTAGGTCTCCAACCACCTCTGAATTCTCTAGATCTTTTTGGTAGTGGATTTGAACTAGTTGCTCCTACTCGTTTCCTGGTCAATCCACCTGTTTCTGACTTTTTGTCTAGTCCCAAGACTTGCTCTATCATTTTGGCCCGCTCGATCAAATCAACAAATTCAGTAATTCGCTGGGACACTAATTGTAGTTTTATTTCATCTCTTAATCCCCGTAAAAACCGTTTACAACTATCAGCCTCTGTTGGAATATATTCTGAAGCATACCTGCTCAATCTAGTAAACTCTCGATCATAATCCAATACTGACATATTACCTTGTTTCAACGTTAAAAACTCTTGCTTTTTCTCTTCAATATACATTTCCCCAATATACTTCTTTTGAAATTCTTTTTGAAACAAATCCCAGGTTACCTGATCATCCGGTAAATGTCTAACAACAGATTCCCACCAGAGGTATGCTTCCCCTTGTAACAATGATACGGCACATATCAGATTCTCTCGGGGGTGCAATCTAATTGTTGCAAAACTCTTTTTGTTGATTCTATCCAATTCTCAGCAGTAGACGGATCAAGACCTCTTAGTCCCGAAAACTCCGTGGCACCATATTTTCTTAATTCTTTAATCGGGGCCCGTCTAAGAGTAGGTACTGGTGTAGTAGTAGGTACAGTTTCCGCTACATGTTGTAATGCATCGGCTATAGCTCTTAACAGTTGTGAGTTATCTCTTCCTCTTCCTACATTAGGAGGTTGATTATCTAATGGATTTGCAGTAGGTGTAACAGATTCAGTTTCTTCAATTTCTCGATTTCCAGTATGCATTTCCTGTTCAACATCATACATTCTTTCGTCTGACATTTTATCTATAAAACAAAATCAAATAAATATATATCAGCATCCAAAAACCCGACTCAGCTTTGACTTAACAGTGGCATGTACTTCTAGACTCTTTGACTCATTTTCGAGCCCGATTTAGCCCGAGAATCGACTAAACCTGATAGCTCTGATACCAATAATTGTAACACCCCTAACCCCGAACCATCGCCGGAACAGGGTTACGAGGCATTACCGGACATATCAGACAATTTGCAAATATAATTTTGTTTAATATAAATTTCGGCAGCATTTCTGCTTATTATTATATAAGACCCCCTGTAAATTAAACCGTATTCATTTCAATTATAACCAATTCAACCAATTCATTTCATATATTCATTTTCTATTCTAATTACCTTCTAATCAAACTCAATCAATATAATAACAACTTAAATTTATCAAACTATTAGTTAGATTAAAATAAATATACTTCTTTCATTATAATTCTTAAACTTGTAATACTAACATTTTTAACCATTTACATTCAAAACATAATAACCTTTATACACAACCTACGTACATGCCACATTATGAAAAGGAAATATACATCACCAAAAGTTTGCTGAAGTCGGGTCTGGCTTCGGATGCTGGTTCAGTATTTGACTTCTACAACCTGCGCACGGAAACAACCGTACTCTGAGTATACATATACTCAGTGGTATTACCATAATTCAAATTATAATCATAATAATCATATCATTAATTCATATAACTTTAATTTAACTAAACCAATTCAAACATAACTTTCATATAAGTTTGTCCTTCTCAATATATTCATACAATTCAATTTTAGCTATTCAACAATTGAAATAATACACAATCATGTTGAGCCACTATCCATTTCTTGAACCAATGGTTCATACTTTCTATTCTCATACTCCTATTCCAATCACATTTTTCAGTTCATGTTCTATTTTCGCATTTCTCCAATGGCTCAACCATTTCATTTTATTCAATTTAACCTTTTCCTTATTTACCCCTATTAACAGACTCGGACTTTAGCGGATGCACGGATTCCAACCCAAACACACCAGTACGGCACATTGTGCCTAAAACGGTACATAGTACCTGATCAATGTACGACACATAAGTGCCTGAAACGACACACGAGGTGCCTGATACGACACACGAGGTGCCTAAAATACGACACATAAAGTGCCTGATTTACGACACATAAAGTGTCTGATCGGCAAAGCCGATAAATCCCGTACTCTTCCAAATCCTATGGCATGCCAATTATATCCGACTCAGCCCGACTAGTTAATAGGGTATTTCAGTTCTCAATTTCATTTTCATTTCCATAACAAATTCAATTTCAATATCAATTACACTTTTCCATTTCAATCCAGATACAATTCAATTTCAATACATATTCATCATTCAACTCAATTTCCATTCAATTCAATAAAAACACTTACCTTATAATTTACTTACTATATTCATAAATTAATCTAACATTTAATGAATAAATAAATAGTGTGAATTATAGTAATACAAACCCGAATTTGCTTGATTATTCCTCAGTAACCTTCTCCTTTCCTTTGTGGGTTGATGCCTCAAGTTCCTTTTTAGCTACGAAAATAATAATAATTTAAATTATTAATTACAACATTAAATTACAATAAATAATTGAATTTTATTCAATTTCTACTCTTCCTCTTCATTCCACATCCTTTATACACAATTCTATTATTTACTTATAAGTTCTTTCAAAGCTGTCTACCTGAGTTATTATCACTAAATTATCTATATCTTGAGTTACAGAATTCCAAATTAAGATCCGTAAATTTTCTATGAAACTAGACTCACATATCTTCTTTCCATAAAATTTTCAGAATTTTTTGTTTAGCCAATTAGTACAGTTTATTCTTTAAATTCACCCCTATTCTGTGTCTGACAGTTCCGACCACTTTTGCTAAAATTTAATTATCTTTTGTAAAGAATTCAAATGATGTTATGGTTTATTTCTTCTAAAACTAGACTCATTAAGGAATCTAACCATATAAATTATGTTCCAAAATTATTTTTATACAATTTTTAATGATTTTTCCAAGTCAGAACAGAGGATCTCGAAATCACCCTGAACTAGTTTCACTAAAATTTAAATATCTCATAATACAGAACTTATTTGCTTTCTCTGTTTTTTCATATGAAAATAGATTCAATAAGCTTTAATTTCATATCTCACTCAACTTCTAATTCCACTTCTACGATTTTTGGTGAATTTTCAAAGTTGCTCTACTGCTGCTGTCCCCAAACTGTTTTCTTATAACTTATTTGCAATTAACTCCTAATTAAGTTTACTTATTTCTTAACTTAATTCATGCTTTGATTCTACTTAAATTCCTTCCATATTCAACTTGATTATATAATTTCATAATAAAACCCTAATTCATAATTTCTTCCAAATTAATCCCTATAGTAGAAAACTTATAGCTTACTTTACAATTTAATCCTTTTACTAATTCTAACTTAAATTTTATTCAATTTAGTCTCTAATTCATCTTTTTCTTCAACATCAACTATACTTGAAAACCAATAAACTCTCAAAATATCAACTTAGTTTCATCAAAATCTTGCTTTAAAGCTTCTAAAACATCAAAATTAAGAGAATAGAACTTGATTGACTTACCTAATTAAACTTCAAGCTTTAAAACCTCAATTTTCCCTTTTCTTTTTCTTTCTTTCTTTCTTTTCCCCTGTTTCGAAAACTTCTCTGTTCTTTTCTGTTCTTCTTTTGTTTCTTTTTATACTATTTACTTTATTATATAATATACTATTATTAATATAATTATTTAATAATAATAATAATATATTTTTAACACATAAAATCTCAGATTTTTTTTAAGCTTATGCCGCCTCAAGTATACTAAATGGTCTATTTGCCATTTTAGTCCTTTTTATTTTCTTTTAATCTACAATTAGACTTTTACTCCTTATTCAATTTGATCCTTTTTCCCAATTACTTTAAATTAAGCTAAATTCACTAAATAAAAATCTAATTAAACACACTATTAGACTCATAATTACTCCTAATAATTATTTACTAACTCGGTTTACTAAGACGGAGGCCCGATAACACATTTTTTTTCTTTTTTTTTCTGGTGCCCACAGATTTTGGGTCGTTACAATCTCATATCGATTGTCGATGCCATATCCTGGATATGGTCTTATACGATTCTCATTTTTTATGCCGATGCCATATCCCAAATATGGTCTTATACGGGATCTCAATTAGGTGCCAAGGCCATGTCCCAGACATGGTCTTATACGGGACCTTACCCTTCTCAAGTCTTGATAATATTATTCTCTCATTTATTAAGGTCCAACCGGGACTTCCACATCACAATTCTCATCATTTTCTCATTCAACATCATTACTCAAATTCATAGAAATATTATACATCACTAATATCAATAAATTAGATACTTAATAACATGATGTTGAATTTATTGCACACATGTAACAGCCTGATTTTGACCCTAATCGGAACGGTGGTTTCGGGACCACGAATCTGAGTCAGAAAAATATTTTAATATTATTTTTCTTGTTAATTATATATGATTGAGCATATGCTAAAATTTCGTGCGTTAATTTGCTTGTTTATGTGTTTAATTTAAGAAAAAGGACTAAATTATATAAGTGGTAAAAGTAGATTTCTTCTTGAATGAGTGGTTAAATTGGTGTGTCTTTCTATAAGGGAGGACTTAAGTTGTAAATTAACCAAATCTCATGTTAGTGGACGACATTATGTTGATATGATGTATTTCGTATTTGTTTTTTTTTCTATAAATTAAGGTTATATTAATATATGTTTTATATTATAAACTTAAAATAATAAAAGCATAAAAAGAAAAAGATGCATGTTCATCTTTCATCTTTCTTTTCTTCATCACCGAAGCTAAAAAGAGAAAAGAACTCAAGCTCATAAAACATTCGGCCCTTGCATGCTTAAATTGAGGTATGAAACTAGCTCGGTTTTTAATAATTTTTACGTTTTTGAGATCGTTGCTATGTAATTTAGTTAGCCCATACTCGAATTTTTGATTTGGTTGTGTAATTCGTGTTTTACCATTGATGGAAACTTGATGTTTGTGTTATTTAATGATAGAATATGATATATGTATGCTAGATTAACAAGTTTATATTTAAAACTATTGATGAAATTTAGTAATATGGACTGAATTATAAAAAAAATAAATTTTTGTAAGGACTAAATGGCAAATAAATGAAAGGAGTGAGTTCTTATAGGGACTATAAGTATTTGGCCCTCAATAAGTGTGGTTAAATTTTAGATATTTTGTGTTTTGTACAATAGAGACTAAATAGCTAAAAATATAAAATGTATGGGGTAAAAGTGCAAATTACTTATTCATGTGTTTTTGAGTGAATTTAATTGAATATTGATTAAATAAGTTTAATTTATATCAAATTAGATCAAGAAAAGAGAAATTCAGATTTGAATCGGGGAAAGACAAAAATAGCCGAATAGTTGATTTTACGTTCGCCAATATCCGAGGTAAGTCTATAAGCAAATGGTTGTTCTTAATTTTAACTAAGCGTAAATTATTTATGCTGAATTGAAATGTTTATAATTATATTTGTTATTGTCGAATGTGAGGGATGGTATTTGATATGTTCAAGGAACTACTTGAGTAAGTTTAGATATATGAAAGATAGTATAAATTTTTGATGAAAGCTTATGACTTAGTATATGTGATTTATGTCCTTAAATCGATTATGTATTTGTGATGTTTCAGACCTTGGTCCTTGATCGATGTAAAACTAGAGTTTTAAATATTTATAAAAGAATGATCAAACCTGGAGACTAACTCTGACAACGATATTAAGGCAAGTGTACCTATTGGACAGTAGTATAGCTTAGGCAAGACCGGTTATCGAACCCAAAGGAACTAAAAGTATTAATACTCACTTTCTTTTTATTATTTAGTCTTAAAGTTAGAGTGAAGATTACTTTTTAAACTAAATTGACGACAGCTAAACTAAGGATACAAAGACAAGAAGACGAATTGGAAAATAACTTTTGAGGAAAAACTCAATTGATTTTGATGATACCCTCGGGAAGAATCCACCTAGACTTCTCTTATTACCTAACCTTTAATTATATAATCTCTTTTACTTAGCTTGATCCGTGAGACTCCCTAACCTATATTAAACCCTCTCTCGAGGCGAATAACGTCTAACCCTAGGTTAATTAGTGGAACTCTCGTTCACTTATAATAACCCCCTAGGATAGCAGTAAATTGATCAATGGACTCCCATATTAGGTTTCACCCTAATCCGACAAAATCTCGTAACCCTATCTCTAGGCGTTCGATCAACTCCGCTTAATTACGTTAGATCTTCTCTTAGGCAGGGTCTATTCCTCCTCCACCTAAGCACATTAGATTTAGATTAAGTAACATAATTAAGAACAAACTAAGTAATTCATCATATAACTTAAAAAGCAAATAATAAAATCCATCTAGGCTTCATCCCCTTCAGGTATCTGAGGGGTTTAGTTCATAATAAATAAAGAAAACATCGCAAGAGAAAAGATAAAACAAAACATAGGAAAAATCCTAAAACCTCCTGAAGGAATCGAAGGAGAATTCCGCCGTCATGAGTATAATTTCGGCTTCTTGGGATGGATCAACTGGCTATCCCCGCGTTATTCCCTAACTCTAACTTTCTTGGCTTGGCTCCTTGGCCTCGCTTTCACTCCGGTTTCAGCTTCTGCCGAACTCCCCTCTCAAGTTGCCCCCTTGGGTGTTTATATAGACTTTGTGATGCCTTGCTTGGCCCCTAAGTATCCTAATTTAAGTAGAATTCCTACTAGGGTGTTTGAATAGGCTTTGGAATGTGTTTCTTTGCCTCAAGTATCCTTTCCCAAATGAAATTACTCTTTCCAGCGACAGGGACACGGCCATGGCACACGCCCGTGTGAATCGTGGTCAGGCCGTGCTCGGACTTTTAATGAGGCACGACCATGTTAGCTTTGGGCTAGGCCGTGTCGATTTCTCTCTTGGCCCAATTTGATCCGTTTTAGGCCCATTTCTCGTTCTTTTAATCCTTGGGTGCTTTCCTGAGTATAAAATATGAAAAGAAAGGATTAAGAGCACCTTTTTACATAAATTGAGGGATAAATCATCCAAAAGCATATTAAATGTGGGTATAAAATATGTTATAATTACGATTTATCAAATACCCCCACAGTTAAGCTTTTGCTTGTCCTCAAGCAAAATTCTCAACTTACAATCAAAATGGACTTGATTCATAATTCCTATCAATTATGCTTTATTGTAATTCAAAGATAATTCATACATGGATAATTCAACTCAGAGGGTCTTAAAGATTCAAACAATCAAAGTCGTACATTTATAGCTCTGAAAACATAGGAGTTTCCCCTTACCTGAATAATTACCTTTAATTCAAAATCGACAAGAATTGACATCCTCACTAAAGATTCACTCAAATCACTCGAAGTGTTTAAGGTTCAGAATTAAGCACTCAAAAGTCAAACATGAAGAGTTAATCCTATAGGCTTGCATGAAAATCAAATCTGTGCCACTGTAAAATGAGATGATAAACAAATCAAAAGGTCTTTAACAGGGTTGTAGCGGGGCTTAGGTTAAGGGTATGGATATAGGCTGAATTTGAAGATTAGAATCGAAATTGACCTGACAATTTACTTAACTAGAAAAAAAAATGAACTAATAATTACATCAATTGGAATAATACGAGCTTCTTCTTCAACATTTGGAATTTAACGTATAAGCTCATTTAATCACATAACTAATAATAAATATTCTTCTTTTTCTTTTTTTTAGAACAAACTATCATAATAATAAGAAACAACTTTTACAACTGAAATATAGAACATAGTTAGGAAATTGTTCGAAATCAAATCTCGACAAAAAGGGTAATTAAAAAGGAATGGTGATAACAAAAATAAAGGGTTTTGAGTTAATATTAGTGGGTGAGTCAATAAAAAGGGTTGTTAGGCTCAACGGGGTTCACTAAGGGTTAATTATGAAGGTAGGTTTTTTAGTGGAGTAAGTGGGTTAGAGCCTAGGTGCCTTTATCATCTCGGTATATCAAATCATAGGTGTGGTCTCGACAAGTATAATCAATGCAAGTTCTAAAATAACAAATCAATGTTGACACACTTATAATAGAAAGTGAGCATGAAAGAATGTATGCTCTAAAAGGCTCAAAATCTCACAAAAATTATGGGTATTTTGATGTCAACCTCGTAAATTTCAAACTTCAAAGTAATATTCAGATTCAGGTAGACAACCTAAAAATTTTAATTCTGGAAAATAGACTTATCATGCTTGATTCTCTAGTATCCTTCAAATTTAATCATCAATGCACAATTATCAATGACTTACTCCAAAACATATCAACAAAGATCATAAATCATAGGAAATTTCATTCTAATCATAATATGAAAGACTTTACTTTTGAACAAGGCATAATTCAGGGATTTTCAAATAATACTATAGTAAACCCCCCACACTTAAGATGTACATTGTCCTCAATATACAAAGATAGATAGTATCAAATAATCATAAAATCATAAGATGGGGAGAGAAGTGAAACTTCCTGAATTTTGGATGAAGTCAATGAAAGGAATCCGGATAGGATTGGAGGTGAACTTGGGGGAGCGCCTCGAACCGTTTGAAATTGAATCCTCGAGGTAGCTGGTCTGATTTTATCCTAAGCTAAATCTAAATTTCATAAAGAATAAGAAGAAAAAAATAAAAAAAGTGATGAAAATAAAAAAGAAATAATGGAAAATGAAAGACAACTAGAAAAGAAAAAAGGAGAAGGAGGTTTAAATAGAGATGTAGCCCGTGTTTTATTGTAGGCACGTTCAGTTGGGTTCACCACAGCCGTGTTGCAGATGACATGCCCGTGTTTTTCTTTACACGATCGGTTGGAACGGGCGTGTTTAGCCTGTGCTCGACAAGTCAGTAACTTCTTACGGTTGTAAGGCACGGCCGTGTCTCGCCCGTGCTCAACAAGTCAGTAACCTTGCACAGGTAGTCGGCACGGGCGTGGTCTTTTATCGCAGGCCATGTTGGGAAAACAAATTCTTCTCTGTCGTGCACGGCTATTGGCCCGCCCGTGGTTTGTCTCCTAGCTTCCACACACGGCCACGGACACACCTGTGTGTAAGGCCGTGTAGTCTAAAACCTGCTCTCTTGGTTAGTTCGGTGCTAAAGAAGAAGAAGAAAAGAAACGAAGAAAGAGGGAAAAAAATTAAAAATAAAAATAAAAATAAAAATGTAAAAATAAAAAGGGTTAGTGCTCGGGTTGCTTCCCGAGAAGCGCTCGTTTATAGTCTTAAGCTAGACTTTACCTCTCATTCGTATGGTCATGGTGGTTTGAAGAGGTGAAAATCCTTTCTCATGCGATCATTTCGGTTGTGGATATATAGTTTAAGTCGAGTAATGTTTACCTCAAAAATGTCGAATTTAGGATTGCTTACCTCGACTGTGCCGTATAGGTAGGCATTAAGTGCCTCAAAAGTGATTTCTTCGTTTGTCTTGAGGTCTGAATTGGTGATTTGAGGGTCTTCCTTATTCAACAATACCTGATCCTCTGTTTTGATGTGATTTGTTGTTCCTATCATCTTGTCTGGGGTCTCCTTCAATTTCACTTCGTGCGGCTCCTGTTCCTCTCTGATTTGTGTTTCTTGCTCTTTTAGTTTGTCAATCCTAAGGCTTTGTTCCTTATGTGGTTCTTCTTTGTTGGCAAGAGGTCTAAGTTCTAGCTCAGCTAAGTGATTTCGTGATGCTTCCTGTAAAGAAGGTTGAACCAAATGATTATCAATAGAATTAACGTTCGTACCTTTATTACTCGATGTCCTAGCTGAGTCAAGAGCTTGAAGAGTGATTGTTTCGTCGTCTACACGAAGTGTGAGTTCACTGAATTCTTCCTCTGTGTGGTCTTTCTTTATTGCATCTGGATATGGTACACGAGCTTGGTACTCTGTATTTATCGGGTTTGGTAAATCATGGCTGACCTTAACCTTACCTTCACTTGCCCCAGTTTCTTGCCTTGGGTCAGATTCCACTAACAATTCTCTGTTATGAGCTTGTATGGCTTGGGGCCCATTATTCGGGTCAGGTTTGTAGCCTTGTGGTGTTTCTTGTGGTGAAAGTTGAACAATTTGATTATCAACTGAATTTACTTTCTCACCTTCATCACTTGATGTCCTGGCCGAGTCAAAAGCTTGTAGACTGATTGATTCGTCACCTACACGAAGAATGAGTTCTCCTGTACCAACATCAATTTTAGTCCTGGCAGTATTCATGTCTAATACAACAAAATCTACTGGTAATATGAATTTATCAATTTTGATTAGAACATTTTCTATTATACCCCAAGGAATTCTGATAGTTTTATCAGTTAACTGAATGCTCATCCTAGTTTGACTGGGTTTCCCAAGACCTAGTTGTTTAAACATTTTATAAGGCATAACATTGATGCTTGCCCCTAAATCAGCTAAAGCATTATCAATAGATAAACTTCCAATTAAGCATGGAATAGTAAAACTCCCTGTGTCTTTTTGCTTCTGCGGTAGTCTGTTCTGTACATTGCTGAGCATGCTGCATTTAATTCCACGTGGTGCTCCTCGTCTAGTTTGCGTTTGTTTGTCAAGAGCTGTCTTAAAAATTTCCTCGAGTCTGGCGTCTAAAAAAGAGCTTCAAGAAGAGGTAAGTTAATATGTAATTTTTTTAAAAGTTTAAGAAACTTACCGAATTGTTCTTCTGAATAGTCTCTTTTCATTGCTTCGGGATAAGGTACGTGAGGTTGGTACTCTTTGATTATCGGTTTTGGCTTTTCTTGTGTCACCTCTGTTTTACCTTCGTCTATCTTGTTTTCTGGTATTGCATTGGTTTTATCTAACCCTTTACTGTCCTGAGCGGTGATGGCTTGATTTTGCTCCTTAGGGTTAATCTCCGTGTTACTAGGTAGACACCCTTGCTGTCGTTCTGACATCAGCTTTGCAAGTTGTTCGACTGCGTTAGTGACTTCCTTGACTGACTTAGTAATTTCCATGATTCGGCTCTCGTTGCTTTTGATTGTTCTCTTAGTTTCTGGGAGATGTTTTTCTGTATCTGTCGAGAATTTTGCCCGCATCTCCTCAATGTCCGACTCCTCTTCCTGTTGGTGAGGTGGTTGTTGAAAGTTTGGAGAAAGTTCTGTTCTTTGGCTATTTTGATCATCCCACGAGAAATTGGGATGATAACTCCAACATGCGTTATAAGTGTCACTATAAAAATTATTGTGAGGTCTACAATAGTTACCCGTATAGTGAGCTTGCTCATTTTCCATGCCATATCCGTAGGGTGGGTACTTAGGATTCGCCACGCCTCCTAGATTCGAATCATATTGCATTACCGGGTGTACCTGCGATAGACTATGTAGATAATCAACCTTTTTATTCATCATCTCTAGCTGGTTAGATAACCTGGTGACCACGTTGAGGTTGGAGACACTGGCGGCTTTTGTTGGCGTTGTCCTCATCACTTGCCACTGATAATTATTCAGTGCCATCTTCTCTTTAAAATTATCTGCCAAAATCAAAATAGAGGAAAAATTAGCGAAGTAGAAAAGAGAAAAAAATAATAAAAATAAAAATTAATTGCAAAAAAAAGGCTAAAATAATAAAAATAGAGCTTTCTTAATATTTTAGTTCCCGGGCAACGGCGCCAAAAACTTGATCGATGTAAAACCAGAGTTTTAAATATTTATAAAAGAATGATCAAACCTGGAGACTAACTCTGACAATGATATTAAGGCAAGTGTACCTATCGAACAGTAGTATAGCTTAGGCAAGACCGGTTATCGAACCCAAAGGAACTAAAAGTATTAATACTCACTTTCTTTTTATTATTTAGTCTTAAAGTTAGAGTGAAGATTACTTTTTAAATTAAATTGACGACAGCTAAACTAAGGACACAAAGACAAGAAGACGAATTGGAAAATAACTTTTGAGGAAAAACTCAATTGATTTTGATGATACCCTCGGGAAGAATCCACCTAGACTTCTCTTATTACCTAACCTTTAATTATATAATCTCTTGTACTTAGCTTGATCCGTGAGACTCCCTAACCTATATTAAACCCTCTCTCGAGGCGAATAACGTCTAACCCTAGGTTAATTAGTGGAACTCTCGTTCACTTATAATAACCCCCTAGGATAGCAGTAAATCGATCAATGGACTCCCATATTAGGTTTCACCCTAATCCGGCAAAATCTCGTAACCCTATCTCTAGGCGTTCGATCAACTCCGCTTAATTACGTTAGATCTTCTCTTAGGCAGGGTCTATTCCTCCTCCACCTAAGCACATTAGATTTAGATTAAGCAACATAATTAAGAACAAACTAAGTAATTCATCATATAACTTAAAAATCAAATAGTAAAATCCATCTAGGCTTCATCCCCTTCAGGTATCTGAGGGGTTTAGTTCATAATGAATAAAGAAAACATAACAAGAGAAAAGATAAAACAAAACATAGGTAAAATCCTAAAACCCCCTAAAGGAATCAAAGGAGAATTCCGCCGTCTTGAGTATAATTTCGGCTTCTTGGGATGGATCAACTGGCTATCCCTGCGTTATTCCCTAACTCTAACTTTCTCGGCTTGGCTCATTGGCCTCGCTTTTGCTCCGGTTTCGGCTTCTGCCGAACTCCCCTCTCAAGTTGCCCCATTAGGTGTTTATATAGACTTTTTGATGCCTTGCTTGGCCCCTAAGTATCCTAATTTTAGTAGAATTCCTACTAGGGTGTTTGAATAGGCTTTGGAATGTGTTTCTTTGCTTCCAAGTATCCTTTCCCGAATGAAATTGCTCTTTCCAGCGACAGGGACACGGCCATGGCACACGCTCGTGTGAATCGTGGCTAGGCTGTGCTCGGACTTTTAATGAGGCACGACCGTGTTAGCTTTGGGCCAGGCCGTGTCGATTTCTCTCTTGGCCCAATTTGGTCCGTTTTAAGCCCGTTTCTCCTTCTTTTCATCCTTGGGTGCTTTCCTGAGTATAAAATATGAAAAGAAAGGATTAAGAGCACCTTTTTACATAAATTGAGGGATAAATCATCCAAAAGCATATTAAATGTGGGTCTAAAATATGTTATAATTACGGTTTATCAGGCCTAGCAAGCTTTGAACTGGTGAACTTAAATCGAGCTTCGTGCCTAGAAGGCTTATTGCCGGTGAATAAATTTCAGACCTTGGGTCTAGCAGGCTTAGTGCCGGTGTGTGATTCAGGCATACGCCTAGCAGGTTTAATACCAGTGATTTATTTTCAAGTCTATGTCTATAAGACTTCATATGGATGTGGAAATTGAACAAGTAAGCTGATTTAATTAACCTTATATGTTCGGCCACAAAGGTATGTGTATATGTGATGAAGAATTGAATTTGTATATAAGCGGTTATATGTAATATTATATTAAATTCGAATATATGAGTACATGTGATAATTTAATTAACTTTGGATGTTAAGTTATATATAAGATAATGCATTAAACTAGTATATTCGACCATATGTGATGGAATAATGAATCATGTGTATTTGATCTAATAAGTAAGTTTTTAAGCAATTGAGTTGAATTGGATTTTTCTTATAGTGGTATATGTGAATTTAATGGAAGTATGTATAAATATTATTGATATAGCTGATTGTGATAACTATATATATGTGCATAATATAGCCAAATGTGAGATATGTATATATGCCGTTGGTACACCCGAATGGGATGTTGATTATTGAGATTGATTTAAGCTAATTCGTATATTTATAGTGGAGGTTTAATTTTTATGAGATTGGATATATAAATGTGTAACAAGATTGAGAAAGGCACTAAGTGTGCGAATTTAAAATACCGAGCACTAAGTATGCGAAATCGGTCACTGCAATAAGTGTGCGAATTGAATTACCGAACACTAAGTGTGCGAAATCGGTCACTATGCACTAAGTGTGCGAATTTAAAATTGAATTACCGAGCACTAAGTATGCGAAATCGGTCAACGAGTATTAAGGACACGAGTAAATTTTCAATTCAAAGACCTAATTTTGGTAAGTATTGAAGCTACGAATGGTGATATAAATTATGAGTAAGTGAATCAGATATAAATTATGAGATGGAATATATGCATGATTATGATATTTCCATGAATGAGTTGGTGACTGACTGTGTATTCGAGTTAAATGATTCAGGTACGTATGAGGTTTATTTGTTAAATGAAAAATAAGGTAAGTGAAGTTACTTAACGAGGAACATGGATTATATGAGAAAAGTGATTGTATATGTGTATGTGATTAACTAAATTTTGGCCTATTTGAATTGTATTATATATGGTTCTATAGTGAATTATTTGCTTATAGCTTACTAAGCTTTCAAAGCTTACTTTGTGTAATTTTCCTATGTTTATAGAGTTTTGAAGACTTGCTCGGGTTGGAAGTCGAAGGAGATCTTATCACACTATCCAACTTTCACTTCGGTAAATAAATGCTTGGAGATTTGGTTATGTGGCATGTATAGACTAGTTTTGATATTGCTGGTTTTGAAGTTATATATATTTGTATAAGCCATGCGAAAATGGCTTGTCCATCTTGTTAATCTTGGAATTTATATTTTGGCTTGATGATTATGTTTGGTTGTGGTTTTGGTTGATTTGGTTTTGGTATATATAAGTATGGTTAATGTATAGAGTTTAAATGAAATGGAGTAAAGATGTTATAAACTAGTTAACCATATTTTGCAATGAAATAGTTTTTGGTTAGCTACAGTGACGTGATTTTGAAAAATCACCAAAAATAGGAGAAATGGAACTAGAAAGTGAATAAGATATATAATTAAATCTTATTGTGCCTATTTTTAGATGAAAGAAACAGAGTAGGCAAAGGAATTTTATATTCTGTGATATTTAAATTTTAGTGAGACTGGTTCTGAATGACTTTGTGTTCCCCTGTTCTGTCTTGGAAAAATTATTAAAAATTGTACAAAATGAATTATGAGTTATATTTTATATTTCTAGATTCCTTAGTGAGTCTATTTTCAATAGAAACAAGTAGGAACATCATATGAAAATTGTACAATGAGATATTTGAATTTAGGTTAAGAGAGATCAGAACCATTGGCCAGTGAAATAGGGGAAATTTTAATGAATAAAATGTACTAAATGGCCACATGAAAAATTTTGGAAAAACTATAGTAAGAATATATATGAGTCTAGTTTCAAGGAAAATTTACGGATCTAAATTTCGAGTTTTGTAACTCGAGTTATAGTCAATTTAGACAACATGACGCAGATGGACAGTTTCAATTTTTATGCCCCGAATTAGTTAAGTCTAGTAACGCCTCATGCTCGACTCCGGCAACGGTCTCGGGTAAGGGTGTTACAACACAAACTTACCTCGATTTCAAAATAGGCTAAATTACCGGTCTAATCTGACACTTTGCCCTTTTCTCGGTCGAGGTTAATTCTTCGTTCTTCTTGATCTATAATAAAAATTTAGCTCATTTAGTTGCCACATTAAAAAACACATTTCAATAATCATATTTTGGCAAATTTATCATTTTTCCCTTATGATATTGAATGAAATTAAATATAAATGTTCTGATTGTACGGTAATGCTCGTAACCCTAATCCGTGACAGAGAAGGGTTAAGGGTGTTACATGAATATCTGATATGCATGCATTTTCATCCTTTTTTACATGGAAAATGATTGGATAAAGAATTAACTTGTTTTAAATGAATTCATGAAGCTTTAATATGTTTCCAATAATATCTCAATGATTTTGTGAATGTGATGTAAGTTTGAGCATGTTTTATGATGAAACTTTGCATGTTTTTTGACAATCATTAAGCATGTTTTAAAAATATCATGTTTGAAGGTGTATTGGTGGTTGTTTGTGGTGTTTTAAACTTGAATTTCGAGTCTCATATGTCAAAGTTCTGATACTAAGCTCACAAGTATCGATATAAATGACTCAGGCTTAAATTTTGGTCCAGAGGATCCTTTGTAGTGATACAAGGCCCTATGGTATTGTAACAAGTGTAGTGAGAAAAATACTACAATGTCAGGGAGTTGTATAGGTTTAACTCCCCACTTGTACCGATATCCCAGTGCCTAGTCTAGGTCACTGCACTGTTTTAAGTTGTTTTAACCTTCTAAGGTCAATTTTGGGTTCCGAGCACCTCCGATGACCCCTCAAACCACTTCTAAATTATTTCAAGTTGTTTTTAAAGTCTTTTAATTGCCTAAACTTGTTTTAGTGATCTTATAAAAATTCTAAACTCTAATTTATTTACATTTCAAGTTCGCATAGTATCCTGATAAGGATGACTTTATTATAAGCTCGATAGTTACTTCCACGTAGCCTTCTAAATCTGACAAAATTGATTGTGGTTGTTTCCACTTTCTTCTTGCAATAATTGCTGCTTGGATCATTGCTTATATCATCCTTGGTTGCATTAATGGTTGCTTCCATCATGCTTTCATCATCTTCATTTATGGCTTTGGGTAGTGATGGATTGTCACCTCCAAAATTGAATGTTTCCTTTTTTGTCTTTATCCTTCTTGGATATTTCTCAGATTTATCTCCTCGATTTCATCAAAGTGTAATGATTCTGGTGAAGGAACTGGTGTATTGCAACTTTCCCACGTGTCTTTGATTTCCGTTGCTAGCGGATAATCATCTATCTCCATGTCAGCTATCTTTTTTAATAACGGAACAGCTTCTCTATTTCTATCTTCCTGGGTTCTTCCAGTGTCATATGCTAAAATTTTTTTTCCGTCGGTCCGGAACAAATAAGTTTCTTGATGAAGAAGATGCTGGGCCATAGTTATCAGATCAATTCCGGCTTGGATTTGATAATTGGAAAAATTATTATAACACTTGTCAATGGTTTTTGCCAAGTGTTGTTGGTCTTCTTCTACTACAGAAAGGGGTTTTCCCGAAAACATAGTATGAATATTCCAAATTTGATATGGCTGATAAAATTTTTCTTTTTCAGCAATACCAATAAAACTACATATTTCTATATGAAAATAATAGACAAAATCATCTATATCAACAAAATTTGTTAATCTAGATTTTACTATAGCTGGAAAATCTTTTAATAAATGAAAAGAAAGATCTTGGACTGTTATTTCTTTAACAAATCCCCATTCAATACTGGTTATATCAAATGGTTCATGATTAAGCCTAAATTTGATAGTAGGAAATTGTTCTCCTATATCATTAGTAAAAACATAAGCTTGTAAAAAGTATTTTGAAAAAGTTTCTGTAAATTGAGCTTGCTGGTTGCAAATAGCTCTCTCTATTTTTGAAAAAATATCTGGTGGTAGAATTTGTCTACATTTATTATATAGACATATTCTAAACATTTTATTAATAATAGGACTGTTTGTTCCTTTATTAATAAAATATCGGAATATATCAAGAAGATTGTTTATCTCCTTAATATCTATATATTCAATTAGGATCTCATCCCAATCTCTGTATAAACAGATTTAAGTAATAAATCATGAGCTTTTTTTTCTTCAGTTGTTTTTTCAACTAAGAAATTTGAAAACTGTGTAAGAGCTCTTCTAAAGTTTGCTCTTTGATCAGTAATATGGGTTTTCCATATTTTGTTTATAAAATTATAATATTCTATAGGTAATCCTGGATTATAAAAATTTTTAATTTCAGGAAATTTAGGAATTTGTTGTTTTTTCAACAAATTTTCTGTTTCTTTTATAATTTCAGCATAGCTTTTTTGATATACTGAATAAGGATCTTGAGACCAAGTAAAATCATTCACCGGGTATGGTGATTGTGTTCCAAATGGTTGGCTTACCATTGGATATGGTACATAATATCCCTGATTAGGATAAAATGGTACTTGAGCAAGTACAGCAATAAATCCTGGTTTAGGACTTATTGTTTTCCCTTTGTTGGGTTTTTTATGGACAGTTGTCCATTCTCCAACTTTTTCTAGAGGTTTTTTACCTCTATCCATAAGGCCTGCTAAGAAAATCAGCAATCATATTATTAGTGCCTTTTATGTAAATAACTTCAAAATTAAATTGGCATAATTCATTATACCATCTAATTCTTCTTGGTACAGTTTCTAAACTTTTATTAGTTAGAAATTGTTTAACAGCTTGATTATCAGTTTTTATAATAAAATGTTCGGGTGCTAAATATATTAAGAATTTTTTTATTCCTTTTTTTATTGCAAGTAATTCTTTTTCATATATAGCATAATTTATTTTGTTTGGTTTAAAATTTCCAGAACTATATCCACAAATTAATTCATCATTAGATATTTTTTTAGCTTTTAATACACATCCCCAATTTTTATCTGAGGCATCTGTTTCAAGAATTAATTTATCACCTTGTTTAGGTAAATAAACTTTAGGAACATAATTTATTTCAGACTTTATCTTTTTTATAATATCTGAATCCTTTTTAGTCCATTCAAAATGTTTGTCCTTTTTTAATTTTTCATATAACTCATCTAATTTTTTAGATAAGTTAGGAAAGAAATTTCTGCCATAATTAACAATTTCTAGAAATTGTTGAAACTGTTTCTTATCAACAATTTTTTCAGGAAATTCTTTTATTTTAACAATAATATGATCTTGGAGTTTAAGACCATCAGATGATAATATTAATCCTAAGAATTCTATTTCAGTTTTTTCTAATTCTATTTTTTTAGGGCTTAATATTATTCCATGTTTTATAAACTCTCTAGATATGATATTTAGATGTTTTCTATGGTTTTCTAGTGTATCCGAAAATATTAAAATATCATCTATATATACTACACAAATTTTTTTATATTTTTTAAATATAGAGTCTATCTATCTTTGGAAGACTTGTGGTGCATTACATAATCCAAATGGCATTACTCTCCATTGGTAATGACCATTAGGTGCACTAAAAGCTGTTAATGGTCTGGATTCTTCTGTTAACATGATTTGCCAGAAGCCAGATTTACAGTCAAACTTACTAAAATATTTTGCTTGTTTAGCTTGATTTATTAAAACTTCCTTTCTTGGAATAAAATAACCATAAAAAATAGTATTTTGATTTAATCTTTTATAGTTAATAACCATCCTAGCTTTTCCTCTTTTTATTTCTGCATGGTTTCTTACCATAAAAGCAGGACTAGAATGTGGACTATTAGTTTCTTCTATTAATCCTTTATCTAATAATTCTTTTATTTGTATGTCAAATTCATCTATATCTTGTTTAGTATAGATCATAGGTTTTACCCTAATAATTTTATTAGGATTTTCTAATTTAATAGTACAATATCTAGGACTAATTTTCCATAATTTTAATGGTCTTCACTAAAATTATTTTCTAATATTTTAAACAACCAATGATTTGTTTCAAGTTGTTTAATCTGTTCTTTTCTAGGTGGTGTAAAGTCTTGATCACAAATAAATTTGTGATTGTCTACTAAAGGTATTTCTACTGAAGTATTTTCCGTAGTTAACACAACAAAATTTTTATCTATAGAAAATGTTAGATGTTGATATATAAATTATTTCCTAATAATATATCTCCATGCATTTCATGAAAACATAATATCTTAGGAATAACAAATCTTACATTATTTATGTAGATCGGTATATTTTTTGCTTTAAAAAGAATTAAAGTTTCATTACCATCTACTACAACAGCTCTTATTGTATTTCTCATAAGTTCCCATTTTTCTGATGGAATAGCATTTTCTCTACAGCTACTAGTTGTAGCTCCTGTATCTAATAGAGCATTTAAAGAATATGGATTATAATCTCTAAATTGAAATGTAATTTCAATATAAGTATAATATTTCCTAGGTTGGAAATGTGAAAATGTAATAATATCCTTTTTCCAAGTTTCATTTGTTGAATTATTGGTTTTTCTTTGACTTTTGTGTTTTTAGATATTTTATCTAATTTATTAGGAAAATGAATCATTTTTAATTCTATTGGTAAATATTGGTTTTTCCAATATACTAAAACTTTTTTCAGACAATCATCTGTTTGAAGGTCTGAATCTATTTTTCTTTTATCATAAAGATCTTTTTTATCAATTTCCCTAGGTTTCAGTATTTCATAATCATATGGATCTGTTTGTTCAGTATTCATGGGTTCAGGGATTTCTATATTTTCTTCTGTTGAAGTGTTTTCTTCATCAGAATTATGACTAGTAATATTAATATCTACATTAGAATTATCAGAATTACTACTACTTTTATTAGAACTATTACTATTATCGGTAGTATCATAATTTAACATATAGTGATAATTATATTTTTTAAATAAATCTTTATGTTTTTCATAAAGTTCTTCTATTAGTTTTAGATATTCTACTTGCTCATATTTATCTTCTGTTTTAGAAAATTAGTTTTTCCAATGTTCTATTAAAGTCTTATAAGATTCAAAATTATATTTTTCTTGTTTTTTAACTTTTTCTCTTTTTTGTTTTTCTTTTTTATTATAGGTTGAAGATTCATCCGAAGACTCATATTCATCTGATAAAGCTAAAATAACATTACTATTACCATAATATAAAGGTCCTAAATCTAAGTCTGATTCTATATTATTATTATTAATAACTTGATCTAATTTATTATTAACATCAGATAAAAGTTCTTTAGACTTGTTATTCAAATCTAAATCTGTTACTACTCCCATTTTATCTACTTTTTCTTCTAATTTACTAACTTTAGTATATAATTTATTAAAATATATAGATGTCATATCTATTAAACTATTGATACCTTTACTAAGAGCCGAAACATTATTTTCATTCTTAGAGTCAATATGCATAGTATGATTACAAGTTTTATCTTTATATAAACAATCCATTTCTTCCATGTTTTTTATCTCTGGTACCTAAAACCTTCTGTGTCTTTAACGTCTTCACAAACGCCTACAACGTCCCACTCGGACTTAAACGGCAACAAGAAGACAGAACGACAGATATATGGGTTTTGAGATAAAGAACAACGAAATAAACGGAATTGAAGATAAAAGATATTAGGGTTGTTACACTTCCCTTGTTTGACCTCAACAAGGAGGTAAAAGTACCATAACAATCACTATACTATACCCCAAACTGCATTTTGATTCCCTTACTGAAAAATGGACAAATTGATCCTTGTATATTAGATGAAGGAGCATGATACTCTCTTGGTTCAAACGGTGCTATTAAATGCTTATATTGGTGTTTTATATATAAGACATAATTACAAATCTAGCGTTCGACTTTTACACTTTTATTTAACTGGTCTTATTCTTTTATTTGAGACAAATTACGCCTAAACATTTATTACTGATATGACATTATTTTTATCTTATATGTCATATTAAAAAATAATGTAAAAATTGTAAAAAAATTTCAACAGACCATAAATAAAAATTGTGAAAAAAAACTCTTCAAAAAAAATTAAATTTCAATGAAAAATCTAAAATAATTAGAAATACAAAAAAAAATATTTTTTTAAAAAATTAAAAAAAGAAGAAAATGCTTATTCAAATAGTTATGTTTAGAGAATCAAAAACTTTTACAGTCACTGTCCCAGCAATATCAACTAAATCTATATGCCAAGGTTTTGTGTTGAAACCCCCCGGGGCGGCTCGCCCCCCACCATCTGCCACTCAACCTTGATATCTTTCTACAATGCGAACCAGTGGCGAATTTGGGGGGGGGGGGTGGCAGTGGCCCCGGCCCCCTAAAATTATAAAAAAAAAATATTTATCCTTTAGTCCTTTAAGGTTTTAAAACTTTGGCCCCCCCTTAAATTGTTGTTTGGCCCCCCTTTCCAACTTTGAACATTAAAAAAAATTATTTTTTTATTTTATCCATATAATATATTTTAACTTTAAATATTTATATAATATATTATTGTAATCAACATTAATATAACATTAAATGTAATATTGATATATTTCCAACTTTCTTTTTTTAGATGATAGTTTTTAATATAATATTAAATGTGAATTTTAGTTAAAATTCAATTTGTTAACTAGGAAAAAGGAAGTCTCTTTTCCTATTGCTATTAACAACTATTGTCATCAACGTTTGTCCTTCAAACGCGACTTCGAGTTCATCTTCTAAGGTTTTTCTTTTCATCTTTTTACAAATTTATAATTGTTTTTATTGTGTTTTAAAGTTTAAAGTTTAAAGTTTAATTTTATTTTATAGTTATTAATTTTGTTTTTATTGTGTTTTAAAGTTTATAGTTTAATTTTATTTTATAGTTATTAATTTTATTTTATCTTTGAAGATATTGTAGTTATGAAGTCGAAAACAATTGATTCATTTTTTAAAAAGAAAAGTACAGAGATTACACAATCACCTTCAGAAGCGTTACAAATTGAGGTACCACCTTCATCGTTTGTTCCTTTAAACTCTGATGCTCGTCCTTTTAAAATTCCTAGAGTTGAAGATGAGGCACTTGATTTGTCTAACTTAGAACGTGAACCTGGGTTACGTAAGCAAATATATGAGTATCCGGTTAATATGCGTGATGAAATTCGAAGAGCTTATATTAAGGCTGGACCATATCAACCTATTCTTTCAGAATATCCTGCTTCCAATTCAAAAAAAACATCCTCGTTAGTTTCAACCATCATGGTTTAAACAATTTTCCTGGTTAGAATATTCACTTTCTAAAGATGCAGTATTTTGTTTGCCTTGTTTTCTTTTTAATAGCAATCCAACTAGTCGTTTTGGATCAACTGCATTTACTCTCAATGGCTTTAGTAATTGGAAAAAAGGTACACGATGGATGCAATTGTGCTTTTTTGACACATATGGGAAAAGATCCGAATTCACTGCATAACAATGCACAACGAGCTTATGTAGATTTAATGAATCAAGCTCAACATATTGAAGTATCACTTGATAAACAAACTACACAACAAATTTCAGCTAATCGTCTACGTCTGAAAACTAGTATAGATGTTGTTCGATGGTTGTCATTTCAAGGTTGTGCTTTTAGAGGTCATGATGAAAGCTCGGGATCAAAAAATCGTGGGAACTTTCTTGAATTGTTATCACTATTAGCATCATATGATGAGAAAGTTGAAGATGTTTTAAAAAGTGCTCCATAAAATGCTAGTTATACTTCTTCAACAATACAAAAAGAGATATTGAAAATTTATGCCAGTAGCGTTCGTAATGTAATTCGTGAAGAAATTGGTGACAGAAAGTTCAGCATTATTGTGGATAAAGCGAGAGACGAGTCGAAAAAAGAGCAAATGGCAATTATTTTGAGATTTGTTGATAAACAAGGACAGGTAAAAGAACGATTTTTTGATATAGTCCATGTTAAAGATACTGCATCATTGACTTTGAAGAATATGATTTTTAATGTTCTCTCGCAACATAGTTTTGACATACAAAATATCCGAGGTCAAGGCTATGATGGAGCAAGCAATATGCGTGGGGAATTTAACGGCTTGCAAGCTTTGATTTTGAATGACTGTCGATATGCATATTATGTTCACTGTTTTGCTCATCGTCTTCAGTTAGCATTGGTTGCAGCAGCTAGAGAAGTGGTTGAAGTGCATCAATTCTTTAAAGACTTATCTGATATTGTTAATATTGCTTCGGCTTCTTCCAAACGACACGATGAATTACAAAAAGCCCAAGCAGCTGAAATATCTCGTTTGGTATCCATCAATGAGTTAGCAACTAGAACAGGAATGAATCAGATTGGCACTTTACAACGTCCTGGTGAGACTCGATGGAGTTCCCATTTAAATTCAGTTACTAGTTTACTGAAGATGTACAATGCTACTAGCACAATTCTTGAAAATCTGAAAAATACCGCTTCTAACTATTCTCAGCGAGGAGATGCTCATAACGCATATAATAGATTGAGATCTTTTGAGTTTATTTTTATTTTGCATATGATGAAGGAAGTTTTAGGGATTACCGATAACCTTTGTCAAGCTCTGCAACGCCGTTCTCAAGATATATTAAATGCCATAAGTTTAGTTTTGACAACGAAAGATTTAATTCAAAAGTTGAGAGATGATGGATGGAATGAATTGTTGAAAAATGTGATTTCTTTTTGTGAAACTTGGGAGTTGGATTTTCCAGATATGAATGCTTAATACATTGTGGGTCGTGGTCGCAACAAGAAGGAAGATGTTACAGTGGAGCATCATTATCGAGTGGATATATTTTTTACTACAATAGATACTCAGTTGCAAGAATTGAAGAGCAGGTTTAACGAAAATGTTGTCGAGCTTCTCACTCTCACTATAGCTTTAGATCCCAAGGAGTTTTTCAAGTTATTTGATATTGATAAAATTTGCATTCTTGTAAACAAGTTCTATCCAGAAGATTTTTCTCAACAAGAGAAAGAACGTCTCCCATATGAGTTGAAGCATTATGAACTTGATGTATGTAAGCATCCTGATTTGAGAAAAATATCAACACTTTCTGAACTTTGCAGAAGCTTAGTTGAAAGTGGGAAAGTCAGTCATGTACCCACTCGTTGACAGATTGATTCGTCTTATATTGACTCTTCCAGTTTCAACAGCATCCTCAGAACGTGCTTTTTCTGCTATGAAGATTGTGAAGACTCGACTTTGTAGCAAGATTGAAGATGATTTTTTAAGAAGTTCTTCGGTTATGTACATTGAGAAAGAGATTGCAGAAAAATTTGATATAAACGAAATAATTGATGATTTTAGTGAGGTCAAGGATCGAAGAGTGCAATTTAAATAAATTTTAATATTTCTTTCTAGTTTATTTTTATTTATTGAATTATTTTTCTTTAATTAATTTTTATTTTTAAATTTATTATTTTTCATTATTTCGGCCCCCCTCTTGAAATTTCCTGGCTTCGCCCCTGATGCGAACATATAAGGTTAGATTTTTACTAAGAAGTTGCAATCTATATTTCACATTAATTTTACGAAGCACGAATCTAACAATCGAACTTAAAGCTAATATGTATCTTTAACCAATGAAAAATGTGGACGGTTTTTTGTTGTAGAGAGGAAGTATTGCAAATAATTAAGATATTTCGAAAGAAGGTGGAAAGGAAGATTAAAGCATTTCCGATACCATTGAACGTAACAGTTGATTAGGTAGAGAAAAAAAATGCAGTTAAAAAGAAAACAAGTTGAGAGAAATTTAGAAAAAAAATTTAGAGTAAAAATTTTGAAGTGTTAAAAATTCTTTCACAATTATTCATAGTGTTTCAAAAATAAAAATTACAAAATTAACAATTAATGAGAATAATGATATAAATTTTAATTATAATGACATTAATAAGGGTGAGCAAAATCCGATTTGATTCGAAAAACTCGATAAAATTTTCAAATTTTGAATTAAATAGTTCGAGTTATTTGAGTTAATCAAGTTATTTGGATCAACTCGAATAAAAAAGTAAGTTTTTCGGTTTAACTCGAATATGAATTACACAATTCGAGTTATCCGAAAATCCGAATAAGAAAAGGCAAAACTATACAATTTTGATAAATGTTTACTTTTTCTAAAGTTAAAAGTCAAAATTATTAAGTTAAAAGGTAAAACTACGTTGTTTTCATAAATGTTTACTCATTAAGTTAAAAGGCAAAATCATTATATTGTTTATGTAGTTAAATAATTTTATACTTCGTTTGCTAGTTAAATAATCGATTCATGTAAATGCAACATTGAGTATAAATAATAGGATTCGTTAACTCGACTCGAAATTTTTTGACTAGATTCAATCCGATTAAAAAAAATTCAAATTGAGTTCGGTTGCTAAAATAGGATTTGTCAACTCGACTAACTCAAATTTTTTAACTCAATTCGACTCGACTCGATCGAATACTCACCCCTAGACAAAAAACAGATGATAAAAATTTTCTATTGGTGATGGTTAATAGCAAAAAAGGATTCTTTTAAGGAAAAAAACAGAAAAGAAAAAGAAAAGCACTCAAACAATAGGTAAAAAAGTCAACAAGAAAGTACAAATTGAACGAACTTCCGATTGGCAGAAAATTAACTTTTGAGTACGGAACATTTTTACTAGATGATTGTTGACCTAATAATGGGTCGGGTTGTTTAGCTTTAGTTTAGGTCGAAAATAAGTTTGAAAGGTTGGGGGATTTAGATAAAAATATAAATTTAAAAAATATTTTTAAATAAAAATGAGATTTTTTGTTTAAATGGGTCAAATTTCGGGTAAAAGTTTTTTAGTTAAGGCCCGGCCCAAATAAATTAATTATTTTTTAATAAAAAGTATCTTGTTTCTAGTGTTTTGGTGCTGTTTTTTTTTGTTATTTTTGCTGTTGTTTTTGTTATTTGTACTATTATTTTTGCTTTTGTTTTTGCTGTTTGGGTGTTGTTTTTTTGTGCATTTTTTAAATTGTTTCGCTTTCTTTTTAATATTATTTAGATATTGTAAAACTTATATTTTATTGTTAATTTTGTTATTATTTTAATTGTAATTATTTTATTATAAAGAATTTTTAATATATTTTCAATTTATTTGTTGTTTTAATATTTACTTTGATGATTTAAGTGTATTTGATATATTATATGTTTTAAAATTTGTTGTATATATAATAAAATAATTTAAAAAAATTCATATAAGTCAGGTCGGGTTGAGCTTGAGTTTGACTTTTATAATTTAGATCGGACTTAGATAAAATTTTAAACTTAATTTTTAAGCCATGCTTGGGCCTAAAAATGTTGAAGAACAGCCCGACCCGGCCTAGCCACGATCAGCTCTAGAAGGTTGTATGGAATAAATAATTTCATACGTAATAAGCTAGGAACGAAAGATACCATGCAACACCATTTTTTTTCAAGGGAAATTAAAATCCTCTTAATTTTTCATATCTTTTCATAATAACTTACCACATACAAAGTGATGAGAATTTTCAAAAGATGAAAAGAATGGGCAACGTGGTTTGAATAAAGAAAAAAAAATGAAAGAATATTGAATATCAATCTCAAAAAACAAGTTTCTCTAATCGGCTCTTGAAGTCTTTTAAGACATACTGCACTCAGGAGGTAGACCTTGAGGAAATCTGTTAGCGTCATTGCAGTAGTTGTAGATCATGTAGTTCTTCTGCACCCATTGCAACCTTCGCTGCTTTGCGGAATCCATCTCTTGAGAGAACCATGCACTGTTTGTTGATGTAGCAGTCGATTTGCAGGAAGAGGCTCCATTGGACCACACACAGGCATCGGCATTGAAGTTCCTGTAAGAGGCAGTGAAAGGAGCTTGGGTCCAGTCAGTCTTAACCAGACCACCCCTTGTAGCCCAGTCATCAGCATTCCACAAGCTAGAGTAAATTCTCATCGGCTGATTTTTAGGAAATGGGACACCAATTGACTCCATGTTCTTGAACTCTCTAATGGGTGTACCGTCCACAGAGAATCTGGAACATAACAATATCAAATACTCCGTCAACCAATCAATTTGAAAACGAGAAAAAGAAAAAAGAAAAAAAAAGAGAGGATAATATATAGTCTGGCCCCTGAATTTATCCATTTGTACCTAGTTGGTTCTTAAAATTTTTTGGAACTAATTGGCTCTTAAACTTATATTCCATCAATTAAGTTAGATCCCTCCATACTAATAGCGTTAGTTGGTACTAACGTAACATTTTTAGTTAATTTGGCTTTACTACTTGGCAACTTCATTAACACTCACATGATACTTTGGGGGTTCCAGAGGATGGAATAAGTGTGGAAATCTGCAGTTGGGTCAAACCAGGGATAGAATTGTTGCTCTCTGTTACCCTTGCCTTGACTGAACACATTTGTGTGAAGAATGTAAGGGTCACCACTTAGATTTCCAAGGAACTCGAAATCAATTTCATCCCATGTTGATCCTTTCGAAGATAGCTGCAAATCCAGACAGTGAAGATAAGTATACTGTACACATACTATAAGCCACAGCCGTCTATTATGACCTGATAAAAAAGAGTAGTGGAATAACTTACATAGTAGGCAGTGACAGTGCCAGCAGAGTTTCCAGGGACAAGCTTGAGCTGCATATCAATCTTGCCGAAGAGGTACTCATTCTTAGACTGGAAACCAGAACCAGAAGATTTATCGAGGGAGAGAGTGAGGACCTCTCCATTGTTGACAATCTTACCACGCCCGTCTCCCCACGTGATGTCAAAATCATTGTTGAAGTTGCTCGCTGATGCTGCCATAAGACAGCCAACCATAAGAGGCAGAAGCAAGGTAAACTTGAAACTCGAAAAACTGAACATTTTGTATTTTGATAATTTTGCAGAGCAGAGATAAAACAGAGAACTTATGTGATTGATAGGAATGGTAGAACTGGGCATTTTTATAGTAAAGGAAAAATGGCAGAGGAAGAGACCAAGGAAGCTGCTCTGTTCCCTTCAGCTTGGTTGTAGACAGTTGTTGGTGTACGGATCATATAAAAAAAATAGCTAGCTGTAAAACCACAGTCTAATGAAATCCCGCGGCTTTAATGGAAAAGTGAAATGTTTGAGGAAAATGGCTGCCGAGTTGCTGTCGCCAGGTTAGCTACTGCCAATACGACAAGACTGCGCAACACCGCCTTCTCAACTAACCAAAAATATCCAAAATCTTACTTATCCTAAAGGGGTCCAACATAATGGTCCCTTTGACGATTAACAATGATTTGTATTTTTAACTTATCTCTGCATGTTAAATTTAGATTGAATTTTTTTTTTCATAAAGAGATTTCATTCCTAATTAACAAAATAAATTTAAAAGTTTTGAGAGATCTACTTTATCCAATTATTCCTTTTACTATTAAATGAATAAATTTAATTATTATACTGTTAAAAGAATTAAATAAGCTCAAATTAAAACAGAGTTAATATTTACTATTTTAAAAAAATCATTTCTTATTTAACCTAAATAATATTTTTAAAGTTTTTATTTGAAATTAAATTGTAATTATAAATGTTAACTCTATTACAATTTTTTCATGTATAGTTTTAAGATTTATCCCACAATAAAATAACTCCATTATTATACAAAATAAACGAAAGATCTATATGAGAAAAAGAATAAGGTGGTATTTCTATTTTCTAATTTTATATTATCACAATATGATGGAAAGTTATCCGTGGAATTTAATTGGTTGGAATATGATTTTCTTGGAATGTAACATTTCCTTGGGAGTTACTTTCCCATAAACAAAGGAAAATAGTTTCCTTAATGATTCCTAGATAAAAATAACATTTTTATTTGTGCTTAAAATTAAGATTCCAAATGAATGTATTTCTTCTGTTATAAATATCTTTTAGAATATACTTTTCATCTATATCAAATTTTAATATTAAGATATTTTCAAGTCATATACATAATATATGAATCTACTTGAATTTATACTTACAATGTAATGAATAGAAATTTGCAAAATTTACATCTTTACAATCTTGAATTAATACATAAGTTATTTTTCAAATTGATTCATGTAACAGATTCAACTAAAACGTGAGAAAATCCTACCTTGTGGATTGATTTAAATATTTGTTAATGATAAAGATTATTTAAAAATATTATTAAATATTTAATTCAAATATTTGTTAATAATAAAAATTATTGAAAATCAAATACATTAATATTTGTGGAAAGTGTTGAGTGTATCAAACATGTTAATGTAACTTTCCCAAGATTTTAATTAATACTTTTTGATGTATACCAAACATTGTAAAGTAACTTTCTTAGCAATGACATTCTCATAAATTACATTCCAAGAAATCGCATTTCATTAGAATCATAACATGGAAAAGCACCAAACGCCCCCTAATAGTGTAGTAGTATTATACCTGTTATCGATAAAAAAAATTATAGCAATCCCTTTATTTAGGATTTCATTTTAGTTTTTATGCCTAAAAGAATGGACAAATTGGTGCTTATATGTTAGATGAAGGAACAAAATGATCATTCATGTAACAACCTGATTTTCAGTGGTGTCAGAAAAAATGGTTTTGGAGCCTCATTTTCGTAAATTGAGTCCGTAAGTATTAAATATAAATATTTACGGTGTTGGTATAAAAGAATATTAGAGTTTGGTCCTTCAATTTTATCCATTGATTGCTTAATTAAAGTATAGAGACTAAATTATAAAAGTTTTATCACTACAATTTTTTAAATAGCTAAAGGCTCCAAATTGTAAATAAATCATTTTGTTTCATCAATTAATGGAGAATAATGTTAATATCCACTAATTTTAATTAGTTGTGATTAAGTTTAATTAATTAAGGTTAATATAAAAAGCCTAAGTTAGTGGATTTTACTCATCTTGTAACAGCTCGTTTTTTAGTGGTGTTGGAAACCGTGATTTCAGAATCACAAATTCGACAAGTGAGTTCGTAAATATTATTATTTAATATTTGCGAGTCAAATAGTATTGTAATAAATTTTAATTTAATAATTTTTGTTAATTGAATGAATATTTAAGTACAAGTGGTTTGTTTCTAAAGTCAAGTGACTTTGAAAAACGAGATATTGGGATCTTGTTTTAATAAACTAATCCCGTAATTATTTATATTAAATATTTACGGAACTTGCGACCCCATAGGTCTAAGAGAATTGCGTCGTGATCGGATTGGGTTTGCCTTACCACCTTTGTAGCAATGAAGGGAAAATTTTCAACCAAAGAAACCGAGCTAAGAAATCTATCGATCCTTTCCTTTATCAGCCCGTCTCCACTTCTATTATTAACCCAAGTAAACTATCCACTGTCGGGTTTGATATCCACGAGGGCCAAGTCATCCAAGACTTCTTTGAATTCATTCATTTGCGCCCTCACCCCCCTACGGCCACCTTCTTTCTCAGCATCGTTCAGAATTGCGTTGAAATCCCCCCTACAACCCAATCTTCCCTAACCGACTCCCCAACTCTACGCAATATTTCCCAAGAGCTACTTCTAAGGTTTGGATTAGCATGCCCATAGAAACCCGTAGTCTGCACCTTTTTGTTGTTTTCCAGGTTAACAATGGAATCAATGTGGTGTTTAGAGTAACTTTGAATGGAGACATCCAACCATTCCCTCCACAACAGTGCCAAGCCCCCACTCTGACCCTCGGAATTCACTGTTAATCCATTCTGTAACCTGCATTTATTCTGAACCCTACGAAAAGCATTCCCATTGATTTTAGTTTCACTAAGAAAAATAATATCAGGGTTGTTTGCAACTAGAAGTTGCTTGAGCTCCCTGATTTTCGCTGGGTTTCCCATTCCTCGACAGTTCCAGCACATGAACTTCATTGTGGTTGGTGTAACTCACGAACTAAACCTTACAGACCCTGAAGACGCCGATGCATTGATGAGGCTAATTCCTTTCTTGACTCCCTCCAAAATGTAGGAAAAAGAGACCCGCGCCAACAAGAGTCGAAACAGCATCCCAGGACAAAAATCTGCAAAGGGAACACAGCAGAGAGGGAACACGAACAAAGTAGTGGCATTCTAAAAAAGATAATAAACCCTCAACCACTTTAACACTGTGACTCAACCCCCAAGAAGACTCCAACCCCGAACCAAGAATAGGAAAAACAATCAAAAGAAACAAGAAAATTGTGGCAACGCAAAAGACAGGCAGACCCTAAAGACCTCATTCAAACTTAAAAGAAAACAAAAGAAAACTTTGAGACTCAGATAAAACCATTAAAAACTTGTAAAATGCATGCTTTGGAAACCTGGAGAAATGACGAAGACCCTTCAAGAAAAAGACGACAAGAAAATAAAAAACTTAGTCAACCATTAATGGTTTTCATGCAACGTGAAACAAACCATGCAAAGACGTACCAGATTCAAACCTTAACCGGATAAATAGAGAAAACAATAAAAAATAAAAACAAACTGACAAAAAAATCCTTGGAACTCGTAAAATATTATTGTGCTTCAAATTTGATTTGTGTTGGGCGGGTGATAGAGAAGCAAAAAAATATTATTGGCAGTGCTTGGAACAGGGCGTATGCAGAGTTTGGGGACAAGCTTGAAAGGGTTAGGTCGGTTTTGGGCCCTTGGCAACGTAGGAAATATGGAAAAATGAAGAGTGATATGCATAGGTTGGAAAAAAATATCGATCAGATTATTGACTTGACAAGTAGAGGTGATAGTATGAAGACTTTAAAGGAAACCCGGAAGAGGCTTGATTTTCTTTATGATAGGGAAGAGAGTTACTGGGCTCAAAGGTCTCGATCAAAATGGCTTCGGGAGGGGGATCGAAACACTAGGTATTTTCATGTTAGAGCTACTGGTTGGTCGAAGAAGAATAGTATAGAGAAGCTTAAAGACATGAATGGAAATTGGGTGACAAGTAGTAAGGATATAAGTCTGGTGGCTAAAGACTACTTTTGGAGCTTGTTCTGGTCAAACGGTTATAGGGTCGATATACAAGAGATGGGATATATTCAGGAGTGTGTGACCAGAGAGACTAACGAGTGGCTTACTAGGGACTACACGGAGAATGAGGTCCTTCAGGCCATCAAGTAGATGGACCCTAATAAAGCTCCTGGCATTGACGGCCTCTCGGGAAATTTCTTCAAACATCATTGGGAGATCGTGGGACACGACACTACTAATTTCTGCCTGGATGTTCTAAATGGGAACAAAAATATTTCTAACATTAACGAAACTATGATTATTTTAATTCCTAAAACTAGAGATCCATGTGAATTGACTAATTTTCGCCCTATTAGTTTACGCAGGTTTGTCTACAAGATCGTTGCAAAGGTTTACGCCAATCGTCTAAAAGTTGTTCTCCCTAGCTGTATTAGCCAAAACCAAAGCGCTTTTGTGCTGGAGAGGATGATACATGATAATATCTTGATTGCTCATGAGCTCATTCACTATCTAAAAAGCTCTCAAAATGGTCCTAACAAAGGGTTTGTTGTCAAGCTCGATATGAGCAAAGCATACGACCGCCTGGTGTAACATCCAGGATTTAGGGGCTTTGCATTTGTTGTGTTTCTGTGTCTGGGTATGCTTTACTTGTTGGGTGAGTGTGTATGGGGGCCCCGGGAAGGCCCGAGGTTAAGCTGAAGCCTTGGTGGAAATTTCATTTTTGGGCATCTTTAGGAGAGAACTAGCTGGGACAGGCTTTAAGGATTATTGCTTGTGTTTGTTGACACAAACAGAAGAGATGGTGGAGTGGCAGTGGCGCCACTTAGGGAGCAAGGGGGTGGCGTCAACAAGGAGGCAGCTGAGGGAAGGGGTTCAAGTCACGTTATCAGCATTTGGAAGTTCTATTTTTTTTGCGTTAGGGAGCTAAGGTGATGGCTTCCAATTGGACTCTTCAGGGTGGTTGGTGGAAGGAGTCAAAGGATTTGAAATGAATGGCTATGAGGTGTTGGAGGAATTTGAATTGGTCAGCTGATTCAAATAAGGGAATGAGAGTAAAAGTAGGAGCTGAAAAAGGTATTTGGTGGCTAGTTGAGTTGTTGGCCGAAAGTGGGGTTCTTGAAGGGGGAGGATTTCGGTTTTGTGTTTAGTGAGGGGTGTGCCAAAAATCATTAGGAGTTTTAGGTGCTTCTTTTGTTTCTTTGGTGCATAGTCGGTCCTTAAGGAGAGTGGGGAGTGCCGATTTTTGGTAATCTTATGGAGCTCTTTCGATTCTCTTCTTGTGACCCTATTTTCTTTAAGCCGAAATTGTTAATGAACCTTTATTCTTTTCTTCTCTGACCTTTAGCCGAACCTTAGTTGCATTCTACCCATTTTCTCCTACTTTTCTTCTTCTTTCTCTTTTAGCCGAGAACCTCTTGAGCCTTGCCGAATCTCTTCTTTTCTCTTTACTCTTTCCCTTTAACGTCACAATCAAAAGCACCATACCACTTGTTAGATTTCATCTTCCTTCTCTATTTTTCTTCTTAAGCCGAAACCATAGTTTATCTCTTTTAGCACCTTGTTTACCTCCTTAGCCGATTAGTCCCTTTTCAGGTGAATCGATTCCACTCTGCTGCAGGATTTCTGAGGTAATGTTCTTGTCTCTCGTGCTGTAAAAGCTGAATTTTCTCTCTTCTTCTCCTTCCGGCTTCTTTTTTTTTTTACAACCTCTATTTTCACTAATCGGGTTTTGCTTCATCTTTTTCTTTCCGAATCAATGGCATCGAGTAGCCTAGGGGGTGAAGGGTTACATTTTGCCGAATCTACTTTGGCCTTCTTCACCTGTTTCAATGCAAGGCCGAACCTCTCTCTCTCACAACTCAATCGGTTTCATAGACCAATCTGTGGTGTTCGATTTTTGTTAATTAGGTAAGAAAATTCTTCGGTATGTGTATCAGTTTTTTCTTTCTTTCTTTCCATTTCTTTAACTTGGTTCTCTGATTAAGAACTGTCATGGACTCAAATGCTAGAAAAGGGAAGGAAGGGGTTGGACTCATGGTCCCTACCCCTAAGTTCAAAAAACGTGCAGTATCGGTAGTGCGAGACTTCCCTCCGGGTTATGGTCCGGCTTCGAATCCGAATCGATAGATAACAGTTATTCTCTCTTCTGAGAGTGTCGATAGTATCGAGAGCCTAGTTCTTCTCGTATTCAGGTGTGTAATTCTCACACCATTGCCTGTTGTTTTGTTAATTTATGTATGCACTATTAAATGCTGAAATTCGGTATTGGCTATTGGGTTACCCATGGAGGGTAAATACGAGACATCAGGTTAGTGACTTCTGTTTATGCTATATAAATGATTATGTTGATATGATTATACGTACACTTTGAACATCTTATACATGCATGCCGAAACCTGTTGCATTCATACATCATGATTTTATGCTTGCATGGGGTTGGGCATATACTATTAATGAAAGGGGAAGCGTTCTGGTGGCTTTGCCACAATCTGTTCTAGTGGCTCTACCACACTCTATTCTGGTGGCCATGCCACATAATCTGGTGACTCTGTCACAATTCTGACAATGAGCAGCTAACTGCAGCATGACTGCCATCGATGGTGTGTAGCAGTGAGGATCGATTGTAGAAATCCCCATTGGTGTGATTGGCAGGTACGGGTGGTGTGAAGTGAATGGAAATTTAGGTTGGGATGGGTTCTGCATCATTTTGCATATGCTATTTGCTATTCTGTATTGTGGGCTAAGGCCCAATTTGATTTCGAATGGGCTTCACCCAATGTGATTATGAAAAGGGGGCTAAGGCCCAAATGGTAGGTGGATGGGCTTGAGCCCAATGATGGTGCTTGGAAATTACACACTGAGTCTTTTGACTCACCCTATTTGCTTAACACTTTTGCAGGTAATACCTAGTGCAGTGGGCTTGAGCCGGAGAGGGCTACGAGGTGGCCATGCACGGTTTCTTTCTTTTAAAAATAGAACATTAATTTACCTTTAATTTTTGGGAATCTATGTTGTAATAAGGCCACTATTAATTTGATTTAAAATTTCGGTTTGGGTTTTAAACGCTTTAAATTTAAGTTAATTGATAAGATGTTTTACATACCGAAATGCAAATAAAGTTTTTCTTACAACTTAATTAACAATTTTTACAAACGGATTATTCTTACAACACACCTCTCGCATAATCAAATGTAATAAAATGTCATCTAGACACAAGGTTTTGGCTAACTAGATTTTACCTTTAATGAATAATAGGTCTCCAATTGAACCACTAAACTTGGGATTTTTGAGAATAACTTAGAATTCTTCTGAAGTTCGCGATATTTATAAAATTCTTTCCTATTGACATGTCAGATCTGATCGTGGTGATTGGGTCGGGTTTGGGGTGTTACACGTGGAGTGGGATTTCACTGAAAAGATCATGACGAAAATGGGTTTTGACGTGAAGTGGATTGAAAAAATTATGAATTGCATTCGTTCGGTTAAATATATAGTCAAATGCAATAATTTTTTATCCGATATCATTATCCCCGAGAAGGGTCTCCGTCAAGGGGATCCCCTCTCTCCTTATTTGTTCTTGTTCTGCATGGAAGCGTTCTCGAGAGTGCTTATTCAAGTCCAGGACAATAACATCCTAAGAGGCATTCGCTAGGATAAATCATTTATTTTTTTGCTGACGATACGCTTCTCTTCGTGAGAAATAAAAAGAATGATGTTGAGCTATTGGTCAATATTCTTAATACTTTTTCTAACATTTCAGGTCAAGAGATTAACTTCGAGAAGTCAATGGTTCTTTTCAGTCCAAATACACCGAGAGCCCAAAGAGAAAATTTTAGCAATCTGTTAGGTATGACGGTGGTGGAGAAGTTGAACAATTACCTTGGCCTTCCCATCCCAATTGGTAAGAAAAAAATTGAAGCTTTCAAAGATATTAACAACAGACTATCTGGTAGGATCAATAGCTGGACTAAGAGGCTGCTCTCATTCGGTGGGAAAAAAGTCTTCATTAAAGCCGTTCTCCAATCTATACCAATATATGCGCTATCGATTTTCTTTGCTCCCAAAGGAGTGATCGAGGACATTCAAGCCAAACTAAGCAAAACATGGTGGGCCGGAAAAGATAAAGGCAGATTCTGGACAATACGCCCCTGGAAGACTCTGCATAAACCGAAGGGCATGGGAGGTCTTGGTGTCAGAGATGTTCGACTTTTCAACTTGGCTCTTCTTGGGCGCCAAGTATGGAGGCTCACAAACAACAGAGATTCGTTGTGTTTTAAAGTTCTCTCTTCGAAATATTTCCCGGACGGTAATATTTTTAAAGCCAAAAAAGTGGACAAAGCATCCTTCACTTGGTCAAGCATTGCGGCAGCAACTGAGGCTCTTAAAGACGGCTTTGGATGGCAGGTTAGGAATGGCGATATGATAAATATCCGGGCTGACAACTGGGGAATGGAGGGCCTTAATGGGGATGTTATTAGTGGGGACTGTCTCAACCCAAATGAAACTAGCGTAAAGGACCTCTGGCCCTCTGGCTGGCGGATAGGAGATGCTGGAATGCCACCAAAGTCAAAGAGGTGTTTGGCCAAGATTGGGGTGAAAAGATTTGCAGTGTACCTATAGGAGACGTGGGACAGGGAGATAAAATGGTTTGGTTTCATAATCCTCACGGGTGTTTTACTACAAAGTCTGCTTATTCATGGCTTCTTTTGAAAGAGATGGGGTATGGTCCTCATAGAAAGTATTGGAAAGCTATTTGGAAGCTGGATACCTTACCTAAAATCCAGGTGTTCTCTTGGCGAGTGGGGCACGAAATTCTCCCGACGAAGGCTAAAATTGCTTCCATTAGACAAGGGGTTGATAAAAGTTGCCAAAGGTGCGGAGCTGAAGATGAAACTCTGTTGCATGCGCTTAAAGAGTGCCCAACATCTCGTGAGGTTCTCTCTATGGGAGGGTGGTTCGAGAGCATGGTTTCGAAGAAATATGACCATTGTTTAGACTGGCTTGAAGATATGATGCGGGTCCTTGATAAGAAAGCCATGGCTGACCTTATGGTTGTATTATGGAACTGTTCGAATAATAGAAACAACCTCATTTTCAGGGGAAAAGAAGAGGAGGCTTCGGTCATTTGGGAGAGCGCTAGAGCTCTAAGTGAAGATTTTCGCATTTGCAACCTGTTAAAGGAACCACGTTATCGTCTAATGTTGAGGCTCAAAAATGGAAAAAACCATCGAAGGGAGTCATTAAAATCAACTTCGATGCTGCTGTGGGAACAAGCAGTATGGGGTATGGGGTGATTGCGAGGGACGATGATGGCTTTGTTTTGGGCAGTGGGGGCGGCTTTATTGAAACCAGCATGTCGGTGCATGAAGCTGAATTAGTGGCTTTTGAAAAGAGCATACTGGTGGCTATCAAGCTGAAAATTAAGGGTGACGTTATCTTTGAGACAGACCATGCGGGTTTGGTCAACAAATTGAGAAACATTGACAAGGATATTACTATTGTTGGCGCGCGCATCAAGAACTGTATAGCAACCTTTGAAAATTTTAAGTCTGCCGAATTAATTTGGACAAATAGGGCATGTAATAAAGTTGCTGATTTGCTTTGTACTAGAATGTGTAGTGAGAAAAATGAGTGTTTTTTTTTAAATGGATTATCCTAAGGAAATCTATAACTTTGTAATTAGCGATGTTTCGTAATAAATTGTTTGACCCTTTGTGGTTTTTTTTTGTTCAAAAAAAAATATTTACGGAACAATTATATAAGTATATTGAAGTTTGGTCTGAAAATATTAATATTTAAATAGTTAATTATGAAAAAAGGATTAAATCGTAAAAATTATTAAAATTAATCACTATTAGTTTATTCATGCTTAATAGTCATAAAATCATAGTTGGAAGGTCTTATGTTACAATTAGGCCATATTAAAACAGATTGGACGGTTAGTAGGTTGTTTCTAAATATTTTAATATGTTGAAGATTTATTTAATTAAAAGAGAAACATATTTTATAATAAAATAAAATAAAAAAAACAAAAGTAAAATCCATTTTTACTTCATCATCTTCTTCATTTTTTTGAAGAACACCGAAATCACTGTTGTCTTGAAACCAAAGCTTTGGCCTTAACAAGTTTCTTTTGCATGGTAACTATTATTATTCGTTTTTAGTATTTTTTATTTTTTTTAGATTGTTGTACTTTAATTTAGTTATTTTAAGGATAAATTCATAAAACTATTAAATATTTTAAATTATGTCATTGATGAATTGATGATGTTTTTGAAGTCTTATGATAGATTTATAAACTTGATAGTTAAATAGGACAATTTTGTAAAGTGATTTTAGTTAAATTTTAAGTTAAAGGACTAAATTGCTAAAATAGTAAAGTTATATGAAATTTGATCGTGTGTCTATCGAGTTTTAAAATTTATAAAGAGAATGATCGAACCTGGAAGCTAACTCTGACAACGATTAAAGGCAAGTGTACCTATCGAACAATAGTATAGCTTAGGCAAGACCGGATTGTCGAACCCAAAGGAACCAAAAGTATTAATACTAACTTTCTTTTTATTATTTAGCCTATAATAAGTGAATTTGTTTAAATCTAATCTAACTACTACTAAGCTAAAGACGCAAAGACAAAAAGAATGAATTGGGAAATAACTTGAAGAAAGACTCAGTTGATTTAAGACGATACCCTTAGGAAGAATCCACCTAGACTTCACTTGTTATTTAACCCTGAACCATACGATTCATTCACTTGACTTGATCCGTAGGATTCCCTAAGTTATATTAAACCCTCTCTCGAAGCGAATAATAACTAACCCTAGGTTGATTAATTCAAATCTCTTTCTAATTAAAACCCCTAGAATCGCATTAACTCGATCTTTGGATTCCTATATTAGGTTTCACCCTAATCCGGCAAAATCTCGTCACCCCATCTCTAGGCGCGTGAACGACTCCGCTTTAATTATGCTAGATCTATTCTTAAGTAGGGACTTTTGTTCCTCCACCTAAGAACATCTGACTTGAATCAATATCTCGGAAACATTAACACAAGAATTAAGAGCACATAATTAAGAACAAATCAAGTATTTATCTTATAGTTCAGAAAACAATAACAAGATTCATCTAGGTTTCATCCCCTTCAAGTATCTGAAGGGTTTAGTTCATAATAAATAAAGAAAACATCTCAGAAGAAAAGACAAAAACAAAACATAAGAAATCCCTAAAACTCCCTGAAGGAATTGAAGGAGAGATCCGCCGTCTTGAGTAGAATTCCGGCTTCTTTGAGATGGATCAACTGGCTATCTTCGAGTAATTCCCACAACTCTGACCTTTTCGGCTTGGCTCCTTGGCCTAGCTTGGAGGCCCCCTTTCAGGTAACACTTAGGGGGTTTATATAGGCTTTTGGAATGTGTTTCTTTGCCCTAAAGTATCCAAATCCGAATCAAATTGCTCTTTGCCACGACAGGGACAAGGCCATGTCACACGCCCGTGTGACTAGTCTTCAAGTCGTGTTCGGACTTCTTTAATGAGGCACGGCCATGTGAATCAGAGGTAAGGCCGTGTTCTAGATGATCAATGTGGCATGGCCGTGTGGGCTTAAGTCTAGGCCGTGTGGATTTCGTGATATGGCCCATTTACTCCGTTTTGGGCCTATTTCTCGTTCTTTTCATCCTCGAGTGCTTTCCTAGGTATAAAACATGAAAACAAAGGATTAAGTCACCTTTTTACATAAATCGAGGCTTAAATCATCCAAAAGCATACTAAATGTGGGATTAAAATATGTTACTTTTACGGTTTATCAAATACCCCCACACTTAAGCTTTTGCTTGTCCTCAAGCAAAATTCTCAACTTACAATTAAAACAAACTTTCCATGATTCATAATTCCTATCAACAATGTCTCATCATAATTCATAGATAATTTATACATGGATGATCTAATTTGAAGAGTCCTAAAGATTCAAACAATCAAAGTCATACATTTGTAGCACAAAAACGTAGGTGTCTCCCCTTATCTAAATAATTACCTTTAATTCAAAATTGACAAGGATTGACATCCTCACTAAAGATTCACTCAAATCACTCGAGGTGTTTAAGGTTCGAAATTAAGCACTCAAAAGTCTAACCTAAAAAGTTAATCCCATAGGCTTGCCTGAAATTCAAATCTCCACCACTGTAATATGAGATGATACACAAATCAAAAGGTCTTTCATAGGGTTGTAACGGGGCTTCGGTTAAGGTTATGGATATAGGCTGAATTAGAAGGTTAGAATCGATACTGACCTGACAAATTGCCTAACTTAGAAAAATAAACTAATCCTAAATAATTACATCAATTGAAAACTAATAATATGAGCTTTTTCCTCAAGATGTGAAATTTCAACATGTAAGCTCACTTAGTAGGACTAATACTGAATATACTTCGTTTTTTTTAAGAACAAATCAAATATTACCTAATAAGGAATGAATCTATTACTTAAAATAAAGATAACAGCTAGGCAACACATCAAATCAAGTCTCGATATGAGGGTAGTCAAAAGGAACGGTGATAACAAATACAAAGGGTTTTTTGGTTATCAGTGGGTGAGTCAATAAAAAGGGTTGTTAGGATCAACGGGGTTCACTAGGGGTTAATTATGGAGGTAGGCTTTTTAGTGGAGTGATTGGGTTAAAACCTAGGTGCCTTTATCATCTCTGTATATCAAATCATAGGTGTGGTCTCAACATGTATAATCGAGGCAAGTTCTAGAATAACAGTTCATAGTTGACACACTCATAATCAATAAAGTGAGCATGGAAAAGAATATATGCTCTAATAGGCTTAAAATCTCACAAAAATTATGGGTGTTTTGACATCAACCTTGTAAATTTCAAACTTCCAGATAATATTCAGATTCAGCTCAACAACCTAGCAAAGATTTTAATTCCGAAAAATAGACTTATCATGCTTGATTCTCTAATATTCTTCTAATTTAATCATCAATGCACAATTAACTATGACTTAATCTAAAACATATTAATAAAAATCATAAACCCTCAGAAATTTCATCCTAATTAGTAATATGAGGAAATTACTTAAGAACAAGACTAAATTCAAGGATTTGAGAATAATGAAAAAAAGTTTGGCCGGATTTGAGAATAACGCAAAAAGTTAGGCCCTTTCTTCAAATAAATATTCACCCCCACGCTTAAGATGTACATTACCCTCAAAGTACAAAGATAGATAATAACAGTTAATATATAATCAAAAGAGAGGGAGAAAGAGTGACACTTCTTGAATTATGGATGGTTTCCCGGAGTTGGAAGTCGTTAGGGGTGGTGGCTGCTACCGAGCTCTGTGCTAGATGAAGAAATTGGGGAGCTCGTGAAGAATTAGCCAGGGATTATTAAGACACATTTAAAATAAGCTAAATATATAATTAAGGACAAGAAAAATAAAGAGAAGGAAAATAAAAAGTAAAATAAAGTTAAAAGAAAAGGTGGATGGACCGAAAAGTCCTTAATGATGGATGGTTCACGAGGTGGGTGTGACCTCTAGGGCTGCTGAAGTGTTGGCGGTGGCGGAAGTGGCGTGATTCCCAAGCAGCCTTTTGAACATGATACTAAGAAACTAAAATAAATTAAACTATATTAAACAAAAAATTGTCAAAAAGAAGGAAATTGAAGCAAAAGAGAAAAGAAAAATAAAAACTACATGGTCTCAAAGACCCTTTGCTTGTTGTTGGAATGAAGCGGCCGACATGAGCTTATGAATGTCGGTCTTCTTAAGGAGACTACGCTTCCCTTCTTCCGCTTCTTCGACATTGATATTTGTGGCTCAAGAGTCTGGAGACTTTGTTATGGAGAAGGGAGAAAAAGGAAGAAAAGAGAATCAGAAAAGAAGTGGAAAGTGGATGAGAAGAATGGGGAGGGGGTTGGTGTTTAAATAGAGGCTCAATCCTTGTAGTTTCCCAAGCCCGTGGGCTGAGGCCGTATCGTTTTACATGGCTGCCTCGCACGGCCGTGTGTCTAGGCATGTTGATTCTCCATGCCCATTTTTCAGCCACCCATGCCCGTTCTTGATAAGTCAGTGTCGTCCACGGCGGCTTCGCATGGCCGTGGGCTTTTGTCGGTGCCTGTGTTGGAGTGGTTGGGTCCGTGAACTTCAAAAATCAGTTGAGTCTGACTTGTACCGCCTCTGCCATGTTGGTACAAAGATCCTTGATGTACACACGGCCACGGCCGTGTGGCCTGAAAATCTGCACCCTTGGTTAGTTTACAACTAAAAATTCAGAAAGAAAAGACAAGAACAAAAATGTAAAAGTAAATTGTGTTAGTGCTCGGGTTGCCTCCCGATAAGCGCTCGTTTATATTCTTTAGCTAGACTTTCCTCATATTTTGAAAAAATCAGGGAGGTTTAAAGGTTTGAATATCTTCCCTTATACTATCAGTGCTATTCTCACTATAAAGTTTAAGTCGAGAAGCGTTTACCTTAAAAATGCCGAAGATAGGATTGCTTACTTCGACTGTTCCGTGTGGGAAAATATTTCGTACCTCAAGAGGAATTTCTTCGTTTGTGTTCAGGTCTGATGTGATGACTCGAGGATCTGTCTTATCTATTAGTACCTGGTCTCCTATTTTGAGGTGGTTTGATGTTCCTATGAGCTCTTCTGGCTGCTCTTTCGGTTTTTCTTCGTGTGGTTCCGGTTCCTCTATGAAGGATGTCGTCCACTTTTCTAATTTTTCAATCTTAAGGCTTCGTTCGTTGTGTGATCTTTCTGTGTTGATATGAGGGTCATGCTTCGGCTCAGGTTTGTAATCTTGTGGCGTTTCCTATGATGAAGCTGGAACAATCTGGTTATCAACTGAATTTACTTTCTCACCTTCATCAATTGTTGTCCTGGCCGAGTCAAGAGCTTGTAGGCTGATCGATTCGTCACCTACTTGAATTATTAATTCTCCTATGCTAACATCAATTTTAGTCCTGGCAGTTGCTAAAAAGGGTCTTCCTAAAATTAAGGGAATCGAATTATCCTCATCCATGTCTAAGACAACAAAATCTACTGGGGAAACGAATTTATCAATTTTTACAAGAACATCTTCGATAATACCCCTAGGAATCTTAACAGTTTTATCAGCTAATTGAATGCTCACCCTAGTCAGTTTGGGTTTCCCTAGACCTAGTTGTTTAAACATTTTGTAAGGCATGACATTTATGCTTGCCCCTAAATCAGCTAACGCATTATCAACAGTTAAACTACCAATTAAACATGGAATTGTAAAACTCTCTGGATCTTTTTGCTTTCACGGTAGTCTATTCTGTAGCATCGCTAAGCATACTGCATTTAATTCCACATGTGGCTCCTCGTCTAATTTGCGCTTGTTCGTCAAGAGCTGTTTTAAAAATTTCCTTGCATCTGGCATCTGAAAAAGAGCTTCAAGAAGAGGTAAGTTGATATGTAATTTTTTCAAAAGTTTAAGAAACTTACCGAACTGTTCTTCTGTATCATCTCTTTTCATTGCTTAGGGATAAGGTATGTGAGGTTGGTATTCTTTGATTATCGGTTTTGGCTTTTCCCGTGTTACCTCTACTTTACCTTCTTTTACCTCGTTTTCTTGTATTGAGTTGGGTTCATCTAACCCTTTACTATCATGAGCTGTGATGGCTTGGATTTGCTCATTTGGGTTAATCTCCGTGTTACTTGGTAGACGTCCTTGCGGTCGTTCGGACACTAACTTTGCAAGTTGTCCGACCGCCTTAGTGACTTCCCCTACTGACTTAGTAAGTTCCCTGACTCGGTTCTTGGTCTCTTCAACCGATGCTTGTTGACTTTTAAGTGTTTTCTCAGTATCTTAGAGACGATTTTTTGTGGCTGCCATGAATTTTGTCAACATCTCTTCAAGGTTTGGCTTCTTCTCTTGTGGATATGGCTGATTTTGGAAATTTTGAGGAGGTTGTTGTCTTTGATTTCCTTGATTTCCTTGACCTCCCCATGAAAAATTTGCTTATTTCCTCCAACCTGGATTGTAAGTATTACTATAAGGATTATTATTGGATATGAAATTATTACCTATATAGTTCATCTGTTCGCTCTCTGCGCCCGGTTGGTAGGGTGGGTACTCAGGATTCGCCACAGTTCCACTTGCGTCGCACTGCATGACTGGGTGTGCCTACGAAGAACACAAACTATCAAGCTTTTTATTCATCATCTCTACCTGTGTTGATAGTATGGTCATTGCATCGAGGTTGTAAACTCCAGCTAATTTTGTCGGTTTAGTCCTGGTAACTTGCCACTGATAGTTATTCAGTGACATCTCTTCAATGAACTCGTAGGCTACTTCAGGCGTTCTGTTTTCAGGGTTCCACCGGCGGCTGAATCAATTAATTGCCTCGTTGAGGGATTTACACCGCTATAGAAGGTTTGGACTTGTAGCCATAAGGGTAAACCATGGTGTGAACACCTTCTCAAGAGATCCTTGTATCTCTCCCATGCGTCGTATAATGTCTCTAAATCCATCTGCACAAAAGAAGAGATATCATTCTGTCAGTTGGCCGTTTTGGCCAGTGGGAAATATTTTAATAGAAATTTTTCGGTCATTTGTTCCCATGTAGTGATTGACCCTTGTGGTAACGAGTTTAACCACTGTTTGGTTTTATTCCTTAATGAAAAGGGAAATAATCGAAGACGTATAGCATCATCAGAAACACCATTTATTTTGAAGGTATCACAGAACTCTAAAAAATTAGCTATATGAGTGTTTGGGTCTTCGTCTTGTAAACCATCAAATTGAACAAATTGTTGAATCATTTGTATTATGTTAGGCTTTAATTCAAAATTATTAGCATCTATAACAGGCCTAACAATACACGATTCTGCTCCTGTTAAATGCGGTTTAGCATAATCAAACATAGTACGTGGAGCATTGTTTTCTCCCACATCATATGGTTGTGGATTATTCTAGTCCATCCCTTCAGTAGGATTGGATCTGCCTTCTTGATTTTCCTCTGTGTAATTTAGGGCTCGCCTAATTTCTCTGCGATTCCTGCGAGTGGTTGCTTCAATATCACTGTCGTATACAAGGTCCTTTCGGGTTCCTTCTAGTCATAAACTAGAGGTACCTACTGGAAAAGAAAGAAAGAGAATTTAGCAAAATCAAAATTTAATCTAAAAATAAAAATAAAAGTAAATTGCGAAAAAAAATAATGGCTAAAGTAATAAAAATAGAGCTTTCTTAATATTTTAGTTCCCCGACAACGGCGCCAAAAACTTGATCGTGTGTCTATCGAGTTTTAAAATTTATAAAGAGAATGATCCAACCTAGAAACTAACTTTGACAATGATTAAAGGCAAGTGTACTTATCGAACAGTAGTAAGCTTAGGCAAGACCGGATTGTCAAACCCAAAGGAACCAAAAGTATTAATACTAACTTTCTTTTTATTATTTAGCCTATAATAAGTGAAGTTGTTTAAATCTAATCTAACTACTACTAAGCTAAAGACGCAAAGACAAAAAGAATGAATTAGGAAATAACTTGAAGAAAGACTCAGTTGATTTAAGACGATACCCTCAGGAAGAATCCACCTAGACTTCACTTGTTATTTAACCTTGAACCATACGGTTCATTCACTTGACTTGATTCGTAGGTAAGTTATATTAAACCCTCTCTCGAAGCGAATAATAACTAACCCTAGGTTGATTAATTGAAATCTCTTTCTAATTAAAACCCCTAGAATCGCATTAACTCGATCTATGGATTCCCATATTAGGTTTCACCCTAATCCGGCAAAATCTCGTCACCCTATCACTAGGCGCGCGAACGACTCCGCTTTAATTATGCTAGATCTATTCTTAAGTAGGGAATTTTGCTCCTCCACCTAAGAACATCTGACTTGAGTCAATATCCCAGAAACATTAACACAAGAATTAAGCGCACATAATTAAGAATAAATCAAGTATTTATCTTATAGTTCAGAAAACAATAACAAGATTCATCTAGGTTTCATCCCCTTCAAGTATCTGAAGGGTTTAGTTCATAATAAATAAAGAAAACATCTCAGAAGAAAAGATAAAACAAAATATAAGAAATCCCTAAAACTCCCTGAAGGAATTGAAGGAGAGATCCTCCGTCTTGAGTAGAATTCTGGCTTCTTTGAGATGGATCAACTGGCTATCTTCGAGTAATTCCCACAACTCTGACCTTTTCGGCTTGGCTCATTGGCCTAGCTTGGACGCCCCCTTTCAGGTACACTTAGGGGGTTTATATAGGCTCTTGGAATGTGTTTCTTCGCCCGAAAGTATACTCTACTTAAGGATGTCTTTAGGGGTATGTCGTGACACCCTTAGGCTGTGTCGCAGCATCAAAGGCAGTCTCAGAATTTCTCCATTATGCTCCCTATGTTGCAACATCGAACCCTCCGTGTTGCGACATACTAACCAGTATCAGTTTAGCGCGCCTTCTAATGATCTCCTGCACACTTACAAAGTTCATTAGCTCAACTTTAGGCCTCAATCGACCCCTATGGTCAATAAAAGATTCAATTTGCACATTTTATTGAATTTAATTAAAAATATTAAAACATTGTTAAAACCTAATAACAATACTTGTTTTCAAGCTCCTAAAGTGTGAAAATTAGTTTAATCTGCTACTCTGAATTATGGCAGATCAGAAGGCCCATTTTACAAATCATGTAAGCTTTTTCAGAAACAATTATAGTTACTGTTATAGGCACACTTTGTAACACCCCGTACTCGGTACCGTCGCCGGAGTTGAGCAAGGGGCATTACTAGACTTGACTACTAGTTCAGAACATGAAAATCTTAAAGCAGTCAAACTGCGTTGTGCCGACCAATTCGGCTATAACTCGAGTTATAGTGTTCGAAATTCAGATCCGTAAATTTTACTTGAAAGTAGACTCATATATCTATTTACCATAATTTTTCTAGAATTTTTCATGTGGCCATTTAGTACAGTTTATTCATCAAAGTTACCCTTATTACACTGCCGGACAGTTCTGACCTGTCCCTATAAAACTGCAGTTATCTCATTGCACAATTTTCATATACTGTTCTAGTTTATACCAACGAAAAATAGACTCAATAAGGGTTCTACACATATATCCCATGCTTCCTAATTATTTTTGTACAATTTTTGACAATTTTTCCAAAACAGAACAGTGACTCGCGAATGCATTCAGAGTAGGTCTCACTAAAACTGAATTATCTCATAATGTATAAGTCTTTTGCCTACTATGTTTCTTTCATGTAAAAATAGACACAATAAGGTTTAACTCCATGTCTCATTCACCTTTTAATTCAATATACCCTATTTTTGGTGATTTTTCTAACTCATATCACTGCTGTTACTACCAGTTGTTTTGTCACAATTTATGAAGGACTAGCTTCTTACCAAACTCACCTACATTCCTAATTCAAGATTCATTCCGCATATATAAACATTTCCTTAACAAAATGATTAAACTTTGATTTAGAAAGCATAAACCTTACCATCAAGAGCCAGCATACACATTAACAACACTACAACATACTTAATTAGAAATTTAGCCATATTCGCATGGCCATTCTTTTAGGGTTTACATGTGAACCGTAAAACTTCCTCAAACAATCCAAGCCTATCCTATACATGCCTTCGTTCAAAACCAACCCAAAATGAAGGAGTACCCCAAAAAGATAGGTTGATAGTGTGAGCGACTTTCCAACGACCCCGATGAGCTTGTGGCTTGCCCCTAATCTATAAAACAGAGGAAACATCTCACACGAGTAAGCGTACTAGCTTAGTAAGTCCCAATTCATTTAAAATTGTAACATCTAATTATTTATGAAGATAAAACAATCCACATATGGTATTCTACATAAACGACTAAGTAAATAGTTTACACAAGGTCAAGTTTAATAATTCAAGGACCCACTTTCATAGTAGTTATTCATGCAAATCAATTGTCCCATAGTAGCATGTTCTAAGTTCAACTTCCGTCAAATTTCTTTCATCAATGACAACTTAGCACCAGTAATAGTTAACATAGCATACCTCACATACTTACCCGAACCATTTTCTTGACAATTTAGTTCCAAATTGTCTTGACAAGGATTAAACTCCTCTTAGGCAAATTTCATCACTGGCATTTAGCCTGCTAGGCGTAAAGCCCGATAGATAACACCGGGACGAGGCCTGCTAGGCATACAAGCCCGATAGATAACACCGGCACGAGGCCTGCTAGGCATAAAAGCCCGATAGATAACACCGGCATGGAGCCTGCTAGGCATAAAAGCCCGATAGATAACACCGGCACGAAGCCTGCTAGGCATAAAAGCCTGAATGTCAATATATCTTTACCTGCTTTTCACATGTTTACTATGCATATCGAATCATACACCCTAATTACCATTGCATTTAATAAATTTGAAATCAATCAAATCCATCACTATCACAAGCGGCCAACTCATGGTTTTATACCAAGCTTATACAATTTATATCATTCACTAAATATGTAAAGGATCTTTAGATATAAAGTAGCTCAAAAACTTACTCATCCACCTTGCATTAGTCCCAACAATTGCCATCATATTCTCAACATGAATCATCAATCAACATGTAACTATACATTCGGCCATGATGCATTGGAATACTAACATTCATTAATTTTTAAAAATCAAGATAACCATAATTTACTCTTTGGCATAATTTAACCAAGGGACTTACCTCAGTTGTCGATAAGCCGTGCAAATCGGCTACTCGATAATCTTTGTCTTTCCTCGATCTTGATCTTTCTCTTTTTGTTCCCGATCTAATTTGATTCAATTTCAACCAATTAACTACACTTCCATTCAATTCGAGAGCAAAATCATAAAATACATGATTTCAAGACATAACGATGTGCATTCGGCATACATCCCCTACTTTGTTCAAGTGCTTTCAATTTATTAGGAAACACTTTGGCGACAATTTCCTTGATGTGTTTTAACTTACAACTTACCTTCTTATCTAGCCGTACCTTAACTTATATAATTACACATATATAATCAAACACATTAGCTCAAATTCTTTTTCTATTATGGCCGAATGTACTACTTCCATACCCTTGCATTTTTCTTCAATATACAACCAAGAAACAAGCTAGATAACCACAACTTATTCATCCTAATTCCAGCCGAATATTAGCTTGTTTAAACCCAAATTTAACATGATTCCTTTATTAGCATCCTAAGCAAATAATTACTACATTCATAAGACTTATTAAATCAAGCTAAGGTATCCACCATTTCTTTTCTTTTTCTATCTATCAAACAATGTAACCAACCATAGACAACATGCTTTCATCACACATGAAAAGGCCTTAGAACTAAGTCATGGCCGAATCTAAGGAGAGCTTAGCTCTCAAATTTTTGCACAAGAACTCGATAGTATGTAGGACTACCAACACAACCATGCAAAACCATTCATCCATGTCTAATCACTATACAATATAAGTATAGCCGAACATTAACACAAAGGAAAAAGGATTCAAGATTGGTGGTCTCACATTCGGCCAACTAGTAGGGTACTTTCAAGCCAAACAACATAATCTTCTCACCCATTTTATGCCATTTCTTTTCATACCATCTAACTTATCAACTCAAGAAGCTACAACATTAGCACCCATGGCCGAATCTCCTTCTACCCATATTAACAAAGTTTTTTGCTTGTTTCAAAAGAAAAGATTAAGAATTTAAGCCATATCAAGGTGAGTTTTCAAAATCAAGATCAAACTCTTACCTATCCTAGTGCATGCAAGGCCGAATAGGGGGATGAAGCTCTTCCCTTCTCTTCCAAGTAGGAATCGGCAAGGATGAATGAAAGAGGAGAGAATTTTCTTTTTCTTTTTGTTATTTTAACAAAAATCATAGCATGCTTTTTCAAAAATCAAAATATGTATAAATTAAAAACATATTTTCCTAGCATGCTTTAATATAATAATGCCTAAGTTTCATAAAAAAAATAAAATAGAGAGCATATATGCATGCTTGCCGTCCACCTTGTTCAAATGTGGGGAATTTGACATGCAAATTCCCATGTTTTATGAACAATTCATTTAGCTCCCTTTTCATTAATGCCCACTACATTAATCCTTCTTGCAATTTAAGCCTTCTTAGCAAATTAAACACTTAGATAGCTGAAATTTTCTACGAGATTTTTACACCCACTAAAAGCACACATAACAAACACAAGACATAATATTATAATATCTCACAGGCTCGGATTCGTGGTCCCGAAACCACCGTTCCGATTAGGGT